>OZ022258.1:51332803-51811511 GCA_963978905.1 Trichostrongylus colubriformis | reverse complement strand
TTTTGGTGACTGAAGTTACATGTGAGTAAAATTAAAATAAATTGAATTTTTCTCACAAGGTGTCCCAGAACTTCCCGTCCAACCTAATATTAGGTTGGACGGGAAGTTCTGGGACACCTTGTGAGAAAAATTCAATTTATTTTAATTTTACTCACATGTAACTTCAGTCACCAAAGTATGCACCATCGTGATCTACAATGTACTGCCAACGCTCAGGAAGATCGTAGATACCCTTCCGGTAGAATTCGGGAGACTTCTGGTCAAAGAAGTTCTGGAGCCCGCTCTTGAGATCGTCGTCATCTTTGAACTGTCGCCCGTCAAGGAAGTGGCTCAACGACCGGAATAGGTGGTAGTCAGTTGGGGACATGTCCGGGGAATATGGTGGGTGGGGAAGCGTCGTCCAGCCGAGGTCCTGGATCCTTTGACACGCCAACTTTGCCACATGTGGGTGAGCGTTATCGTGGAGGAAGAGGTCTTGGTCCATTTTTCCGGTAAGTTTTGGCGCTCCGGTGTCCAATTGCCTGCAGTAGAGATCGGCAGTGGCTGTCGTGTTGGATGGTAACAGTTTCCTATTTTTTGAAAATTTTCAAAAAAAAAAAAGTTTTTTTCTCAATGCAATTTTTTGAATATTTTCCTGTTCCAATTTGAGCCGATCGAGCCATCGGGCTGCCGCCATATGAGAGACAGTACCTGGGTCCATCGACTGGTTAATTTTGTTAGTGGCCTCGCATGCTGAGGAACCGAGGCGGTGTTCGTGAATTTCGCACCTTTCGCGAAATTGCCGTAAATTCACTGCTAGTTGAAGCCGTAGAGAATATGAATGTGCTATTCAGAAGCCCTTTTCAGACGCTTCATATACCCCCCACTACCAAATGCTCCCGAAGCTTTACAGGTTTCTACAGGAAAAAACAAAAAGTGTCCCAGAACTTCCCGTCCAACCTAATAAAAGGACAAATTATGGCATATACAAATTTTAAAATAAAAAAAGAAAAGAAATGGTCAGTTTTGCCTCTACCTCAGACGAACCATTGTTGTTGTTAAGCCATCCCGGGGCCGTGCGGAAGGGAGTGGAACCACTCGTTACAATCACATCTTCGCTCGTTTTGAAACAATTTTTGTAGAAATGAGCTAAACCTGGGCCAAGGATACAACAACCGATGCTAATAACTGCGCACAAATTTGTTTAGTGAGGAGTACGAAGCGTAGATGACGTGGATGTATCCCTTGAGAATGAGTGAAGTATGTTTGAGGAAGACGTCAAACGCTGTGGGCTGTGTCTAGCATGCACTTAAAGACTGCTCGAGGTCCTTCAGAATTTCTGCAGTTATCCGTATGAAGTCTTCATCGAGTTCCTGGAAATGTGATTACCGTAGTGAGAAGTCCTCACTTCCCTACGGCGTTCGTTAAGAGAGACGTCCTCGGTCGGTCAGCGGTGAATGTAATTGAGAAGAGCATCGGCAGGGGTGGGAGGGAGAGAGAGAGGAATCAATGAATGAATAAACGAAATCGCGCACACATACGCGGAAGGACGATATATAAATTCGGAATGAGGCGCATCGAATTGAATGAGCAAGAGACAAGGGAATGGGGATACTCGTTGAAAATAAGGAGTGAATAACGACATTCATAAGCCACGATCAGAGAAAGAGATAGGGGGGACACATGAACAGGAGTCGATTCATGAATCACACATATACATAAACATGAAGAAGTGTTTACAAAGAGTTCTAAACAAAAACATCTGGACGAAAATAGCACCATTGAGCTGTGAGAGTGCGGTGAAAAGAATCGCATAGCAAACTGAAAGTGACACCAGGGCTTTTATACCCGTAACAGATGAGAAAAGATAAGGTGATCGGCATTCTTGATGCTCTCTAAAGCGCGCCATGCATTTGACTTCTACACAGAATCGTTGAACTATTACGTACTGCTTGGCTTTTGGCCAGACTTTCGAATCGTTTTAAGTCCGTTGGAAAGGAGGCGCTATCAGAAGGAAAGTTCTGTAGGCTCATATGAGGCCCGACCCACTCACGATGAGTTTGTGAATGGAGCCTTTGCCGTCATTGCGCCATTCACACCTTAATCTCAATCCGCACTTTATAGGTTCAATGAAAATAATCTGTCATTTCATTTATGAAAAAACCCCTATGCAAAAACCGAAAAGTGAGGAGAAATCACAATTTTTGACTTTCAATTTTCTATTGAGCGAGATGAGGGTTTTCTCAAAAGGAGCATTTACATCGTGAGCATTCCTTTCAAACTGTGATATCTCTTTTGAGAAATGTCCCTACTAGGCATGGGTGAGTGGCTAAAAGCGCGTTACTCCTTCATAGATGATTGGATCGACTTCCGCTGAAACAAAAAAAAACCCTTCCCTGTCCTCTGCGATAAACTAGTTGGTACCAGACTTGCCTGGAGAAGAACTTTGGGTAGTTCATCAGCTTAATCGGAAACATTCAGGTTTCAGTGGCTTTGCGGCGAATTATAATAGTTTGAAAATACTTATTTCAAGCCTGGTGATTTGCTTTTTAAGTGGGATTGGGGCCATGACGCGATCAAGAGTGTCTTATGGATTTTAAGCTATCGGGGCAGCGCCCTTCGTAAAGTGAAATGTTCGTGTATGACTCATTGTGTACAATCGTTTGAGCGATTCTGAGCAAAAAACGAATTCATGGCCGGCAGTATTACATGCGCTGGAATTGTGATAACAAATCATATTGAATAAAAGATATTTTTCAAGTCAAAATCGTTTCCAGAAATTTCCGATGGCTAACAAATCTGAGTATAAGTCCATACAGAGATAAGCTGTTAGTGGGCCATTTAAAAATATTTCTAAGTAATAGAGAAGTAATAAAAATTGAATTTGATAAAGAATATTTTGAAATCCAGTACACTGTTTCATTAATAATTTTTAGATTCTGATTCTTGTAATATCATTTCTTACTATTCGGTCGATCAAGTTGAGCTTTTATTGAGCACCAAAATTAAAATTGACAGTAATAAATGTAACTTCAAAGATTGTCCATGGAGAAAAAGGTCAAGGAACGGAACTAAAACTGCCTGCCTCAGCGGAATGCGTCACGCTTTAGTTTTACCTCTCCTTTCCTAATGTGTTTGTTAGCTTTTAGGTGTAGTACTGACTGTCCAAGTGTGGATTTTAAGTGCCTGTCATCGGTGAACGGCGGGTGTCGAGAATTCCACAACAGGGGGGGGGTCGTATCTCACCGGACGGAAGGGGTGAGTCGTGCGATAAGCGCTAGAATCTGAACTTCCGCTAAATAGATGAGAAGCGAGGGATATTTCGCAGCAAACTCGTACGAATAAATATGAAATAAATATCTTGTTGCTTCAAGTGAGAATACATAGCAATAAAACACATTCAATTATGCAATCCGGCAACAATCACTGGTATTGTAGTATAGGTCAAAAAAGGTGGGGAGGGGTCGTATTTAGTACCCGTAGAGGAAGGGGTATCCTACTGAAGCGGCTATTTTCCTCGACCTTGAGATTGGCCTGCCTGTCATTCGATATAAATTCATAATTCCCAAATTCATCATTCCGTTGACATTTCGGAGTACTTTAGCTTGTATGCTCTGAGCGTAGCATTTACACAAATAGAAAACATTGTTTTTCATAATAATCTGTCACACGTAAATTTCTATTCACTCCAAAGGGTACGTGGCGTCTAGAGTAGATAAATAAGGATTTGTAGAAGTCAGAGATCCTCACCGATAGAAAAATATGGAAACAATAGAAAGTACATATTTATAATCGAGAATACGTGCCTTATCAGCCAACATGAAACTCATTATTATTCAGTACTTGCGAGGGAGGTGTCATGCGCATAACCTCAAGCCACAATCGTAATAGTATTTAGTTGAGATTGACCCCTTACAATGAATTTCTGGGTACATACCATGTGCCAGTCCATTTTTTATGTTCCCTGAAGGCAATTTAGAAATTGTTGGTATGGGTGATTTGCATAGGACTCGATCCACACATTTATATACGTGATAACAGCGCCATTCGCAATTTTGTCCTCCCGCCCATTGGGTAATGACCTTTCCTTCGCGTAGTCGAGTCGGTCCCTGTTGGTGGTTTTTGTATTGGGTCATTCCATAAGTAGTGTCGTATTTTTTAAAGCAAAATTTTTTGCCATAAATCACAAGTTTTTGCAGCATGTTATATATCATTCGGAAGAAAATTCTTTGCTCTACAAAATGACTTACTTAGTTTTTGAGTATGTTACAATGGCGCCGACATTTAGGCCGGCGAAGAGGTAGGTCCAGCAGACGAAAATTGGCCAAACCGGCAATCAATTAAAACACTATATTTTGCTTGAAGAAAACTAACCAACCATGGTTGCGTACTCAGCCCCGACCTCTCCTGTAAGTTCCACTAGTCGGTTGCTTGAAAAGTCACGTCGCTCTTTTTCCGCATTTAGTTTTTCCGCCACAACTCGGTGATTTCAGACAATTTCTTCGAACACCGGCAAGAAAATTTTCTCAACCAATCTGTTGAAAGAGTGGTGAAATGTTGAGAACAGGTGGTGCCTAGGAACAAGGAAATACCACTGACCGGATTCCTTAAGTTTCTCATGGAAAAAATAAATTGTGAAAAATGTCAACTGGACCCCTATCACATGGTATTAAAACTCAGTCTGAATCACAGCCAAAACAAATTAAAAACATCTTTTCGATAGAGCAGAAAAAGTGCTTTGAAGTGGTTTATAAAACAACTCAAATCAAGAAGTTTGAAAGAAAAAATTTCATTTTGAATAAACGTGGGTGCTTTCGAAAAAAAAATTTAGAAAAATAACGACACGACTTCTTGATCAATTAAATATTGGAAATTGTAGAAGAGGTCAGGAATAAGTACGCGACACATGAGTGGTTGATATTGCTGAACTGATACATAGTGTTTCAATTGATTGCCGGTTTGGTCAATTTTTGTTGGCTGGACCTACCTCTTCGTCAGTCTAAATGTCGGCCCCATTCTAACAAACTCAAAAACTAAACATGCCATTTTGTAGAGCAGGAAAACTTTTTTCAAATGATATATGACATGCTGCGGATACTTGTAATTTTATAGGAAAAATTTACGCTCGAATAAAAACGACATTACTTATGGAATGACCCAATAGAATAAGAAATCTTGGACCATAAAAGTGTGCGTTCTGCGCCACGTTTAAAAATGCTACTTACCATTCAAGCTGAATGTTCCCTTGCATCATGGATTCAGAAGACATTCGTTCCTCATGAGCCCTTGATTAAGGCCCTTTTTGTATCTACTCTAAAACCAATCTAAGGGACAACTCGGATTTAATTTAGCCATGATTTCAAATAGAATAAGCCACGAGGGCAGGGCACATCCTGCATAGGTCGACACACAGGTTCCGACTTTTATCGAGCATCAAATAGATTTGATACAAGGTTCAGTAGGGCTCCCAACAAGGCATAGCCTGTCGTCGAGGAAAATTTTAGAAAAATGCGAGGGGCTGCTTGGTACAATCTGTTGGGAAATTTCACGAAAAATCTGATTCCCTCCCCCTTCCCCCTCTCCGACGAACTTTACCCCACGCCTCCGTAACTGGCACCGCAGGGCTGTCTGCTATACTCGAGCCGTCTTCCCAAAAAGATCGTCAATCGATCGATAATTATACTACTGCCCCCAAGTGCTAAATGTAATTATTGATTGACGACCTATCTTAGAGATTGACCAGCCTGAATTTCCTCAATGTGCATGGCCTGCATGGGTTCTTCTCGAGGGTGCGTGGGTGTCAGGGATTTGTTGGGTAACACGCACCCTACTTCTCTGAATACAGCCCTCACTTCCCAAGACAAAATACGATCCCCGTCGAGGATTTCTCGACGGCGACCTGGGCCTCACAATCGTACTCAGAAGACGAATGCATGGTCCATCCTGAGGGCACTAGCATTGAATTTCAGAGCTTTTTACTTGTTACTTATACTTTACCTTACTTATAGGTATTCATTTTAGTGATTATCAGTATTCAAGTAACTATGGCTCAATTAATATGCCATTTTTCGATTAAAATCTTTTCTCGCGTGTAACGGACTTCCGGTGGCGATATCAAACGGCGGCTGTTAGTTTGAAGCAGTGTGCTGCTGCTGTTGTTCGTTGTGCATTTCAAAAATGAACTCGCCCTAGCGTCGCGTCAGATGAACGAACGAACGCAGTAGGACAGTTGCATGAGAGGAGTGAGAGAGAGTCGAAAGTGACAAAGAGAGCGCGTAGAGTAAAGCAGCGTCGTCGTCGACGTCGTCGTGTCGGCCATAATGCACATGTGGGGGCGATCAATGATGCATAGGAGGGGGATAAGCTCGATCTGTCAACAATAATAGTGAATCAAATGGGGACGGCAAGAGGGCAGTGCCGGCGGCGGCGGCACGGTAGTAGTGAAGCTGTGACGAGACCGACAGAGATGACAGGGGTCATGAAAAACGAGTTGAGGTGGGAGGGTGGTGGCGTGGCAGCTGGTTGTACCCCACGATTCGGCGGGCAGCGAAAGCGATAGAGCGGGAATCTTCAGTCTGAAGGACTCGTTTCATTGTGACTATGAATTGCACAGTGAGAGGATTTCACTAACCCACATACACCTACAAGGGGATGAACACAGCTGTAGAAGGGAGATGAGATGAGAGCAATTCGAATGTCGAAGAGGCAAAAGGATTTCCATTAAAAATCTCCATTAACCTTGTCGGCTTTCTCTCTCTCTCTCCCGCCATCGCCCCGTTCTGCCGTTGAGCCTGTATTGCCCCGTTGGAGGCATTGGCTTGGTCATGACCGCAGCATCAGAGACGGCGGAGAATCCTGAACAAACAACACACACTCACGCACCCACTAAGCACCACCTATATTCCCCCCCCCCCCTCCTTCTCTCCCGCCCCTCCTTCTGTGGTAGACCGGATGTTCGACGTAGCGTTTCTAATTCGAAAGTCACGTAGACTGCCGACGAAAGAGTTCGCTGAAGCCAGAAAGCAGCTTCGCTCGTGAAAATTCACAGCGAAACGCAACGATACCCCATCCCATTCCAGCATCAGCGAAACGCAACGATACCCCATCCCCTCGGCATTAGCGGTGGCGGCACTGATCAAAAGACACTTTTTGTGTGTGTGGGTGTGAAACAGCTTGCATACACACAAAGATACGTATCGATTCGTTTGTTAATATAAAGAGCTATATATTCAAGTACCCCAAATGGCAGTATGCTTCGGGTAGATTCCTTCTATACGTTTCATGATGACCTCTAGCGGCCGATCTGCTGGCTTGTCCGCTTTTTCTCCCCGACACCTCACTTGCCAGTCTGCTACTGCTGTTGTTGCTGCTGTTGCTGCTGCTCCCGGCACTCTCACGCCGACACACTTCACTCACGTACACGCACGCCACCCATACGACATTACTCTGCTGCTATGTTTACTTAAGCACATGACAAACGGTACGGGAAGATCGGAAGACAAGTGTCAGCCATAAAAAACTTGAACGAATCCATTCCACTGTGTAGGGTTCCTAGTCCCTACCCTCCAGAAAAAACACCTGGTCTGGAAAATGCTGAAGGGTTTTTGGCTGCACTCACTAATGTTTGACTGGCACTAATCTTGCAGGCAATTAACGCTAATTGTGCAATTGTGAGACACTTAGTTCATGCCGCGCTTTTTAATTACCATATTAGCGGAATTGATTTATTTGAAGCCAACTGGCTGGCAAAGCTGTGAATGGACGTGGTGTACAGTACGGTAGAACACTGTAAAATACGGTTACTGTTAAAGGTGTCTAAGCGTAATCGCAAGTGCAAAGGGACATCTAAGAGCATGATAAATGCGAGAGGAGGAGGATTAACAATGGGCGATGAAAATAAATGAATGACCGGATGAAAACGTAAGGAACGGGATGAAATGAATAGGGAGGGATTAGTGTGAGGCAAGAAATCAAGTAAGTGAATGTATGTACGAATGAAGTCCGAGGCAAATGGCATGGACGGTGCGAGAGTGATTCGAAACTACTTCCGACAAGGTTGATTGGCCCTGAGGGTTGGCGGCGGCGTGCGGCCGCGTCGCGGCTCACGACAAGCCCTCACCGGGAATCATCTGTGCCGTCGTCGAGCCTTGCCACCCCTATTACGCATGCTCTCCCGAAGCTGTGTGAGGCACGAGGCATTCATCTATTCGCTAAGGCTGCCCGTCATGGATCGTCATCGATGACGGATATTTGAGCCATGCTGAAGAGGGGGTGTCGATCTCTGACGGCGCACAACAAGATTTTTCTCAATTTCAACAAAATAAAATGGAAGGCCTCTTGACGCGGCTTCGTTAGTCCTCTCCACGTTCTGCTTTTTTGAAGTTCTTGGAAGCCTTGCCCGAGCTGAATGTTGGGAGCTTTAAAATACACCCGGCTAATGATGCAAAGTACAAGCCAAATACGCAGAGTTATCAGCACAGAGTTTGAAGTTCTCGACGGCAAGGGAGATTTCTCTGGAAGGTTCTTCAAAAGGTGTCCAGATCGCTAAAAGGACCGCGACACCTCCTCAGCCCTATTAGATTGGTGCTTACCATGTCCAACTACCTACAGCAAAATATACGGAATGCAGTCCTTCGATGCTGGAATTCTCTCACGCCATGAGTGCTCGGTATATCACTGGGAAGTCTCTATCTCGGTGTTCTTTTAATCGAATGTAATGCATATTTATGCTGTGTTGCCCTATCTGCTTTCACAGATGCCCAGATGAAAGCGTGAAGTGCCTTGTGTCTAAAAGAGGATGCGCCACGTATTTGTCAAGTAGCGCGTTGAATGCAGATGTGTGCCATACAAAGACTTGCCTAGTACGATATGGTTATTTGTGCTGCTCAACAATTACACACTGTATCGATGCTGGAAAAGACGAAGTGCTGGTGTAGCCCAATTCGGTGAGAGGAGTTCAGAGAATATTCTGCACTGCACATACCAGATATGACCTTTCTATGTGGATACCTTTACATTGCACTCCCTCACTTTTGGTTATAGCTTCCTTGTAGAGTGGTACTCCTTGCATTATGACTTCCATGAGTACCCACTCAGTGCGAGATTTTCATGCTCCCACGACGAGATGTGGCTGGGTTTGTAAGAATATTATAGCATGGCTTGATTACGTTGGTCTATCCACTGTTTGTCCAGAGATCCTAGGTAGCCCACATTCTCATAATGCCGAAGATGCTGTGGCACTCTTGACAATCTGGTAACCGCAGCTCAGTCCATACGATTCCTTTTGCGAAAAGCTGAGTGACTGCTGAAATAAGTTCTTCTTTATTGGTATTTTCAATTCTGTCGCAATGTGAGTGGGGTTGTCTCACTCTGCTCAGCGTCAGAGACTATTTATTTATTTATTTATTTATATATATATATATATTTATTTATTTATTTATTGATTTATTTATTTGATATGTCAAACGACACGCAGCCGCAAGCGAGGGGAAGAATGCGCTAAAGAGAAAATAAGAGGAAGAGAAAGAAAAATAAAAATAGTGAATTTAGCCTAGCAGAGGAGCTATTGGGTGAATAGTCTCGAAAGCAGCTGGAGGGTTTAGGACTAGTGTATGACAATCGAAAAATTACCCAACAGACTTGAAGATATACTGTTGGTTGATGCTTTAGTAAGCATCCCCTACTCTGCAATAGCTGCACCATCACACCTTCAACTGGAATCTGTATTGATTATTGTTTTTATATGATTATTTTTTTGTCTTCTTTGTTCAATGTTTGTTTGCGTCGCTGAGAATCACTCGTTACTTTTTTGAACTCGTAGGCATAGTTGCAATCCCCACGTGAACTGTTGTTCACGTCTTCAGTAATAAATAAATAAATAAATAAGTCTACATGAGCCGGCTGTTTCTGCTCAAATATAGCAGCGGACTGCAAACACTCCCAGTTCAGTAGGGCTTGAGCGAAAATATAGTGCAGATTGGCGCATCAGTGATGCTTAGATGTTCACCTTTCTTCGTTTTTTTTTGTTTGATAAAAAGAATAAAATTTTTATAAAAATAAAAAAGCAGCAGAGATCACACACTTCTACGTCTGCCGTTGTATTATTGCGTTCACTGATTCAATCCCATGAGACGTCGTACGAACACCAGTTCAATCATTGTCATGGAAGAAAGCCTTCATCTCAAACAACAACAGAAGAACAAACAACAACGGAAGTGCTGAAGAAAAGAGAGGAAAAAACCTGGTCGCTATATTCCTTTAAGGTTACAAACATCACATATCTGACTTTTCTTCAGAATTGCAGATACTATATAACTAATTAAAGCGGTTACAGTTCATCGAGCTTGATTAAGCCTACCTTAGCCAACGGCTAAGGCAGACGGCGATCAGTATGAATGAACTGGTTTATGAATTACTCGCAATTCTTCATAGCATTCTCTTATGGGTCCACCTATCCACTTTGAAACATATTCACAGCAATTGAGACTTGCATTTACCATATCATTCGTTTGAGATATTTTATATCAGATAGTATATTGACTTGTCGTAATTGCCACGCGATAAGCCATCAACTTTCGGACAGAGGTGGTGTAGTGACAGGTGGAGCACACCTACTCTTATGGTGCGAGGGGCAAATCTCGCATCAATGCCCGATCAGGCCGACAAAGCCTTCCCTTCCTCCAGGGTCGGCAAATTGGCACCAGACTCGTTTGGAAGGGTAAAAGCTCTGACACACTAGGCTGGCCACCGCAAGTCATTGTATAGGCCACATCACACTCACCAGCCATGACGATTCTGAATGGAACTAGTATGTGCGGCGCATCCCACGAAGGGATTGATTAACGCCGAAACTTCATCCTTTTATTAAACCATCAACTTTTATCAACTTCAAACTTTGGGAGTTGAACAAAATACGAGTGCTTATCGATGAAAGAAATGAAATCAATGCTGAGAATCGAGATACATGGAACAAGATGAGTAAAGCGAACAATTCATGAAGAGTGTATGAAGGGCGACGAGAGTCCTTTTATACGGTGTTGCAGCTGACTTCATGGAGACATTTTTTTGTCTGGATAAACTGAACACGTGTTAGGTCATCGCTACGGTTCCTAAAAACAGCATATCGATCACAGGGAAAGAGCTATAGAGATGCTACATTAAAGTCCACCATCGAATCTGGAGAAACCTTTCAATCACGTTCGTGATATCATTCCTTAAAGACAGTGGCAGGGGTAATGTCAAAAACCCACCCTTTCGTTAGCAGAGCCCACCCCCTTCCAAAGTGAACTGTGGGAGGTGGGTCCTATTCCCGGGTTTCCACCGTTCCATTCCGTTTTTTCTTGTTTTTAGTGCTACTACGGGCCTGGACTTCCGCACTACTAGAGGCGACTCGAAGCCCCCAAAAATGAAGGGTGAAAGAATAAGGGTTCTGGCGTCAATCAATCCTTGTTGGGAGACGTCGCGTATCTTAGTTCCATTTTGAATTACGGTGGCAAGTGAGTGCGAATTTGGGCTCTATAATGACTTGCGGAAGTCAGCCTATGTACAAGCCACTGCTTTTATCCTCCCAGACGAGTCTCGTATCAATATATAATACTTATCCCGAAAGGATGAAAAATTCGGTTAACCTGAGTGGCCTCTGGTATGGGATTTGATCTGCACCATGAGAGTGGGAGTGCTCGCCATCTGTCACTACACCACTTCGACCCTTTTCCATATGCACATTGTATTAGTTGCACTGTAGTCTGTGACAATATGCAAGAACTCACTCAGTGGCTGAAATGGTCCTGCAATTCAAGGGGTTAGCCGGCATTACCACTAATCCAATGTACATGTTGAATATGTGGTCCATTCTTGAGTCAGCTGAACAATTTTATTCATTTCATGCAGATTTCAGCAGCGCATGATGCTCCCCTTTACCCCGCTTTCGTAGCTCATGATCATTAAGATTTCGATGATCAGAAATAAGCCCATTGCTCTGCTGGCAAAGAGTACCGATGGCTGCAGTGTTTCCGCACGTCTTGTGACTGACTATCCTTCCGTCGACTTTTCATAATTTTTTTTGCGTGTTTTTGATTCTCATGATTATAATCTTTCTTAGACTGGACGAATCGTAGCTCAGAATTTGTTTCAAGGATATTTTGGAAGCTCTTGGTATAGCTAGTGTTATTCGTTGATTATCCTTTTGAGCCCTTAACCTATTGCTTATAAGTTTTTTCGCCGCTGAATTAACTCGAAGAGAGGGGTGGGGATAGGGAGGGGTGGAGGAAGTGGTTTAATCACTCTAGAGCACCCTGCTTTCTTAGATCGTCAAATCCACAATCTCTTACGAGGTAAGCAAACCGGACGCTTTTGACAAATGGCTGCTACAGTAGTCAGGTTTTCGCAGCAGGACCCACACATGCCTCCTTACATGTTCCCAGTGTTTCGGGTCTGATTTGCTTTTATTAAACGCATACACGGAATTATGTTGAAAACAGATGTTTTAACGTTTTAAGTTCGGGTGCTATCGCAATGAGGAGGGGGCATCTCATAAAAAGTTGCTTATCCAAGCATCCTGGGAGATCCTTGAGTGGTCAATCTGCACATTCAGGTGTATACTTTTGCCTAAGCCTTGAAAGAGTAAGGAAGGGGTTCTTTCCCCTTCTTGGCTTAGGCCCCCCCCCATAGCGATAGCACCAAACTTTGTTTTAACGAGACTCCTAACTCGGGCGGCTCAAGGGTGGCGCGCGCTTCGCGAGCATTGCAGGGGAAGGAAGCCTCGACGCGGGGGCTAAAATGGGTTGTGGCCGAAAATCATTGCTGAGCTTACGACAGGGGTGCGGACCGTGACCCATCTATCGCCCCCGAAACGGTGCCACAACGGTAAAATTCCCCGACGAACCGCATGGGTACCAACAACCCATGCACCACCAAAAATTTGGTGGCGGTTCATCGACCGCTACCGTAACCCGTCGCCGGCCCCTATCCTGGCGACCATCACCCAGCCCCTCTCAGCTGCCAATCTCCGCTTGGCAAAGGGTGTTGCCTCTCCTACAGGTCTGCGTAGTACAATCCCCGGGCAGATTGCCGTATGCTTCCTCCTACGTGGAGAGTGCAGAGAGAACGACAAAACACGAGAGAGTGTGTGATGACAACGGGCGGAGACGAAACGCCTCCTGGCGCGAAAACCTGGTTTCTGTAGCAGCCACTTGTCAAAAGCGTCTGGTTTGCTTACCTCCTCTCTTACTCTGTGTCATGTCTTCAGATCATTGTGTCGACTTCGTTTTTTGATTATGCTGGGATGTGGATTCGGATGCAACGATGTGAAATATTTTCTCGTTCCCTCATAGCTCCTTTTTACTTCTATCAGTATTAACAATAGTTGCACATATATTTTTGACCGTTAGTGACAGTGTAAGAGCGGGATAATACAAAGCGCCCGCTTAAATTCCCCTTTATCTTTTTTTGCGAGACCGATTGTTGATCCTCAATTTGTCCATGCTTTAAACAAACGTAAGACTATCGGCAATTTCCAGAACATTTTTCGCTTCTGGAAAGCATCTGTTTTCCTAATCATTTCTTGAATGCTCTTGTCATTTTGGAAGGTCTCTGAGGTCCAACTTTGAATCTTTTTTGACGGAATTTTTTTAATCCAAGTGGTGTGACTTGCCAAAATCATGAACTTTTATTTGTACATCATACAAATGTGTGGTAGAGAATCGTTTTTACTTTGTGATGTCATCGACGTGGTACATATCTGTGATGTCCTTCCGAAAGACCCCTTTCTCTTCACTGTGGTGGGAACCAACAACATATGTACACCCCATCGACGAAAGGATCATTACGTCGAGGAAATTTTCCAAATTACGTCCCTCCCTCTAAAAAGAGCCTCCATACGACTCCCCTCCTCCACCTTCATTTTCTTATATTTGTGTGGTTCTTTACCCAGATAGAGCGCTCATCAAGTGGCCTATGGAGAAAACGATGACTAATTCGTGAGAAAATAAGACAAGTAAGAACCCAACAAGTGAACGTAATAAAATTCATTCCGGTATGCATTCCGAAACAGCGCCGATCGGATGATGTGTCCATCTCGTGATGACAGCGAAGAAGGGTAAAAGTCATGAAAGCTATGCTATGCTACAGGATTGAATTATGCAAAGAAGGACAAAAAAGCGAGAATGACTAACAAAAGACCAGAAATAGCGTTACTTAGCTATTGGAGCGTCGCCTATCGCAATAGCGACGCGGTAATTGCAATGAAGCATGTTACCTTCTTCATTGTAGATTTGAGCATTTTTGAATGGCTTCGTAGTACTCTGTATGCAAAATCAGTCGAACAAATCTGGAAAAATTTCGAAGTGCCTCACTCAAAACAGTGGTAACTTTTTTTCAAACTTATCTTTATGAGTGCTGATTGCCGTTACAGGATCTACGAGGATGCCGCTCCCTAATGACTTCTATATATATGCCATATCTTCAGAAATCTTCAGAAAGAAAGGAGTCATATCGCCGACGTCTAGTCGAGAAAATATTTTTTGTCGAAGCGGCGAGTTAACCCCATAGTTGTTTGGAAAAATGATACGTCGTGTCTAAAATGCTTTCAGTACATATTCTTTGCTCTTAGAAGGCCAACCACAGGGGGACTGGCTTTGGTGATCTCGTTGTGAGATGCGCCATGCATGAAAAGACAATTCACAATATTAGCGAATACAGAAATTTTTGCGGTTCACATAGTGGCTCGCTAGCACTAGTTTACGTGCTTGCAGTCGTGATAACATATGAAAGTGGCACACCGTCACTGTTTTAGATTTCCATCCCATAGTTTTATGTGTATTCATCCATAGATGATAACGCATTTCACGGTTAATCAGGATGTTGGAGGCCCTCTGTACGTGTTAATGCTGTCAAGGGACCAAAGAAAAGGCGATTGGCGTTTGCAGGCATCGTTGGGTCGCACCATGAGGAGGTTTCCGTCGACAGTTCATCAGGTCAGAGGGTAACTATTCCCTTAGTCGCCTTAAAATTTTGAACTATGAACGAGATATCAAGGACTTGTCACCACAAGCATGTACTTTATCTTTTTAGTTACCGTGTTCTTAAACACCATTGCTCCCCTGTAAGATAATCCAGACTTTTTGCGAAATGGACAGTGGGCAGATAACGGTGGCAGTTCTAGTGACAGCCTTGGGTGCTGGAGCTCGCCTATTGTTGGGCTGTAAAAAATCAAGGGTGTCATGGAAGAAGAATGGAAACTCTTACAAAGGTCCATAACATATTGTTAGAGCAGTGGTCAAAAGCACAGATGAATGACTTCTTTTCTGGCGAAGCTGTATAAGTCTAGGTAATTGTAAAGATTGAGCTTGTATTGGTTTCATTATTAATGGCTACATCGACGAGTCCACTACTGCATTTTGGCTGTCTGCGGTGAACATAGTTAACACTTCACATATTTCAGTTGAATTTCATGCGTTCACTTGTTTGTTACAGTGTAAGAGGTAAAAGCTGGTTTCGGCACTTGTACTTATATTGTTGCTATTGTTCGAATTATCATCGCCAACGAGGCGATGATCCATCATGACTCCTCGTCTGGCGGGAGCGTGGTCAAGACTGTATGAGGAACACTGGGATGGGAGCCTCACACTACTCTCTTATCGCCGTACAATAAAAGCATTTGTAAATACCTCTCTCTGTTCTGTTCTGCTATTCCTCTCATTATCACAAATCCACCGAATCACCGTGAAAGCGGTCAAAAAGGGTCGATTATATCCCCTAGTCTCTGGCGCCGACAACACAAATAGTGTTGCCAGTCAGAGATGACCTAAGGACAGTCGTAAAGGGGCGGAGCTGACCAGAGGCCTATTTCGTCATCTGCCGTTCAACCTCACGGCACTCTTCTGTACACACATCTTGCTGCCTTTTCTGAATTCCTGATTTACTAACATACTGTGTTCAAGATGTTCACAATACCGTGAGTTGTAGTGAAAATGATAGTGGATCACCTAACGAGTCGTTACTGCTGTAGAGGGAGGATGAAATCCTTCTTGGGTGTAGTACACAAAAGGAAAATGGACTACCCAACGAGTCGCTACTGCTGAAGAGGATAAAATACCGCTAAGACTTCCCATTGGAAAAAGAACCAGTCAGGAAAAATGCTCGTGGAACTGCTCTGGATGGTCGGATTCATTGTTGGTTCGTTATTCTGCTACTCGTCATATGGACACTGGTGAGTTTAATAAAATAAGATCTTTTCACAGTATTACTGTATGTTTTGGAATGTTGCTTATACAGCAAAAATGTTGCGAAACGGTAAAAAAGACGAAGAAGCGAGGAAGAGCAAGTCTGGAGGAGTTCACGGAGGAATAGGAATATCGCCACCGTCGGCACTCCCTGTTGCTGTTCCTGATCACTTATAAACTGTATCGCCATCTTTTTCAATTTCACTGAAGAAAGTCATATCTTCGAAAACGCGGGATATCAACTAAAGGTCAAGATCCATTGGTCAAATGTACGCTGAGAGGGTGCAAATAAAGCAATGACTAGAATTGTCAGTATTCACACGTAATCCGTGAATTCTGGTGAGGGCTTGGACTTGATATGGTTCTGACCGTTATGTGGAAATACGAAAGCAACCCTTCCCCAGCTCGGTGATGATGAATGGGCGAATGGATCTAGTTGACTTGTTGTCCACGATGTACATGCTTACCGAACGGCATACCTCGTAAGCGTAAGTGATACTTCAGAGAACAACGACCTCGTGAATTATTGACCAGGCTCTAGCTGAAAAGCCCTTCTATAAGTGCCAATATTTTCACTGCGACCTCTCACCACAGCATAAGTTATACGCCTTCGGTTACAACAGCTTCATGCCTTGTTGACAGTCCACAGTGTCAGTATCATCTTAAGCAATTATCATAAAACTTTATTATTGTGCATGTGTTGAACATTCAGATTGTCATAAAACTATTGTGTCCCACCTTGTTTCTTATCTGTGTGTTGTTTCGCGGTTTTTGTTGTTGTCGTTGTTTTTGTTGTTGTTTGTTGCTGTTGTCATTCTGAAGTACAAATACAAGTACAGTCCGTACCAAAAGTATGTGGACACCTCAAATTTGAGTATCCCAAAAGCACCGCTCATTCTTTCGCCTTGCGGTTTTCACTGCTGGATTCCTCGCATGCGATGACCTTAAATACTCAGTCTGACAGTGTTTTGTAGGCGATTTCGCAATTTTTTATTACTGAAAAAATTTTTCTCTGTACCAAAAGTATGAGGACACTTCGAGTAGATCACATTTGGCGCCCACTGTTTGATCGATTTTTTTCTCCATTACTCTGCGACTGTGCCTCTTCGCGGTACCATTCTTTCGGAAAAAGAACAAACCAGATCCTGGCTCTATATAATGCTGGACACACTAACCGAGAAATTGCACGTCAACTCGGCCATCCGCGACGTTTGACCCCGCAAAGTGAGAGAAGAGTGGCCCGACTCGTGTCGAATTCTTCATTGTCAGTGAGCCAGATCCGGGCCGAAATAGGCTTATCAGTCTCGAGAATGACCATTTGGCGCTCCATCCGCTCAAATGAGCACATAACGCGAGAGACCATGGAGAAGGGTCCCCGGCCGATAGCTCAACACAAGTTGGCAAGATTGGAAATTGCACGTGAAAACATGGCAACAGCATGAGATAAGGTGTGAATTATAAAAATCTATACGTTCAGCATAAAAATGCTTTGAGCACATTTCCTTCTCGGGTCATGTTCATTGATGAGAAAAAGTGCAATCTTGATGGCTCAGATGCATTTCGACACTACCGGAGGAATCTACGACGTGACCCGCTCGTGTTCTCGGAGAGGAACTTCGGAGGTGTCTCGTTGATGCTCTGGGGTGGATTCGGACGCAGTGGAAAGTTGGAGCTTGCATTTCCCTCGTGCCGCATGGACAGTCGGGAGTACCGAGAAGTACTCCAGTATCATCTGCTGCCGTTTTTGAGAGGTGCGCGACGCCGGACACACATTTTTCAGCAGGATTATGCCGCCGTCCACGTCTCGCGTTCAACCAAAGGATGACTTGAGCGCAATGAAGTGCAAATAATGGATTGGCCAGCATGTTCCTTTGACTGCAGTCTAATAGAAAACCTGCGTGGAATCATCGTCGAGTTTACCAGAGTAATAAGCAGTACAGGACAGTGGATGAGTTGAGGGAAGCCGCTGTGGTTGCCTAACAAGGAAAGGCTTCCGGGTCACCGTGGCCATTCAAGATGAGTTGCATATTCTCCTATGTAGTTTCGAACGGGGATCTCAAATCTGCCCTCCAAATCTGCTAAACGATTCTGGAAAGGAAGTTACGGAGGCCTGGAAGTCCTGAAAGATACGGCGCAAAGTGCAGGTGCTGGTCATATACGACTCGAGAAAACATGCTGTCATTGGTCGGATGAAGCAGCTGGTAGCGGGACGGGTTACAAATTGGGGCATGGGGGTTCGAATCCTTGATGCATTTGCTAGTTTTGCTTTTGCTTTGAGTGTTTTCTAAACGTTTGCAAATTGCTTTTACGCTTCATTAAAGCATCCCTTGCCACCTCACTAATAAGTAATATGTTATTGGTTCTTTTCTGCATAACTGGACATTCTGCCCATATTTTTTACCCTATTGTTCTGCGATTGTGAGAAATTTGGCGTTGTTGCGTAAAATGACTATGATATTCGTGTTCAGGGGCTCGAATTACCCCCCTGTGCAAATTTTCAGCCAAATCGAGTTTTTGGCCCAACTTCGGAAAATTGGAGGTGCCGAGGGGGCAAATAGTAGTTTTTGAATTTTTTTTCTACAAAAAATCATGCAACCTGAACAAAGGTAATCTAGACATATCTATTACAGATGCTCATGACAAATATGGACGTAACAGGCGTCAAATAAGGGCATTTTCCCGGCAAGGGTCAACAACTTCTCCTTCGTTGAATGGGCTGCCAGCCAATAGATCACGAATTTTTCCGAAATTTGGTCACACACTGTCAGACTACAAAACACTGTCAGACTAAGTATCCCGAAGTTATCGTGTGTAAGGAATCCAGCAGTGAAAAACGCATGGCGCAAGAATGAGTGGTGTTTTCGTGGTGCTCAAACTCGAGGTGTCCACATACTTTTGGTACGGACTGTAGTGCCGCAGTGGAAAACTTAGAATGAAACTACTGACAAGCCGAGAAATGGGACTGGATTCACCAGCTTTCGTCAGTAGACTTGCTTTGATGCTTTCTGCATCGCTACTAGATCTAAACCAAGCCATGGTCGTTGCTTCACCCATCACCATTATTCGGTCGTGGGGGTTTAGAGTTAGACCGTCGTCGGACTTTGCAGTTTTGCGATCTGCGACTTTTTGATCTTAAGACTGTGGTGTCGCGGCTCCGCACGCGAGGTTGCGGCATTGCACAATCTCAAAGTCGTAGTATCGCCTGCGAAAGTGCGACGTCGCAAAATCGCAGAATCGCGAAATCGCGAAGCCTGACAGTGGGCTTAGAGGGCCACAAGTAGAAGCTAAAAGAGAAAGAACAAAGAGGACAAGCGAATTGTGCCACACTTGCCTTCTTGAAGTGTCCATATACTCTCCATCACCCAAACTACAGTGAGACCTGTTTACCTCACAAATAATGTCATGCAGGTGGAAGAAACCGAATCCGTGACAATTTTTAGAGCCTTAGAAAAAACCCATTCTGTGGAGGCGTATGTACATGTGGCTTGCATGGGCAAGCCATGTACAAGAGATGGCATTTGTTTCCTCAACAAGGCTAGAGCTGATTCACATATGTGAATGGGCTTGAGAACCAAAGGGGGGGGGGGACTGAATAGATGTCCTCGTCTCTCATCTACCAGTCTACTGCTTCATTTCTCTATATAAAGCGACAGGAGGCGGAACAATGTTTTTGGGGGACGTCGCATGTTAATTTCGAAGTTTTCGTGTATAACTGAGCTTATGATACGCTGTATGCTTATGAGCTTATGATAAGTCTGGGCGTTTCTCAGTTTTAAGAAATTGTACTCGGAGCCGAATGCCTTCACCGATCGTCCATCTCAATTGTTAGTGGTTTGAACTGAAATCCGGAGTAACGGCAATATACTCATCACAGAACTAAAACTACGTATTAGGGTCAGTTTCTGTCAGCAAATGACTTCCGTTGTGGTGCCCCTGAGCTGCATACATTCGTAACTTACAGTGGCACAAATATGAGTTATTCTTTAACTGATAGATTCTCTTCAGGGCGGAGGTGGTGTAGTGACAGGTGGCGCGCATTCCACACTCATGGTGCGAGGATCAAATCTGCATCAACGCTCGCCCACGCAAAAGGCGGCCTTCCACCTTCCGAGGGGGTACCTTGGTATCACGCTCGCCTGGCAGGACAAAAACACTGACTTGTGCATCGCCTGGCTCCAGCAATTCTGTACGGGCCAGATAGCCTTCATCGCAACCGCGCATCTGGATGGGATTAGAATGCGCGGAGCATTCCGCAGAATTGATTGATAGGATACAGCAACTCTCTCATTTTAACTTTTTAGACTCTCATGTGGCTCAGTGTTGCGCAGTCGGAAGCCCCATGATTAGCCTTTTTGACACTCATTTTGCTTGTTAAACTGAACTTCTTGGGAATTCTACACACTTGAAAAATTTCACATTGAAAGCACTTAGAATAATTAGTGGGTTGCACTTTTCTTCCCCAAATATTAATTGCCACTGCTCAGCTTACGCATAATTTTCCTCTCGTTCTTTTGTTAGTAGTCATAGATATAGCGAATATCGCCTCGATGGGAATCGCTGGTAGTGGAGCAGAGTTCAGCTCAACTGCATTACCGTGGCAGCAGCAAATCGGTAAAGTAAAAATACACACCTGGGTGGCTCTTGAACAGAGCTGTTAATAGGGTTCATAGGCTCGAAGAAACCCGCAGACGACGAAAAGCGCAACGTCGCTTATTTTTAAAGGAAGGCGAGGGTGGTGCGGTAAGAAGTGAAGGTCGTGAGGCCGCATTGGCCCCTAATACACTACATCTAGTCGGCAGCTCTCTCGCCAGTTCGCTTTTGCACGTGAGCTCCCATATAGTCGTCAATACGGGAGCTTGGTGACATGCTTGTAATAAACCATGACCGGGACTTCGACTAAGGAAGTCACTGCACACATCTGGTGTGTCGCGTTCATACCGGCGCTGGCATTGGTGGCGACGCGCCTGTGCGCAAAGTATGAACGCGGTCTTACGTATATGCGTACATACATGCTCTACAATTCAATGTATCCAAATGACAGATGCATCATAGAAAAGCATAGGTATGAAGGTTTTATCAATAGTATAATTTACATGCAAAGATACAGAAAAGCTCTACTGATGGACCAATTGATATGATACGGTACTATGCAAATCCATTCTTTTCCTTGTTGTCCTGATGAAACTCGCGAATGTCTTCCAGCAAGCTTTCTGCTTTCTCGAACATAACCGTGAAGGCCTTGAATAGAGTATATCTCACTTTTTACAAACTAATCTTATAAGTGGCTGAGTAAGGCTACTGGCATGCAAATATAGTGAAGCTCTTGAGAACGACTCGATGAATCTGCGACAACTGGCAATCTGCCATAAGTAATCGAATTGACTGGTCACCATGTAGATTTTGAAGGGTGACGTATGAACTTTATTAAAACTCATGCGTACACCTTCGAGATAGACACGTTCGACTAGTGGGCCTAAGTTAAAGGTAAGGTCCCATTGCCAACATTATTTGTCTTCCAGTATAGAAACACTCACCTTTGCTTTGTATTCCTCATCACTGCTAGTGTTCACCGCTTGAAGTGTTGGTCCAAACATAGGTAGCATCAAAAATGCGCCCAGTGGGAAAAAACGTCGATATGACGTTTTCAACTGAATAAATTTGTGATCCACATGCCAGTGAACTGAAGAAATGCAATGGATACGATAATTTGGCTGTTTGCGAAGGTGAAATATGGCTACTGTTAACTTTGAAGCTAAGCAGGAGGTGAGGTAAATTGAGCGTTTTGCTGTGAAAGAAGCGTATGACGACAAGAAAGCGCCCTACGCATGCCGTTCACCACTTCCGTGTGATTGCCCCGCCTTCACCCGGACGCGTATCACTGTCACAATCAACGGCACGTGGCTTTGAGCGATGCGTCAATGATGCAATGGCCGATAGAAATGTGCGCTCATCCCAAACGAAAGGTAGAAAAGGGGTTTCATTCCTTGGATTTTTGATCACTTCATTTTTCTTCACTGTACCACTAAGAGCACCTCTATTTTCAAGGCATAAAACGCAATAATTAGTGATATCCTTTGTTTGGACGAATAGATGCCAGGTTAAGTGACCATGGATTGCACTCCTTTTTCCAGAGCTATGACGCCAAGATGAATTTCACTACGACCCAGTGCACTCCCAGGTATCGAAGAAAATAGCCGCTTTAGTACGACCCCTCCTCCCCTATGAGTACCACATACGACACTCCCCCTCTTTTGACCACTGTAATACCAGTGAGTGATGCCGGATTGTATAGTTGCTATATTTTTTATTCCCATGTTTTCATACCTGAAGCCGAAGGAATTCACTTCACATCTCTGAAATACCTTCGTTTCTCATCTGCTCATTGAAAGCTTAGAACTTAGTGCATATCATTGACCTCTGCCCGTGGCACCCCCTACCCCCTTCAGTTTGATCAAATGAACCTCCTGCCGAGGAATCCCCGACTCCCCCTGTACTCTACTCGACCTCGTCCACCCACGCTAACAACACCAGGCACTGACGAGCAACGACGGACGGCAGATTTCCCAGCGTGGCAGGAGGGGTTCGTGCTGCACTCGAAAAAGAGCACCTCTCCCTACTTAGGGCACTTCTCCCTATTGAAAGTAGTGGCTCCTTTGTCACCCACTGATTTCAGTAAAGTTGGTGTAACGCTCACAATCCGTGAAGAAATATGGTTTTGATTTTCAATGACCAACCGAATCATCGTACCTACTGATCGTAACATAAATATGTGTATAGTACCATATCCAAAGTGTATGGCATATTGTGACCGTCCAGTTCCACCTCGAGGTACTTGTAGAATTTCTCGAGAAGTGATTCCCAATGGTCCTCACGATCCTTACCACTCATACACGCGCTGAAGATTCGGACGAAATCAACATTGGGACAGCCAAAGTGTACATTCTGAATAGGATTCAATTTGAAGGCTGAAAAACCATTTTTTTTCTACATCCAGTTGGTAAACTGGCTGGTCCGACCAATACAAAACACTCAAAAATGAGCCATGTCTTGAACTTGAGAATATACAGTTCATTTCTGAGGGCTTGATAGGGCGTGGCCCACGGACTTGGATGAGTGTATCAAACTCTCTCACCCCGCCACGCACTCTCGCTCTCGCCACTTGAGCCACGCCCTATCGAGCGCTGTGAAATGGACTGTACATGTTGATGTTCAATGATGTTTTGGGATAATTTTTTCTGCTACATAGTTCCATGTGGTGACGATCCGACCGTCTGCTAAACCAGTCTATGAGTAAAGTACCTGGAAATCGATCACAGCTTCCAATACGGGTTCGCTTTTGTTATTTTTCCAAATGAGATTCGTTGCCCATAAGTCGCCATGGCATAGGACTGGCTCCATTCCTAGGCCATATCAATATAAATTTGTAAACGCGTATGTATTTTCATTCTCTTGCAATGCACATCTCGCAATAAGATTAGTCTGGTTTTCTCAAAGCAGTAAATTCTTGAGTAGCAACCCAGGTGGCACCTTTTTTGCGATCCACGGCGCACGATAACAGCACTACCGCCAAACCCAAGCTAATCACGCCCGCTTAGCACAGCTGACCAATAATAGCTCCAGTGGGCGTGAATTAACGTGGATTTCAGCGGGTTTACCGCTGTAATGACTCATCGTCTCGGAAAAGTACGTGACTGTCGCGCTGCTAATCGCAACTGATTTGGTTGCTGCATGATGTTGAGCGCTTCTATGTATAAAGAATAATAAATAAATAACAATTCGGTAACGCTACAGGAGCCAGGCTTACTCGCTTTTTGAGCAATGGTCAGTTTTCCTAATCGAAAAGTAAATAATTGATTTTTTTTACAAATACCTAGTGATTTCGGCAATTCTTCAATAATTTTTTTATCCATGATATCGGGGAGAACGCTTTCCAACTGATCGATTTTATCTTTCATTTGCTCACCACCGAACTGTCGCAACATTGCAATGAACCCGTCCGTTGTCTTAATACGATAAATTATGCAGAAAATCAGATCTGATTCTTTTATTTTTCGAGAGCTAGGTAATAATCAAGTGGAAAGGAAAAAGATTTCAACATTATTCAAACAATCACCTGCTTATTGAGCATAGTCGCGAAAAGGATGAGGTATGGATGGGTTTGAAATCGCGCTTTTTCCTCGTCAGTGAATTTTGTTGCAGTTGCTTGCAGTTTAGCAAGAGATTTCATAACCTGAAAAAGCTCATCGTTGAACCACCAGTTTGTCCTGTCCGTTCTTTCATTACATTTTATTTTTCAAGAGTGAAGCCATATACTATTTACATTCCATCTTGTTTCTATTCAGTCAAAAGAAGCAGAAATAATCTGAGGAAATCGATTGCGATCAAAATAAATTCAAAAAGAGGTTCTCAACAATGTAGCAGTGAGGTAAAACGCCTAGCGAACAGATTGTATTCGCCTGATGTGGGCCACATGCAAAGTTTCACGCGAAAAAATGTTAATTCGGCCAAGATACAGCACCACAAAGTCTCCGCTGAGTGGGGGGGGGGGCCTTCGAGCAAGTGCTCACCTCGTCGTCCGCCGCGGTAGCAGATGCATTGAGGATAAGAAAGTTACGTAAACAGTTCCATTCTTCGTTCCCAACGCGGCGGACGACGAAACGGGGCTTTCACTCGGAGGCCCCGCCCACCCGGCCAAGAATTTAGGAAGCTGTATCTTAGCCGAACTCTCACTTTTTCGCGTGAAATATTGCATGCGGCCCTTATAAGGCAAATGTAACATAAATACATGGTTAACAAAGAAACTCATTTTTCCGTGGACGATTCCTTCAAGCTAGACCTCTGCGTGCCAATGACGGCACAATATTATTCTCCTGTGACTACATGAAAGAAGTACATAAATTAACAGAGATTAGGCACGTTTCACATCGTAAGAAGGTTCTGCAATCGTTTCAGGATCACTACGTACGACTCCTTCGGTCACACGCATCGCGCGATGTAACATTATGTCATGACGACACGCACTCCCACTAATGACAGAATAGCGCTGAGGAGCTCTTTGGGTGAGGAGGAGCGACAAAAACGTCCTCCAACATTCCTACGCCATACGATTGCTCCCTTCGGCGCATGCGAGACGTGTCTTCGAGAGTCTCCGTGATTGAGGAGCATTTCCAACCAATAACTTGATAAAAAAATGCCTAAAAAGCAGAGTTACCTGGGTCATGTGTTCTGGTGCGACATTGTCGGAAAGATGGTATAGGGTGCCATCACCGATGTATTCCATAATTATGTATCCATTGAGCGGATTTTCATCGGTGAATCCTTGCGTAAAGTAAATCTAGAAGATGCAGTGTACCTAGCAATAAAAGAATAGCAGTAGAAGAAGTTGCAGCAGGACCAGTCAACTAAGTCAGGTCACGGATGGCCACACAGCCACGTGCGCGGAAAATCCTCCTGCAGGATCAGTAAAAGCGCGTCATACTTTGCGGTGCCAGCGGCAGGGCGTGGCTGCGTGTCTCTGCGTCCCCGCCTTTGTCAGCCTGCCTCGCTGTCTGTGTAGTCTCTGCACATCCCCCGTGCCACTCTGCTTCGCTGCCTAAGAAGGCAGCCACGCCCCGCTGGCGCTGAGTATGAATGCGGCCTGAGGCATTCGGAGCCTGCAGTGATGCAATTCCTTTGGCATGAAGACCTTTCTTAGAGGGTCCTGACGCACACCTCTGTTGAAAACGTCTGGGATTGTCTCGCTCAGGGGAATTAACTGATCATACTGATCAATTTACCTTGGGGGTTGGGATGTCTGTGACGCCATATTTCTTCAATAGTTCATAAAAACGAACTTCCACGTCATGATTCTGAAAAATGGTACAAAATGATATGGTTGATGAAATAAAAAAGCGTCTTACCCGCTTCACATAAGCTTCCATTTGTTTAGCCATTTCTTCATTGAAAACATCACTGTTCTCCATAATCGCCTTGTTTTCTACCAGCGACAATTGCGAACAAATCTGAAGTCGGATAAGTTAATCCTTATTTCATCCATTTTTTTAGGATCCACATGTTTTGAAGATCTGACAAACCTTCACAACGAAATTTCGCGGTAAGTCTTTGTGTTCAGTCTGCCAGTCAGGTGATATTAAGCATATCCTTGACATAACACCCTAAATTACTGGTTAAGTCATTCTTTTATAGCTGCTATTGAAGCCTGTTGTCCGTGAAGGTCCCGCAAACAATCCTCGGACCAGTGGTGTCCAAAGAACCTTCCTGAACACATAGATAATCCACACAGTCTCTACCACGATGGGAGAGGAGTGAGCTGGTGGTAAGTCGTAAGCACCGGTACGTTTTACCGGTAGTTGTCCATTTTTCCCAGCGCTACCCATAACCTTTTCTTTCATTTAACATGCTTTCAAAAACCCAGGTATGACCCTTTTCAATGCGATCATCACATTCTATCCCTTCGTTCGAGCAGAATGGGTACCCCTGCGTCTCCGCGGCGCGCGATGCATGCGAGCCGGGGGTGCCGTTGTAGTTGGGTCCCAAAGCGATTACGCGATGATGCTAGGTGCCGTGTGCAGACGCCATGTAGTCTTTGTAGAACCGAGGACAACTGTGTTTCTAGCTCTCACGCATTTCTCGCACGCCGTATGCCGCCTTGCGAAATTGTGACGTAAGGGTACGCAACAGTGTGACCACAGAGCCTCAGGCAGCGGGGTAGTTGATAGGATTAGGACCAAGACAGTAGAAGTTTTCAGGGCGTGCCCTAACTATAACTACGAGCAGATCGTATGAAACGAGTTTAGTTCTACGAATAATTATAACAGTAGATCAACTCACATTGCCGATATAACAATCGATTAACTCACATTGCCAATCCCAATATCTTTGATATCTTTGTTCGGTCCAAATTTTGCATGATCTCCGAACACCTTGAAGACACTTTTCTGAAGTTCTTCCCAGGTAAGATGAGTCTTGAGAATACCATCAGCAGGTACGAATAAAGACATTTTTAACTGCAACGATTTTGATTGTAAGGCATACACGCATTCCAGTGTGAATTTAGGATGTTTCCAGGAGAACGGTAGAAGTCTGTAATATTACTCAGAAAGTGAAGCACTATTCGTCAGTGCAAGGGCAAACAATGCCATCGCATTCTATGAAAAAGATAGCGCTGAAGGTGAGTGCGTGCGTCGTGTCAACGAAAAGAATCTGAAAACTCGTGCAGTCCAAACGGCGAATGGGCCCGGAAATCAAAGAAGGTTGTTGTTCAAGTAGATTATCGATTGATTACGATAAAAACCACAAATTTGCGACAATGTTGTAATACCTTTGATAATATCGTATTATTGGGTTGAGGAATATTTTCCCGTCGTTTTATATTCTCTGTCTTTCGCAACGTTCTCTTCACCATTCAACAAAGCTTGTACATGTTTTCGATAGATTTTCTTTTGCTCTACAAAGCAAACAACTTGCTTTTTTTTCGATTTCTTTGATTACTTAGTATTTATGAGGTTTAGAAATGAAGTAATCTGAAGGCGAAAATTCGCACTCTCGACATTTCCCCTTCTTCGTCAGCATCGGAGGCAAGAAATGTATATGCGCATAGCTTTTTCAGCTCTACAAAACTGTTCTATCCGTTTTTGGTCATTTGATTGTTTGTTATTTTCAGGGTGTAAAAATGATGTGCACTTTTGACGCATCGAGGTCCAAAAAGGCTGGATCTTCCCATGTCAGATGAAATCGTATGACGGAAAAAAGACGTCATTGATCAATCTACTGTTATAGTAGAGAGTATTCTTGGACAATAAATAAATAAATAAATAAATAAATAAAAATGTTTGGTAAACTCGATTTTTGGTGAAAGTGCGGGTGGGTTGTCGCTGAGTATCCCATTTCTGAACCTCAGAAATTCTGGTAATGAAAGCATTCAAAAAACGAGTACCACCTGCTTGTAGAGCAGAAAAAGTTCCATCGAATGCACACATAGATATCCTTTGCATTCTCAACGGTAGGTGAGGAATATGTAGAAGAAACCGAAAAAGCACATTTTTGCTGAGTACTGCATTTGTAGCTCTATCGAACGATACAGAACACTCTGCCAAAAAAGTTTATTTTCATTACGCAAATTTGAATTGAAAAACAGGTGGAAACTTATTCCTACATCCTAAAATATGAGAGATTTTAAAAAAAGTGATATCATCTTGTAGAGCAAAAAAAGCCCTATCGAAAGCATGTACACATACATTTTTTAATCTCGATGGCAGACGAGAAAGATGATGCCAATTTTTTGCCTTCAGCTTAATTCATTTCCAAAGCTCGTAAATATTAGGCGGTCGAAGGAATCAAAAAACAGATAGTAGCGCTTTGTAGAGCAGAAGAAGCTCTATCGAAAAGTTATATAAGCTTTGTCGAAAGATGGGGGGAACAATGTGACAAACGGGATTAAAAAAACGGCGGGGACATATTCCTTAACCCGATATTCATTTCATCCTAAGCCTAGGCCGGTAGGCCTCCCCCTTTTTTACACTGAGTGCTGACTGAGTTTTCTTTAGCTTCTGTCTTTGTTCTCCTGTCTTCAGCCATCAATCCGCCAAAGTGCAGAATCATGCAAATTTCAAAGAGAAAAACAAGACCATTCAAAAGATTGCTCTTGAAAAGAATGTGATATATGCTAGGAATTCGGGTCTGAGAGTACCGCGGTGCAGGGCATTAACAGATAAAGGACAAGAAGGTGCAAGGTTTATTCAGTAGAGAAATGAGGAGATCGATGCACGCGGTTGTCAAATAGAGTGACTCACACATACACACGCGCAGCGAGATTAACGATCATCTTCGGCCAAAGGTCTACTCTTTTTGCCCTCACGATCAATGAGAGGTTTCCCGTCATCAAATATCAAGTTCCTTTTTAGTGTGCGACAAACTTGACGTCACTTTGAGAAATGGAGGCACCTGAACACCAGTTCGATGAGGGGGTATAAAGGGCCCTAAATATGTTCGTCGGGGTTAGGCATTCAAAGCAGATGCATCCAAATCCACTTTTCAGCACAAAAAATACACGTCAAGGAAGATGGAGGACGATACAAAGAAACGAGGACTTTTCGTCCTAGAATAGGAGTGCCCGGCGGAAATCGTTTTTATTTTTTGCAACTGCGCATGGGATCGAAAACTATTATAGTAAATAAAAACTGGTAAATTGGCAATGTGCCTGATGTGTGCTTGAGGAACCTGGACCTTGATTGTTGATCGCACGACGGGCTTTTTTCAGCATGTTTTTGATACCATTTACGTGGAACAGATTGCTACGGCCTCACACGGCATGCGTATAAATCATTTTCTCCTTAAACTACTCGATCGATACTACTTACCACTTAAGCAAAGTATCACTGGTCATCATCTTCACAAGTGACTTTATGAAATTTTCACGATGGTGGCACTACCCGACCCTTGAGTGGTGCATCACCCTCTCTGGCCGTGTATAAGGAAACCGATAATTTCAATTGATGTATATAGAAGCCCATAATCAGTAATTTGCACTGTCCGGCGTGTTCTCTATTGATGTAGTCCAATCGTCGTTTATTCCGCCTTGTTAATGGCACGATTTCCCCAGCCACAAAGCTGTGCCATATCGTGCTGTGTCTTTTTGACTTTGGCTCCGCCCATCTCGACGTAGGTTCCTTTCTTGTGAGCACCATCTATCTCTCGATTTTTGAAATGTTTTCTCCCGCAGGTCCATTCGACACCGTATTACCTATAAATATTAACTATATTAATTGTCTGTTATGGCCCCGCTCTGCCCACCAATGAAATTTATCTTTCTCTCATAGCTGTAGTTACTACTGACTTCTTCCCTTTTTTTCCCGTCTGTAGTTCAGTCTAGAACCAAATCGTAATTTTTACGATGAACACCATCTACTAGTTGCACGCTCCGATCATTGTGGATGGGCTTAATTCACATAAGGTATTCAAGATAGTGCAAATTGGATATCCCCACCAATTGTTCGTATTCCCTATGTAGCTTTGGGACATTGTTATGATTTTGGTAGCAAGCACCGCCTATTCAGAGTACGCTCCGCCCACTACGTGCGTGTCTCTTTCATGTCCTTCACATCTGACCTCATGTCATCTTGTCCCTATGTTTAGGGTACTTTGAAACCGACACGTTTTTCTCAAGGTCGTCCATTGAACGCTAGTGTTCATATTTCTATCAGCAGGTGTGAACAATGACAGCGTGTACTACAATTGGATCACTTTTTTCTATATTTGTAATTTTGTAATAAAAGCTGTAATCTCCTCGATTTTGGAGAATGTAAACGGTTTCTAATACAACGAGATCATCTTCTATGACGTACGAGAATAATGGACGACTTTCCTGTTTGTCATAAGATAGGAATTGTATTAGGTTGGACGGGAAGTTCTGGGACACCTTGTGAGAAAAATTCAATTTATTTTAATTTTATTCACAGATTTTATTCAGAATTTTATTCAGCTCGACTGACGGGGATCTTCTTCAACGGCAGCTGTCAGGGCGTCGACATCGAAGACCGGAGGACGTCCTGAGCGTGGTTCATCTTCTAGCGTTGTCTGTCCTTCACCGAAACGCTGATACCACCGAATCACCGTAGACTTCGAAGTGGTGTTCGCACCCATCGAGTGGTTGATTCTGTCGGCCGCCAGGCGCGCAGAACTACCAAGGCGGTACTCATGAAGAATCAGCAGTCGAAGACCTTCTCGCGAAATAGGCTCAGATTCGCCGCTTGTCGAAGCCATAGTGGTGATAACCAGACTAGTGAAGAGTCCTTCACACTCCATCTATATACCCTTACCATGGACTGTCCCACAATTCTTTACAGGTTTCTACAGGAAAAAACAAAAAGTGTCCCAGAACTTCCCGTCCAACCTAATATTTGGAGAAGTTAAAGGACAATGAAAATGAAGAGAAAATGAGAAAGGACGTGAGTGCGACAGCGTCGAAGAAGCCGGTTGATAAGAAATGCAAACATGATTTTGTCGTCGCAACTTCGTGCTATCATTTGAACATAACTAAAAATTCATTACTGATAAAAATGAAAAAAGGCAAAAAATGCATTAATGGATCTTTCGGATAAAAATCTGAGGTTCACCAGTTTTTAATACATTAGAATTGAAGCATTCAACGGTGATGGGTCATCTCCCGCATCTAATACGATTCAAAAATGAAGTGCGATTGGCATGCGATTTTGTCCAAACCACGACTTGCGAGAGCGAGACCGGTGTGCAAATTCATTTTCCATTTCTCCAAACATGGTGGCAACCCGGCGTCCCGAGGAACAGGAACTTGGCTTGACCGTATGAGAAATCTGATTCCTGGACCACTTGAGGTTACGTTCCTCACACGGTGGTCGGAAAGATTCATTGTGAAGGTGAAATGTTAGGTTTCAGTGAATTCTAGGTCACGTGTCAAAATGGTTTAAAAAAGGGGACAAGATGGGTTGAGATTAACCATGAGTTTTTGAAAGTCAGGAAAGGGGCCACATGTGGTGACGGAGGGTCCCTGAATGGCAGTGTTTGCTATCAAAATGCATAACTCCGTTCCAAAGGTACGTAAAGATTACGAAACATCGTAGAAAGTCTATGGATGGACTGCCCAACAAAATTCCTCCAGTACTCTCACACAAGTCACTTCCACACTGTTCAGCATGTTCGAGGAAAAAAAAGCTGAAATGACACTGGAAGGGCTAAATTTGGCAGACTGTGGAATATGAAAGTAGGGGTGCTCAGCAATGTAAGGGCAGAGAATAAATGAGACAAAACGGCGAAAAACCCAAGAAACAGGAATCCGAACCTCCCCTTCTCTTTCCAACCCCTCTGAGTCACTAGCCGGGGATTAGACTGAGGCGAACAGAGAGGCTAAAACAGCCGGCCGCGGAGGTTGTCTCGCCTTCGCCAGCAGCTCACCAGGCTTCAGGACAGAAGGACGACATGCCTGCTGCGGGTTCGTGAGAAGACCCTATGCCGCGCTTTTTCAATTGGAATTTCGTCGCACATCAGCTTTTCTGACCCCTTCCGGTGCCTTCAAGCAATGAATATGAGCCACTTGATAATCCGATTGCTGCCACTTTGGGTACATACTCTTTTTGCCTACACAGAACTATTAGGTAGTCTAAAAAGTCTTTTCGTATTTTTAAATACCGCTTTTTCCCTCAAAACTGCTTTCCACAAAATTTCTTCTGTACATATATATGTAGTACAAGTCCACACGCATCTATAGGTATTGTTGTCTTCCATCTCTCGGATAACCCTTTTCGGCAAAATAAAAATATCAAAAGTCACTTCATTTTCAATTCCAATTTTTTTTCTTTGAATGGCGTTAGACAGGGAAGGGAAAAGGTGATAATCCGATGGAGCAAGATCAGGGCTATAAGGCAGCAATTTTTATCCAAGCTCGAAAATTTTTTAAAAGAAAAAATTCAAGAAAATTTTTACCACTAGTGAAAAAATGATTCGCCAAAAATTCTCGAGCTTGGTTAAAAATTGCTGCCCCATCCACCTTATAGCCCTCATCTTGCTCCATCGGATTATCACCTTTTCCTTTCCCTGTCTAACGCATTCAAAGAAAAAAATTTTTATAATTTTTGTATTGAAAATGAGGTTGACCGTTGATATGTTTACTTTGCCGAAAAGGGTTATCCGGGAGATGGAAGACAGTAATACCTATAGTTGCTTGTGGACTTGTACTACATGTGTATGTACAGAAGAGATCGCTGGAAAGCAGTTTGGAGGGAGAAAGCGGTATTTGAAAATACGAAAAAACTTTTTAGACTACTCAATATATCCGAACTAAATGTACATGACACAAGACACGCTCCATGGCTGAACCGCTTGCCTTTACTCTCCACTTACTATCGATGGCCTGTGAATAAGTTAACAAGAGTGAACTGGTACTTCCTTAGATCCACACCGTCAATATTGAAAAAAAAAGTTGGGATCACTGAAATGACGGGTTCTGTTTACTCTCTTGGTGTGCCATGCATTCACTTTTCACTGTAATCCAGAGAGGAAATCCTATACTGTCAGGCTCGGGCAATAAAGACTTATTCATGTGAATATATCCGATGCTCTATTTTGAATATTGAATGAAACAATGTGAGATTGCAAAATTTTATTCCAAAAAACTCAAAAAAAGCTTCAACAAAATCGGCTGCAAAAAATGGTTGCACAAGGATTTCGAGGCCAGTAGGCAAACTTCCGACGCCTAGCGCCTTCTTCAGACCTAAAATGGTGCAAATTAGTCCCTATTGAGAGGCTCTGTTTGAGAGCCGCTGGTTTATTTGTACTACATAACCTAGTCTGTAATATACCTACCTATTTCTGGAGATGTTCTGCCCCACTACCAGAGAGTTCTATCAAGGTGGTAAGGATAGTGATCTCATGGCATCAGCAAGTCGATATACAGGGTGGCTGAAAAGTATAGGACGCTATATTTGTTATTATAGGACACTATATTTCACAAGATATGGATCAGATAAACAAACAAATCAAACTGAAAAATAGAGGACAATTGTACGATCACTGTATAACACAACTTGCTTGAAATCCGATCCTTTTGCTTTGATGCCAGCTTTCACAAGTTCGGGAACGGAACCTACAGTGTGCCATCCATAGTAAATTTCGTATCGTAAATGAGCTCAGAAGTGCACCAAAAGTTTTTTTGATGGACAGTTTGTTGCCCTGGGTCAGTAATCACTTCGCTCAGCTCCCTTCGTCCTTCAACAAGATTGGGCTCCTCCTTATAACTTCGATTTGAAAAAGCTGTGCCGCACGCACATTTTCCTGGATGTTGCAGCAGTGGACTTGTGGGCTACCTCCTGGTCTGACCTCAATCCGATATGCTTCACTGAACGGGGGCACTTGTAGAGCAGGCCTGTAGGGAAGTTCCACCGCTCTGCCGATGGTCTGAAGTTGTCGCTTCAAAAGATGTTGAGCGATGTTGACGTCGAGTAACTGCGGCGCACTGTAGGCTCAGTTTCGAACGTCTGATGGCCTGCATCCAAGCAAATTCCATCGAATTACAAGCACCTTGTGTGACATAGTGGTCGCACAAGTGTCTTCTATTTTCAGTTAGATTCATTTGCTTATCCGGTCCCTATGTTGAAAGATACAGTTAGGAACATGATGTGCTATACTTTTCAGCCACCCTGTAGTACGAATGAAGCAGGGCGGCTCTCAAATAGAGCCTCCCAATAAGATTTATTTGTACATTTCAGGGTTCATAAAAGCGCTGGGCGCCGAAAGTCAAAATCCTTGTGCAACCTCCTTTGTCAGCCGTTTTTTGAAAATTTTTTTGAGTTTATAGGAGTACATTTTGGAAGTCTCCCATTGTTTCATACACATTCAGATCAAGATGAGGCTTCGGGACGAGACTCATTAGCTTTAGTTAGTGCTCAAGTTAATTATCATATTATATAAATACATCTAACTACGTCACGTCTCGACTCCACAAAAATATCTTCATTCTTTATCTTGCAACCTAATAAAAAAGCGGCAATCAGCGTTGGGATTTATGATTATTGGGACGCGAGGTGATTATCAAGGCTGTGCTTAGTTTTCTAAGAAAAGCAAACTGAATATCTTTATTATTGAAGGACGTGAACAAGAAGCCGATTCTTCGCTTTTGATGGTGGGTTATTGCGAATGTTCCTATTCCTCAAATTGCCTAACAGAGCATCTCCGCCGTGAGCGACCATTCCCCTTTGATGCCTCGTTTCGTTTCTGACCTTTCAATTAGCTTTCGCTTCTGCATAGCATTTCTGGCCTATAAGGCTCAAAATCTTTGTGCAACCTCATTTTGCAGCCAAGTTTTTTGAAAACTTTTTTGAGCTTTTTGGAGTGCATTCTGGAAGTCTCCCATCGTTTCAAACACATTCATTTTTTTCAAACTTTTACTACTACATATTCCTGCCTGGTTTGAATAAACTAGCAGTAATCCTTGCAAGTCTGTAAGATGTTCTCTTTCGTGTAATTAATCCATTGAATAATAGTCAATGGTTACTACAATAACTTTTTTGAAGTTCTCGAAAAAACGTGGAGAATGCGGGTCCGCGTCTTTTTCGCTTTTTCACCATATTCGCTTCGCTTGCATTTAATCTTCTTATAAGTATATAGCTTCTGAATAAGCTCATCAACTTCTACAAAGTAACCCATTCCAATTTCAAGAAGGCTATTTTTCACGTTCTCGCATGCACAAAGTTCCAGTAGGTACTCAGTAGCGAGCAACGCGCGCTGTAATTATGACCATGTGTCACGTCGTTTGGAAAGTTCTTGCGGTTTTCGATCTCAAGACAAATTTTTGCTTTAGCATTATTCTAGCTCTTGAAGTGTTTCTCCCGAGGAAAGCTGTCCGAACGCTTGAAGAAACCGTATTCGGTACGGCCAGGTCAACTGAGTATGATAGACCCCGCACAGCTTCGTAGCCCACCAGTTCGTTCAACGTTCCCAAGGTTGTTTGTGTAACATGGAACCATGCGTTATCATGAAGAAAAATAGGGGCTCTTCTATGAAACAATACTGAGCTTATGATATGCAGCTTCCGATTCATCTGCGAGCTCCTCACAGTGCTTTCAGCACGGTGATTATTTCGACGAGGTCCACAAAGCTATGAAGGTTAAAGAAGCCGTAGACCACCATACAGCCGCCATGCAGACGAAACCGCTCGCATCGAGCTCAGCTCCGCACAACCGTGGACCAGTCGTCATCGATAGCCCTACAGAATTGGACCCTTCTTATATGTTACAATGTGATTAAGAATTGGGTCATCAGTGAGCCGAAGAAGAGCGATATGCTAGACATGATGTGGTGCTGTCATTTGTCCATTTTGTTCGAAAGACTTAAGAAAGATCCGAAATCCTTCCTAGAGCATAAACGATACTATGTTTATCGACGAGAAGCGAGCTTCAATATTGTATAGGCAATCATAAAGAAGAAGTGGTAAATTGTTTCAGAAAGTGGAACATTTGAAACTGCGGGAACACAAGAACATCCATTTACTTTTATACTTCTCCCAAACAATATTCTGACTCTAGGAAGAATTAAATCTTTGATGAAGTTCAACCGCACAGTTCCGCCCACATTTTTTGAAAAAAATCGACACCGGATGACGGATTAATCGGCGCAAAGCGTCGCACCGTCATCACTCCAAAGTGGATAACATGAGAAAAATTAGGAAGCCTTACACTAGTCTTGATGCGACGAGTTCAACGACCTGCAAATTGTCGAGTTAATCCGTCGTCCGGTCACCAGCTTCGAGGTGAAAGGTGCAAAGACTATTTTTTACTCTTAGACAAGACTCCGACTTTTTTAGGCCTACATTCACATGTTCAATTAGTGCTCGCCCATGTTCCGCACAAACATCATTTTTTCAGTGGATTATCTTGAATCAGAATTTCATTTCGTCGGAATTGGCGAGTAATTGAGAATCCACTCACCTTCCATAGACTACTAATTGCGTAATGCAGGAATTATCTTCAGAATTACGGGTAAGCACTTTTTCTATGATAAAGCCTGGAGCATCAGTGTACGGTATTATGAATACAGACTTATTTCCTCTCTCATCGCTAAAATGACATCTTCAAGCAATGAAAATCCCACGCTATCTTCGAAGAACAGATTTTGAGCCATCATGAAATGATAGCTGTGCTCAAACATTACTTTCAATCGTGAATTCGGAGAAGCTATCAACTTTAAATGAATGTGTGAAGACGGGCTGAAAACACACAAACACGCATGAAATATACACTGCTGTGTTCAGAAGGAAACCTGTTGATCAGGAAGTATTTCACTGTAAACGCTTTCTTTTCTATCTATTATTGCCTTTTTATTCTCTAGATATCGTTGTCTCAAGTAAATGAACGTTAATCAACCTCCGATTGGAGAAAATATTTTTAGGCACAGATGCATGGCGATTATGGCCAATGATAACAGACGTGAGAGTCTGGTTTGTATCAATGAAGTTTTACTGCGAACTACGAATATTTTTTTATTTGTTCACTTTCACCTTTTCTCTTTTACATGTATATTTCTTTACAATTCGATGGTCAGCAGTCGGTGCGATCATTATTATTAGAGCCTCCCTTTCTTCCTTAACACTTGTGGGCGGTCGTGAGTAGTTAATATATGTGTAGTGGCTACAGGTGTGATGTGGTAAGACCAGGACACACCGGCCTGATCTGTCAGGTATTTAGGAGGTTTACTTGAAACAATGATATCTAGAGAATGGGAAGGCAATAATAGGTGGTAATAAAACGGTCACCGTAAAATAGCTTTTACATCTCTGACCAGTAGTTTTTTCTCCTGAACACAGCAGTAAAAATTCCATTGGTGTTTGTCTTTATCCCATCTCCACACATTCATGTGAAATTAATATCTTCTCCAGATTCACGATTCAAAACATTGTTTGAGCACAGTATTATTTTATGACGCTTAATCTGCTTATTGAAGACAGCATGCAATTTTCTTAAAAATGTGTCTTATCTGCATCCGAAATACACTGATGTCTGAGGCTTTATCACAGAAGAAACGCTAGCCTCTAATTTGAAAATTGAAATAGCTTCTGCAATACGCAATTAGTAGTCTGGGAAGGATAGGTGGTGTTTTTCAATTACTCGATTGATGCTGACGAAATGAGCTCAAAGCCCTTGTTGAAAAGTGTCCTGAAACTTGAAGATAATCTACTGAGACTTGTACGAAACATGGGCGAGCACCAATAACATGTGAATGTAGGCTCAAACAGTCGGAGCCTTGTCTGAGTAAAAAAAACCCTCCACCTTGGAGCTAGTGACCTACTTATCAAATATCGACATTTTGCAGGTCGTTGAACTCGACGCATCAGGACTAATGCAAAACTTCCAGTTTTTCATGTTTTACCCACTTTCAGAGAAGTGATGACGGTGCGACGGTTTGCGCCGAATAATCCGTGCCTGCTGTCGATTTTCGAAAAATGTGGGCGGTAATGTAATTTAATGTCTTTTATGGCGACTAAGTTGCCATTATTAAGAAAGTCCTGTATTAGAACATAGCAGTACTGTGAGTGTGTGCTTTTCTCACACTTCCATATTAAAAAGCTCCAAGCTGGCCTACATAATATTTTCGCTGTCTTTAAAGGAATCGTCCACGGAAAATGAGTTTTTGTGTTACACATATATTTATGTTGTATTTGCCTAATGTTGGCCTCATGCAAAATTTCACGCGAAAAAATGTGAATCTGGCTGAGATACAGCACCACAAAGTGCGGTTCCAGTGGGCGGGGCCTCCGTGTAAAAACCTCGCACCGCGTCCGCCGTGGTCGGAGACGCATTGTAGGAACAGAAGGTTACGTAAACAGTCCTATTCTCCGTTCCCAACGGCGGCGGAAGACGGGACGAGGTTTTTACACGGAGGCCCCGCCCACTGGGACCGCACTTTGTGGTGCTGTATCTCAGCCAGATTCACATTTTTTCGCGTGAAATTTTGCATGAGGCCAACATTAGGCAAATACAACATAAACATATGTGTAACACAAAAACTCATTTTCCGTGGACGATTCCTTTAAACTCGTCAGCCACGCATTATTTTACCATGCGCATGAACAGAACGTTAACTTGTGACGAGGTGCACCTTGAATATTAGGTAGTCTAAAAAGTTTGTTCGTATTTTCAAATACCGTTTTTTCTCTCGAAACTGCTTTCCACAAAATTTCTTCTGATATATGTAGTACAAGTCCACGCGCATCTATAGGTATTGTTGTCTTCCATCTCCCGGATAACCCTTTTCGGCAAAATAAAAATATCAAACGTCACCTCATTTTCAATTCCAATTTTTTTTCTTTGATTGGCGTTAGACAGGAAAAGGAAAAGGCGATAATCCGATGGAGCAAAATCAGGGCTATAAGGCAGCAATTTTTATCCAAGCTCGAGGATTTTAAAAAAAAATGCAGAAATTTTTTTACCACTATCGAAAGAATGACTCGCCAAAAAATTCTCGAGCTTGGATAAAAATTGCTGCCCCATCCACCTTATAGCCCTGATCTTGCTCCATCGGATTATCACCTTTTCCTTTCCCTGTCTAACGCCATTCAAAGAAAAATTTTTTTATAATTTTTGTATTGAAAATGAGGTTGACCGTTGATATGTTGATTTTGCCGGAAAGGGTTATCCGAGAGATGGAAGACAATAATATCTATAGATGCGTGTGGACGTGTACTACATGTGTATGTACAGAAGAAATTGCTGGAAAGCAGTTTGGAGGGAAAAAACGGTATTTGAAAATATTAAAAAACTTTTTAGACTACCCAATATTTCACTTTTATTTCAAATGTTTTTTTCAGATTTTTTAGAACATGATTGACTACTATACTGTAGTAGCCACTATCTCTTTCATGGCAATATTTGCTAACTGTGTTTTGTTATATCTTACAATGCGTGAGTGGACAGATACTCGCAACTATTTGCTAATCGTGGGACCTTTACTGGATCTTGTTCATGCAATATGCTTTTTATTGCTAGCACCAGTAAGCCATCAATATTATTCAGTATTTTATCCAGATCAGCAGTATTTTAGTATTTAGTATTTGTCGGACTCTTGTTCTTGAAATATAATGGCAAGAATAATTGTTGTATCAATCATTCCAACCATTCACACTGACCGATGGAAGTTTCACAACAAAAATCGACACATCAAATACCACGTAGTTTCAGTCGATACGGCATCATCATGATACGATAAGTATCATTCTGCTATCATGCTCATTTCCCTACACCTCAGTCGTTTTTTGGCAAAGTCGACCCTAGAAGGCAAGCTCCAGCAGGAGAGGCGGTGCCTGTTGAGAGCATTACCCTCCCAAAACCACTGGAGCCCTTACCACTGTCTTTGATCCACCAAAAGCAGTTGCAATATAGAGTCCAGTCGCGTTTATACTTGCGGTACCGATGGCAGTAAGTAGCTGCTTGTCTCTGCGTCTCCTCATGTGCCACCCTGTCTCTTAGCCTGTGGCCCCTCTGCACATCACCCGTGCCACTCTGCCTCTTTGCTTGTGAACGCAGCCATACCCTGCTGGCGCGAAGTATGAACGCGGCCTTATCTCTGTGTGACAATCGAATAAAGGATCAAGATTATGTTGATATTTTCCTTGTCGGAGGTCACCATTCATTTTACAAATAGCAAGAAGCCGAAAGCGGTAAGTTGTGTTGATGGCGCCGCGAGTGCGACGCCGCGAAGCATTCGACGTAAGGCCGCGGTCATACTTTGCGCAGCTGCGTTAGTTGACGCCGGTGCCGGCGTCAACTCACGCAGACACTTGCGTGAGTTGACGCAGACACTTGCGTGAGTTAACGCAGCTGCGCAAAGTATGACCGCGGCCTAAGACTGCACACGCGAGAATTGCTCTCCCTCCCTCTACATAATGAAAAAACTTCGTTGATATGCATTGTAGGAAAGAAACCATTTTGACATCTCCCGTGTGCTGTTGGCTGGAGTAAAAGAGCGTATGCATACGTTGCTTGACAAGTCCTCTAACACTGGATCGAATCGCGCGAGGCTGTCATGTGACCATGTGCGTCCTTCTGAATTTTGGCTTAATTCCAAAAAAAAAATAGTTTGAGTGTTCAGCTTCTAACCGGGCTTTATCAACTTTGTCCTTGACTGACGTCTCGGCGTGGTCGCCCTATTCAGGGCCTGAAAGAGCAGTCCTATATGGAGGCTTTTTATTTACACGCTGTCAACTAGAAATCACTTGTAAAGCTTCTAAGGTGGGATAGCGATCCCACACACCTTTAGTGTCTGGCCTTTATGAGTGTCGAACAGAGGAGTACACCTGCAGCCCATGCTAGTAGGGAGGTGTGGGTTTCGATGGACAATCGTTCGCACCGTTAGCCTGAGGGAACTTCTAGAGAGGATTTTCGTAGTTTGAGCTTTCGAATTTACAAAATCAGTTCGCCGTTTAACCAAACTAAACAATTCTCCCTGTCGATCACTGTTTCAACCGCACCCATTAGAAAGTTATGTCGGGGAAATAATGCCTAGGAGCGAACAAAAAGGAACTCAAATTCTTTGATCTATGAAATGAGCACCAATATTGGTAAACAAAACATAGCGTTGACGCCTTTTGCAGATTCCCATTACATGCAATCATGCTTTCGTGCTCTACTGCAAAGGACCGGCATACTACTGGTGGCCGTATGGCATGATTATTATGATTTTTGTGAGCTGCGCAACCATAGGCTGTTTGGTAAATGTGGGGAACAACTTTTTATACAGATATATTACTTTGTGCAGGTGAGATGCAATGGCTTTCGAGCATATGTAATGCGTGTTGAACAGATGGATCCACCCGGTACTGTGATTTTCTGCAGGAAATCACTGGGTGAAATTGTCGCGATGCTTATTCTACATATTTTTCAATCCGAAATGTTTTTCAATGCACTGTTGCTGAGATAAAGGCTGCACCCATCATTACATGTCTGTGTTGATCAGGGCAGAATTGAAGCACTTACAAATAAATAAATGAAAGGGAAACGTCTGACAAAACCAGAATATTACAGTAGACAGCAATCTGTCACAATTCTTCGCGTTTTATCTAACAGATGGAGTAGACCAGCGCTTCCAATTTTTCATCCAAAAAAGCAAGTTTGCGGTCATTGAAATACATTTTGGAGTCTCATAATACTTTAGCTGAAGATTCAGCACCCCTTGAAGGCTATCTGGGTGCTGTGTTATGCTCTATATCTTTACAATACCGTTGCAGGAGTAACTGGTCCTATATTTATACGTCAAAACCACACTTAATCGTAGGAGCTCTAATTAATTTGTTGCTCGTCCTTAACTGGGTTGCAATGATTTATTTTGTATTATGGCCATCTGACGAGTTCGTGGAAACCGCTGGGAAATGTTGGCAGGGGCGAATAGTGGTTGCCGAAAAGGTGTACATCGGCGTTTCAATTTTGGTAAGTTGCTTTTAAGCTTTATGCTTTTTAGAAGACAAGAACTGATCGGCAGCGAGCAGAACTTACACAGTAGCGCGGAACGCCGTTACATATTTCAGGACTCGTCCTATAAGCAACTTTTTTCTTTAATCTACAGGATGGCTACGAAGTATGCTCCAGTGGTACTTCACTTATAATATATAAGGAGGGTGTCGGCTAAATTTAGATAGTTCATAGAAACATGTTCAGGAATAATCATCCGTGGAATCGCCCCAAAGAGTTGCCTCGAATCACGGTGCGAGCTTTTTGCCTCGTGATCTAGGCTTCCACTGCCCTGTGAGGTCCGTGATGGTGCTGCTGTAGGCACCGTCGCACATTGTCACGGATTATGAGTAACGTGAAGAAGGGGAGGAGAGGGGTCAAGTCAGAGCCTCGGTGAGATGCGCTTCTCTCTGTGTCATTCTCAGCAATTTCTACTTGTAAAACGCTGAAAGTGTTGGGCAGTGTCGACGCACTTTGTGATGGAACAGCTTTATAATCCATGTGCGACTTTCGATAAATCTTGGCATGATCTTTCAATGATGGTTGTTCAGATGTTTTAGCTTCAACCAAGATTGTTAATCACTTTGTTTCCGACTGAAGTTTCGGTGTCGGCGCCTTCTTCGGAATCTGGTAGAGTGAGGTCTTTATGAAAACTGTTCGTTCAAACGCCAATTCATTTTAAAAAAAAATTGACAGTTCACAAAAAGGGGAAACGATGCCCTAGAGAAATACTGACTGATCTTTGAGACCGCCGACAATAGCAATAATGTCTATTAGATCAATCTCCCGTGGTATCCTCTCCGGTGTTAGACAACTCCAAGGGAGCAGTTGGGTTTTCGCCTCTGAAGAGGTTAGGTTGGGGCAAACTCCCCGCAGGGGCTCCCTTAGGTAAATGGTCTGAGGGTCATTACCTATTTAAACCCTTCTTCTACCTCTACGGCAGGTGGACCTCTACGGTCGGTGGTCTCAAAGATCAGTCAGTATTTCTCTAGGGCATCGTTTCCCCTTTTTGCGAACTGTCAATTTTTTTTAAATGCATTGGCGTTTGAACGAATAGTTTTCATGAAGACCTCCTACTTCTAGACTCTGGAGAAGGCGACGACGTCGAAAGGTCAGTCAGAAATAAAATGATTAACAATCTCGGTTGAAGCTAAAACATCCGAACAACAATCATTGAAAGTTTTATAGGGTTTTATGTGTTGCGTACGATCGCCGCGCATCACAGATATGTCATACTTGTGGATCATTGTGAACACCCCCCCCCTCTGCAGAAATAAATTAGAAAAGAAGTATTTTCTTATTTTCGGTCAGGTTTTTTCTGCACTGTCCCGTGGAATGGTACTGCTTTTTCCATTTTAAGCGACCGATCTAGGTGTGGCAGCGTTAGGCCGCGTTGATACTTCGCGGTGCCGGCGAGAGGGTGTGGCAGGGGCGAATAGTGCGCTATGCACACTGCGTGATCTCCACACCATTCCCAGTGCCACTTTGCGTTGCTGCCTGTGAACACAGCCGCGCCCTGCCGGCGCTGAATAGGAGTGCAGCCTCACTGTATATCATAAGCAAAGTTACAAGGTGCTTGCTGAATAAAAATAGCCGAAAATGATCTAAATGGGTGTGCAATTCTTCTTGCAACCATTTTCATTCATCTTCTGTGTAGAATGGAGTTCACCCTTCCAAAATGGCGCTGCTCATCGAGTCATTGGTGATGCTTCTTTGTGTGGCGCAAGTGAACCCATTCTGTGCAATGCGAATTCATCGTTGTCTCAAGGGCAACTCAATAAGCACTCGGATGAAGAAGGCTCAGAAGAAAATGTTTATGCTACTCTCTATTCAGGTAAGCGTTAATTTCCAGAAATAAAGCTCAGAGAAATGCTGTAAGGCTTGTGTGACTTTTATATAAAGAGCTATCATTATAGGAGTGTTTTTCAGATTACCTGTCCAACGCTGTTAATGCATATACCATTAGGGACTGTGTACTTTCTCTTATTCTGCGGAATCACCAGTTCAATTTATATAAGTTATTTTGTTGGAATTGCCATGGCGTTATACCCACTACTTGGACCAATTATCACTGTAATATTCATAAAAGATTATCGAAGAGCTCTCTCATCATGTTGCGATTAGTAAAAACTAAAGCACCTTACCTTTCACATAATAACTACTCCTGTTATAACGATGTATACTGTTATTGATTTCAAGACGAAGTCTCAGAAGTACGTAATTTTGTCGGAGAATGTGATCTTTTAGTGTTTTCTGTTTTGCGCTTGGTTGCGATACGGATTTGCGGCGTATGTCAATCTTCTCTGCTATTTGTTTGAACCATGCGTAAGAGAACAAAGGGAAAGAAAAAATCCATCCAAGTGATGACTCGATCCAGTCATCTCGAGTTTGTGAAGAGATAGAAGTCTTACATAAAATCACACCTATTTTATGGTTCTTCTTTCCTACCCTTTCGAATTTTCGCCTTTTTTGCTTGATGTGAATTATGAGGATTATCTATAAAATATTTTGTAAAATATTTATGAATTGTAAAATACCTATGTATCATGCATGCATGCTTAGTCGCTTTTCTTGTCGGAAATGACAGGTGAAAACCGTCATGTAGGTCATGTTTAGCCCCATTGATTTCCATGGGCAACAGTACAACCGAAGCCCAACGTACAGTCCAGTTCCCGAAGGCTGGCAGGGCGTGGCCTACACAGTTGGGTGAGAGGGTGTGGTGGGGTGAGAGAGATCGATACAAGTACGTAGGCTTCGCCCTGCCAGCCGTCGGGAAATGGACTGTAACATCCACTGTTCCAAAGTGGTTCTGATAGAAAACTTAATTCTGTCGTGTCCTAATCCTGTGGCAATAATACTTTTAATATTGTGCTGTTCCGGAGTCTCATGGATATCTGAATGTTTCACAACAATTGAGGCTCCAAAATATTTATTCAAAAAACTCAAAAGACCCCTTGAAAGTCTCAAAATTTTCTGGAATATTTTTGCACGGATCTCCTTCACCGAGGGACTTCTCTCGCTGAAGGATCTCGAGCCGTTAGGTGGCAAGGCTACGTGGCGCGACCCCAGGTGGCGGATAGGGGGCTAATCGCGGACCAAAAGCCACCATGTACCTGCCCTGAGACGCAGGTGGATCCAAGGGATGGACTCCCTGTTTCTGCTGCGCTGGGCTGATTCATACCCTCTGTATGCGTGCAAACGTTTCTTGCATACGTGTGAGGGCGTTCTGTATGGGGCAGTCGGTATCCTGCATTCGGTCCAGCCAAAAGCTTGCATTCTAACGACTGGGAGGTACATGGGAGGCGGTCCGGTGTCGCCTCCAACAAATAAACCCCATGTCCACTCCGGAATAGCCTGGCTAACTACCCGAAGTATACCTAGCCCCCATGACAGAGCCCGGCAAGCTATTCGTGGGTCTCCATCTTGCTGAAAACAGCAACAAAAATGGGCCTCATTCCCCTGAACCTGAGGGAGCCCCCAATACGGCAGCGTTGGGTAGGACCGCTCGGGAGAGGCTGCTAGAATCTCAGGGCTACAACAGGCTGCCTAAATCGAGAAGGACTAAGATGGCGATCTGTACTTACAACGCACGAACTCTTGCATTGGAAGCGAGTATCGAAGATCTGATGATGCAAGCCAGGAAGATCAAGTACGACGTCATCGGACTGACCGAGACAAGGAGGCATCGCCCGCTACACGCCGTGTACGAGACTGGTGAAGAACTGTTCCTCGGAACATGCGACAGGAGAGGCGTTAACGGTGTGGGCGTTCTCATCAATACGCACTTGGCCATGAACATCGATTCGTACGAAAATCTGACAACCCGAATAGGACGTTTGCGATTGAAAAGATGCGGTTCAATCCCGGCTTTGACCATCTTCGTCGCCTACGCACCAACATCAAGCTACGACGAGGACGAGCTCGAAGCTTTTTATGTAGAATTGGAGAAGTTCTACAAGGAAGACCACACCTTCTTCAAGGTCATCGTCGGCGACTTCAACGCCAAGATCGGCCCTAGAAGAACGGACAGTGAGCTTCACATCGGGACTCACGGAACGGAATGGAATGAGCAGGGTGAAAGGCTGTCTGAGTTTATTATGTCGATCAACTTCATCCATGGTAACTCACAGTTCCAGAAGCCCTCTCATTTGCGATGGACTTGGGAGTCACCCGGTGGACAATTCCGTAATGAGATCGATCACGTCATCTTCAATCGAAGGTTTTGCCTGACCGACGTCGCTGTTGTTCCGAAGTTTTACACGGGATCAGACCATCGACTCATCCGCGCAAAATTCCTCTTTTCGATACGTGGAGAGAGAGCCGCGAAATTCAAGGAGCGAAGACCCAAGACAGTCATCAACTGGGAACACTTCGTTTCTCTCGCTGGTGTATGGGAGGATTCCGTTATCGAAAACATCGACGACGAGTACAACCGGCTCGTTGAGCATCTTCACGATTGTGCCAGGAGGGCAGAGAGTTTGAAAGTCACAAAGAGGCGTCTCTCTTCGGAAGCTCTCGAGCTGATACGCCAACGTGGAGCCGCACGAGCCGCAAGCGATTACCAACTGACGTCCGAACTTGCGAAGCGATGCAGAGAGGCGATAAAAGAAGATCTCAAGGAGAGAAGAGCAGCAGTGCTGGCTGAAGCAGCAGAGGCTGGGAGGAGCATTCGCAATGCCCGCCGAGGCTTCGCCAGTTATAAAACCAAAATGACCGGTCTCCGGCGTCCGGACGGCACAGTTACTGCTTCCCGAAGGGCAATGGAGAAGGTCATCTACGACTTCTACTCGGATCTCTTCGATAGCCATGTCCAACTGCCTAGGAGCAATCTGAGGCAGGATGGATATGTCGTACCATCAGTTCTCCCTTGCGAAATCCGACACGCCATTTCGTCGGTGAAGAATGGTACAGCACCCGGCCCCGACAGGATCAGACCGGAACATCTGAAGAATCTTCCGCCAGTTATCGTCAAAACACTGGCCCGACTCTTCACACGCTACCTGTCGGAATGCAAGGTACCCACATCGTGGAAAACTAGCAGGACTGTGTTGCTGTATAAGAAGGGAGATCCACACGACATCGGCAATTGTCATCCGATCTGCCTGCTGTCTGTAGTCTACAAGCTCTGTACTCGTGTCATCTTGAATAGGATCGGTAGAACTTTAGACGAAGGACAGCCATGCGAGCAAGCAGGGTTTCGGAGAGGATTCAGTACAATCGATCACATCCACACGGTCACTAGACTCATCGAAGTATCGCGAGAGTACAAGATGCCGTTATGTCTCACATTCATCGATTTGAAGAAAGCCTTCGACTCCGTTGAGACAGAAGCGGTTATCAAAGCCCTGGGAAATCAGGGTGTGCCTACTCAGTATATAAGAGTACTTCGTGAGCTCTACAGCAACTTCACGACTAGGATCTCGCCATTCTACAAGGATCGACGTGAAGAGAGGGGTTCGACAAGGCGACACTATCTCGCCTAAGTTATTCAGCGCCGCTCTTGAGAACGTCATGCGTCAACTGGAATGGGAAGGAATGGGAGTGAAGGTCGATGGCCGGCATCTTCACCACCTCCGCTTCGCTGACGACATCGTGCTAATAACACCGACAATCCAGCAAGCGGAACGGATGCTAGCCGATTTCGACTGCGAGTGTGGAAAGATCGGTCTACAGCTGAACCTGACGAAGACGATGTTCATGAGAAACGGATTGGTACCTGACGCCCCATTCACGCTCAACGGAACGAACGTCACCGAATGCTTCAGCTATGTGTACCTAGGGCGGGAAGTCAATATGATGAACGACTTAGCACCAGAGCTGAGCAGGAGGAAAAGAGCGGCATGGGGAGCCTTCAAGACCATCGAGGGAGTAGTGAAGAAGACGAAGAACATCCGGCTCCGCGCCCATCTCTTCGATTCCGCTGTCCTTCCTGCCCTAACATACGCCTCAGAGACCTGGACTCTACGTAAGCAGGAGGAGCATGCGGTCGGCGTCATCCAACGCGCCATCGAGAGGACGATGCTTGGAGTATCCCGATACACGCAAGTGCAGAGGGGAATCCGGAGTTCCGAACTCCGTCGTCGATCAAAGATCAGGGACGCCGTCGTATTTGTCAAGGAAGCGAAGATTAGATGGGCCGGACACGTCATGCGATATCGTGATGACAGTTGGACCAGAGCCGACTGGATCCCTCGGGACGTCAAACGAACACCTGGACGACCGCCGGCCCGATGGTCAGACTTCTTCACGAAAGCTCTGCGCGAAAGGAACGAGACGCTACGTGTCCCTGGAGCCAGAAACGTTACTGGACTGCTTTGGCTCGCGACAGGGATGAATGGAGACGTTGCTGGCGCCCGCTCGAGGCTCTTGATGAACAACGAGACGACAGGTGATACAGGTGATATTTCGGTGTCTAACACCTCTTCAGGCCTGAAACAGTGGAGATATGTTGTTATATGATATAGGTTATATCATATAACCTATATCATATAGCAACATATAATATAGGTTATATGATATAACCTATATCATATGTATGTATGGCTTATCATATGTTATATATCGGTTATATGATATAGGTTATATGATATATGATATCGCATGTTTCGATTTCTTGCGTTCATTCTATCTCTTAGTGAGTAAGAGCGAAGTGCATACCTTGGAATGCGCGGTATATGGTGACGGTACTTCTGTGCCCTAAGCTGTAGTAAGCAGAATTCATACACAATTGTTATAAACGAAGGTATACCAGGTGAAGTGGGCATCAGTGGTCAAGAAAATGTTTTCCGGTGGTTTTGAATGTTGAGTTCGAATCTGTTTTCCACATTAGCGAGAATATTCTATCGAAACACAGCACTGCACTAGAGATTAGTTCCAAGTCACCATCTGCTCTCGTGTTTTCCACCCAGTACACCTTTTTTCCTCTTACCATTAGACATTTTCTTCGATAGTAATCCTGAGGATGCATGGCAAAAAATGAAATATATATGTTCTTCATCCGAATGCAGGTGATAGTGGACCATTTTTAAAATCTGTTAGCTTACGGAAGGCATCAAAAATGCTTATTCCGTTCGAAATCAAAACTATAAAAAGATTACAATGATTCAGAGATTAATAAAAAAGGTACCGACATTTCAGAGTCAGAGTAAAGCACGCTCAGGTTGAAAGTTAGAATAAATCTTGAACAAATAATTTCAATGCTCGTGATACTGCAGATGGTAACATTAATGTGATGGGATATAGCTGCAACCCATCGCCTTTTCGATGGTTTCGATTTTCATAGTTTTCGATAAAAGGGAATCATCGCAAGGCGAGCGGTCTATTAATCTTTCATTTCATTAATCGATAAGATCTGAGTCAGCATTTCTAACTGGTACATCACATCATCCAGCATCATGCATGCAGTGTACTGACTGATATTCAAAAAACTGGACACCATACAATCTACTTTCCCTCTATTGGGACCCCCAATGGGACCGTTTGGGTATAATGTCCGTATGTGGTTCACGTGAGTAACGGAGCGGATTGTGGGTGCCTACGCTGTCACCAATCTGATACCGTGGAAATACGGGGTGTGCAGCCTTATGTTGAATTCTCGCTTTGCCGCGACGCATTCGCATCGCAGTCAGCACGACTTGCCGCGGTCAGTTGGAATTTCGCTCCGGGCGCAAGCGGATAGTGCCGTGGAGGTCCCTCAAAGAAATAGTTTTTCGTCTGAAAACGATAACTTCGGTACCCTAGAAAGACGAGATAGTAACAAAAAGGTAAAAGAAACAATAACATTGCATGACAACAATCCTAATCAAGAATAATAAATCCAGGCGTGAAACATCAAAAGGAGAGTGTGCAATGGACGCAATCACCCGCGAATCACTTGAATTACCTCACGTGATGCTTGAACTCCTCCAGAGTTTTTTGATTTCACTGGATTCGATTTCAGAGAGAAAAATTATTGCTTGTTTTTTGCTTAAAGACTTTGCACAACACAATTACACAGAAACTGTAATCTAATCAATTTTGAAAATTTTAAAAATTCAAGTGAAAATCTTAATTTTCTTCCTTGTGGGAACGCATAAGCACCTGTCGCCATTACGTAAAGAGGTAAAAACTCTTTATTGGACTCGGTTTGCACTGTTTTCTTATTGCTATACAGCTGTTCTTTGGGTACAGAGGTACTGAGAATCAGACTAATATGACAGAGCTTTTCTAACAGCTGCCCTGTACCAGGTGCTCATAGTGTAGCTAAGCACTTCACCACCTTAGTGCATTTCGTTATTCTCTGCGTACTCGTCGGTGTTCTCATATCTTTCAAATTGAGGCGACGCTCCGACTCACTCTAAATCATTCACTTATAAGCTTAGTGCTCATGGTTATGCATTTGTTTTCCGGTGATAAATGATTTTGAACAATATTTACGGTCCAGGCTGTCTCTCACCTCTACCAGCGCAGGGTCAAACACTGCTTCAAGAAAATAGGCCACTTCCAAGCAACTTCTATTGGAAGGGTTGCTGTGTATTGTACAGCCCGTTGTCGAACACTGTTAGTTTCGTCACTGTGACTCTCCTATTTAACCCCGAGTGTACAGATCCCAATATTTCAAAAGTTTAAGTTTTTTAAAAGGCTTTGAACTTCAAAAGTTAAAGAATTCCAGGAGCTCGCACGAAGGATTAGTTTTTCAAAAGGCCACCTTGTCAAAATATTTGGCTCTGTCCGGACTGCCCAAAAGTAAGCAAAATAGGCCTGTGAATGAGGAAGGCGAAAAGGTGCAGTTCTGTATTCCCTTTGTTACCGATATCATCAGCACAGCTTTTAGGAATGCTCTACGCAGGTTTGGTCTTGATCCAGCCCGGGTGGTCGACATCCCGCCCATATTACTTAAGCAGCAGTTGGTCCGCAATCAAAGGTATGATCGCGCGTGCGTTACCCCCCACTGTGTGGTCTGCCTTAAGGGACAGCAGAAGGACTGCAATGAATCAGGTGTGATTTACCTGAGCTCTTGTAAGCTTTGCGAGGACGAGTACATTGTCGAAACGGAACGACCTCTGTGCTATAGAATAAAAGAGCATCTCGATGACCGAAATGATCCAGGTCTGAGACCTCTTGGATGCTCAGTGGCTGCAGTGTCATGAAGATGTGGAGCTGAAAGTGGCTGTTTGGATTCTGTCGCGGGAATCGCAGAACGCAGCGCGCAAAACTTTAGAAGCATTCTGGATCGGCACCCAAAACGTTCAAATAAACGGCACGAAATCCATAGCCATAAGGGGCAACGAGCTCGCCCTGTTCTTCAACTTGTGTGGGCTAAAAAGCTATCGGCTCCGTGCCGTTGGATCGGGTCATCTGAAGCCACGCACTGAATCAGAATAATGGTGGTCTCAACGGCAGCTGGTCGTGTGTTAAGATGAGTTTGTCTGTGGTTGTGGTATGCGACTCCTATCCAATTTCTTCTTTTCTATGTGGAACTGCTTTGTAAGCTTGAAATGGTGTTTGGGGGTGTATCGGTGTATCTTTAACTTTCCAGGCTCTGACGAAGGCGACAAGGCAGAAACGTGAGCCGTATAAAGTGATTTGATATACAAGAAACTGGCACATAATTAGAATTGTCTCGCATTTTTAGGGATATACGCCACGCGAACTTGTAAGGTAGACCAACCAAGTGTTTCTCAAACTTGGGTAACTGAGCATTCATCGGAGTAGAATTTCAGCATGCAGGTGATAGATATGAGATGAGTTAATGAGACATGTGGTAGGAAAGATGAACGACCCGACAGTTGGAGGAGTCCGTTGAAGATAATGAATAGCAGGAGGATGTAGTTGAGAGCGAAGCTGCCTCTGGTGCTATCGCAATGCGTAACTGCGAAGCTATTCGAATATAATTCAAAAAAAATATCAACGTGGATAGTGGGTTTAGAAGGATTGTTAATCCAAGTGTGCCCCCTTCCGGTAGTGACATCAGCATCAACTAGGCTACACGGACCATGGAAGCGAAATCCTGAAGAATTCCATCATCTACAATACCGCTAATTAAAGTAGAGATTTCTGGCAATGATTATTCAGATTTAATTCGCAGTATTGAGATCGAGACTACGCTATATTGTTTAGGAGAACTCTTGTATTTTTCGAACTGCAGCCCACTTTGCCGAGTGATATCCGTAAATGGTCACGTTGTTGAGCTGGAAGACACAATCGTGATGACGTTAGCTCAAGGAGGGCGAAAGCTTCCCATGAATTTTTTGGCAGTTTGAAGTCCATTGTGATGGTATTGACGACAACTTCAAGCACGACGTTCGGAAATCACGCAAAGCCACAACACTACATTCACCAGTATTGCTAGAAAAAGATGGGATGAATCAACTTTTATCTAAAAAACTATGGGTAATCCATGAGTAAAGTCGTTTCTTTCGAACAAAATTGTTTCATGTAAATTTACAAGCTTGTGCACCCTATACCTCATTTGGAAAAAATTTCTCGCCCAAAAAACGATGTTAATATTTTGAGTATGTTGGAATGGGGCGGAAGTTCAGGCTATCGAAGGGATAAGTCCAGCCGACAAAAGTTGACTAAACCGACAATTAATAAAACACTATATTTCACCTCAGAGAAATCAACCAATCATGTGTCTTGTACTTGGCCCGACATCTTCTGCATATTCCAATATTTGGTTGCTTGAGAAGTCGCGTTCTCTCTTTTCAATTCCTTTTCCCGAAAGCCCGTTTATGAAATCAATTATATTTTCAATATGGAATTTTCCTTTCAAATCCCTTGTCCAACAATGTTTTATTTATTTTTGATTATTGTTCTGCTGTATCAAGAATATGCCTCAATTTTGTTTTCGCTGCGGTTCATACTGAATTACAAAACCATGCAGCAGGGGTCCAGTCAACATTTTTTCACAATTATTTTTTACAACAGAAAATCAAGGAACACGCCATCTCCATACCATTCCATCACTCTTTCAGCGTCTTATCTGACCATTTCATAACCCCTCCAGCGGACTACCTTCCCTTGCCTCTATTCGACGAAATTGCCAAAAGCCAAAAATCACCCAGTTGTGCTGGCAAAACCACATTTGGAAAGAGATCGATGCGACTTTTCAAGCAACCATATGGTGGAATTTATAGAATTGGTCGTGGATAAGTACAAGACACATGTTTGGTTGAGATTTACGAGAAAGATGGTGTTTTACCCTAAAGTCCCATAGATAAGAGCGGCCCGTAGATAAGAGCGGTTTGTGCTAGAAAATGAAAATTGACGTTTGTATACGTTTTTCTTTGGCGCTGTGTGCTCATGATTATCGCATTAATAGCCTACAACTTTACCTTTATTCTTACTGTTCTCTATACTTTTTCTATTGCTATTTTTTTTTATTAGGTTGTAAGGAAAGTTCTGGCTTCGCGCGTTCACAAGATAAACTCAAATTTCGAAGCGCGTCTACATGAATTAAATTACAAGTTGTGCTCCTTAGATAGAGAAGAAGTTGTTCTTTCTGAATATATGCTTTTCTTGGAATGTTACAAGTTTTTCGAGTTATTAGGAAAATTATAAAGTACTGCGAAAATGGCACTTTTTAGATGACTTCACTTCACGAGTTTTTGTTTAGCTGAGTCCCAGCGAAGGTGACCACAAATGTGAGTGCTGCAAGGGGAAGGGGTGAAACATTGTACTGAACACTTTGTCCCTGGTTTCACAAAAGCAGAAATGAGAACGAGTTGCTCGAATTTTAATCGATCAAATCGCTTTAACTGAAGCGACAGAAAGCGATGAGCGCCCATACTTGCAGGGGATATCCACAAGTATTGGCCCTCAACAAACAAGCTTGACCAACCACCTCAAGTAGCCTTGATTTGGAAAACCCAAAGAAATGGGTGCCGAGGGACCCCTTAGGGCAGCTATGCGCAAGCGCATTTTCCACAAATCCTCTTCCAGTAATTGAAGCAGTTGAAGGCTGAAGCCATTACTCGTCTATCATATTCACCAAATCTAACGCTAACTATGCCCCACTTTTCCAAACATCTGGACAGCATCTTCAGCAGCAGTGGGTTCGGAAAGAATGATGGTTTGAAGTCGACTTTTTTTGTTTTCGCGCTCTATGAATCATCAGCCCTTCTTCAAAATAAGATATGCAGATATCCATTATACTTCCAAAAGTGTAGCGAATCAACTGGTGCTTATTCTGTGAGAAAAGATGCAGTCTGAGCCGAGTTATGATCTCCCGAAGTTGAAATTGCAAAACCGGCTATGAGAAACCTAGTTTTACTGTTGCATTGGGAGTGACTGCTGCTGGAGAGAAATTTGAAACAATGCTAATTTTTAAAAAGTTTTTAAAGAATTTTGAGAATTTTTAAGAATTTTTTTACCGGTTAATCAAACCGCTCTCATCTATGGGACTTTAGCGTAATTAATTGCCGGTGCAATCAATTTTTGTCGGTTGGACTTACCCCTTCACCAGCCTAAATGTCTGCCCCATTTCAACATAATCAATAGATGAGCATCGCTTTCTGTAGAGCAGCAAAATTTCTTTCAAATTATATATGACATGCTACACAAGTTTGTAATTTTACAGGAAACATTTTCTTCAAAAAAAGTGACATCACTTGTGAAATGGCCCGAAAAATGATTGCATAGAGGCATAGGTTTCCATGGTGATACAAGTTCATCTCATTTTCATTAAATCTCTTCCTAATTTTAAGATTTTCGAATTGAAATCGTGTCGCATCATGATGCTCAGTAGATCTCCTTATTGTTTGTCTCGTGAATTCGCTACTTTCCCTCGCCATTCTGCACGCTGTCGTTCTGTACATGAAGAGGATCGATCTCATCAGTGGAGCAGATGTATTGGGGTACAGTATCTCGCGAGAATGGAGAATGATTGGTCCAAACTTGAAAGGAACGATATCGCAAAATGAATCAATCCAGCCACGGGATTTTCCTGGATAAATGCCCAAAATGGAGATAGTAGTTTAGAGTCGATGTCTATAAGATTTGGTTAGGAGCTCAGTGTGGATAATGGATCTTCCCATTTAACGCTTTAGAAAATTCTTAAAAAATCGCGTCAAAACACTTTTTTTCAGCCCAAAGTAGTTCATTTGAAAATTCAGTCATTTGGGTCACGGTTAACTTTGCTTTTACTCAACGAAGACCCCAGTGATATCTTCGCCGAACATCCTAAGAAAAAGCGAGATGTTACTGTCTGGCACATAGTTAAATGAATTATTATGTGGAACATTTTTGGGAACAGGAGCTGATTTCTTCCATCACTAACAAACTTATTTCACCATGCTCCTAGGCAACACATTCACGTGAATAAAAAGTCTGCCCTGGATCCTTTTTTTGAGACTGAAAACCATTTCCAGATATTTCTAAATATGGTCGACTACTTCACCGCATTGGCCATTATCTCTGGCATGGCCATATTAGCTAACTGCCTTCTGTTATTCATTGCAATGCGTGATCGCACGGACACCCGTAGCAATTGGCTTATTCTGGGACCGTTACTGGACCTTCTGCACGCAGTGTGCTTTTTATTGTTGGCACCAGTAAGTCATTATCGAACTATAGCATCTCGTTCATTATATACAAGAAAGACTTGCAAAGTAGAGTTATCTCTTGATCACAAGGTATTGAGTAAATACATCAAGAAAGACGTTGACGTCCCCTTTTCGGGTGTATGCCCTTATGCCAGGATTTCGCACCGCGGCATGCCGCAAACGAAGCGATGTGGACGAACTCAATGCGCCGCGTTATTGGGTGCCTAAGCGATTACAAGTCAACTGTGACGCTCTCTGCATTAGGGTGCAATTGCTCTGAGACCCAACTACAGCGGCGCGCTTATCTTGCACACACCGCGTCGCACGCCGCTCTTCGTGGTGCGAAGATCTGACATAAGGGTACACGCCCACCTTTTCCGGAATGCACCACTCACTTTGCAGCCACTAAGGATTATGTTCAGTCTACAGTGTGGTATCCGCGAGGCGACTGTCTTTAATCTTCTCAACAGCATGATGCTGATCTGCATATATTGAAATGTTGGAAGGTTTGAGACCGAGGGCAGAGCCGCACCTAACTGTCAATTGTTTCATGTGGTACATCACATAGAGCGGAACTTTCATCAGTGCCCTTCAGAGAGCTCAACCTTTCGAATCCCTTGAAGTTCACTCCTCAAGCACATCCATGTCATTAGTCACATCCCTTGCCACTTACCTAACTGTCAATAGTTTTATGTGGAACATCGCATGGAATAGAACCTTCATCTTTGCCCATCAGAGGGCTCAACCTTAGCTTGAATTCCTTGAAGTCCACTCCTCAAGTGTGGTCGCGCCACTAGTTGCTACTTGCCGCCATCTCTGACCAAAGATCATCTTCAGTAGATCCCGCTAAATGACTGGAAGCCTTCTCTGCGCCCTTTTCACACCACGAGGATACCAATCCGTCACGAGGCACGTCCATCGGTTATCGCCGAGGCGAGCAATATGACAAGGCCATCGTTTCCTTGAATCATAGATGGTATCAACGACATGTCTGGCACAGGTTCGCCCCGAGTTCCACTCCCATTCGTGCCCTCATTTCCTATCCGCATCCTGAGATTAGCTCCCTCTACCCGCTAAACCCCCTTGCTCTGCGACCTGTAGCAAAGAAGTCATCCTCGCGTCTTTAGCGTGCGGTTGGCTGATGCAAAAGAGCGATTACATAACGTTACATCGCAACCTCCTTTTCTCCATACGAATTGCGGTAAGCTGTCACGTTACCATGTACAATCTTCTACGTATCTTGGCATGGTCCAAGATTGGTACTAATTTCATCCTTGATTGACATTTCAACGACGTGGTCGCTTTTGCAGGGCCTGGAAGAACATAGCTTTTTATTTCGACGAGTTCCTAAAATGGGAAAGCGATGCCATAGACACTTGGCGACTAACCTTCAAGAGTGGTGACCATCAGTCCAACTGGCCCGTGTAATTATAGAAAAGGAGTTCGGGTTGGTAAAAGCCTCGGACACCTAGCATGAAGAAATTTGAGTGGCGGTGTGCTATGATTCAAGCTTTCTTGCGGTGAAAACCCGGGTTGGCGTCCGGATCAACTGACCCACCTTGTCGACTACTGTAGCAACCGTTCCTCGAAAAAGAAGAAGCCTTGAGGAATAACGCCACTGGCCAAAACTTCATTGCATCAGGAGAATTCTCAATGAAACTCATTTTCGATGAATGAAGGTACACCTATGTGGACGGATAGTCGAATCATTGCGTTGACGTTTTTTTTGCAGATCACTATGACTCGCGATTATACTTTCGTGTTTTACTGCACAGGACCGGCATACTCCTGGTGGCCGTATGGCATGATAATTATGATGCTTCTAACCTGCGCAACCATGGGTTGTTTGGTGAATGTGGGGAACAACTTTTTATACAGATATATTACTTTGTGCAGGTGAGATGCAATGGCTTTTGGGCATATATAGTGCGTGTTGGGCAGCTAGAAGCACACGATACTGTAAGGTTATAAAGGAAATTACGCGAGACATTGTAGCGATGAGAGCGGAAAGGCCAAACTTGCATTCGTGCTGACTTTTTTCTTTTTTTTTCACATCGCTTTCCGAATGTACAGCAGCGAGAATCCTGATATGTTTTTCAAAGACACTGTTGCCGAGATAGATGCTGCAGTCAACACTGTATACGCGTCTGTGTTGATCACTATAAAAATGAAACACGTTGAAATAGATAAGCGAAATGGAAATGTCAGAGAAAGCCCAAATAATGCAGCAGATAGAAGTTACTTAGAATCCTCCGTTGTTCAGCTTAGTGATGAAGTAGCCCTGCGCTACGGCCTCAGCTTGCTGGGATGTTGCACCGGTGGTCTTCTGCAACTTGCTCTGAAACCATCCAGACTGTTGTCTATGGCCCTGGGCTACGAAGTGCGCTCAGAAAACACTGCGTTCATCATATTTCCAACATTTTGATTTTTTTATTACGAGAAAAGCATGGTTGCGGTTCCTGAATCCAATTTGAAGTCTCATAAAACTCTAGTTTAAGGTTTAAGAACCGTTCGGAGACAGTTTGCACACTGTGATATGCCGTTAAGTTGCTCTGTATTTTTTATAATATCGTTACAGGAGTAACTGGTCCTATATTTACTCGTCAAAACCACACTTAGTCGGAGGAGCTCTAATCAGTTTATTGCTCGTCTTGAACTGGGTCGCAATGATTTATTTCGTATTATGGCCATCTGACGAGTTCGTGGAAATTGCTGAGAAAGTTTGGCAGGGGCGATTAGTAGTTGCCGAAAAGGTGTACATTGGCGTTTCAAACTTGGTGAGTTGCTTTTATACACTTCAGAAAATGAGAACACTTGAGATCAGCAGCGAACAGAAACGACCGATTCGAACCAAAGTTTCAATGACGCTTTGAAGCGAGTTAGGAGGAGCCAAAGCAAGCTTGAGGTGGCTCGTTGACAGGTGTCTACCGTTACGACTGAAGATCGCGCGGCAGCCGCCAGCGAGTGGCACGGAGAACGCACGTTGTTTGTAGTTTAATCTGCTGAAATAGCAACAACTACCACCTATGCAGACTTCCGAAGCTTCTCACATGCAATTTTGAGGTCTCGCACAGCACCAGCCCATTACATCCTGAGCTAATTTCCAACCGAATGCGTCAAGTCGCTCTGATGGTGCTACGAGTGCGACGAAGCAACGCGATTTTTAGACGGAACGGTATACTACCCTTGTTGATGATCACTATCTCTTCAACAGGACAACCCTTTCCGCAGTAACAGTAATATACGCAACGTTTTTCGAAGAAAAGGGAAAAACCTACTCCAGTCTGTCAATATCAACATCCCTTACACATCGTCATCACACAACCATCTGAAAAGATGCCTTCTTTATTCTCTGCATATCGGACTACATCTGTCCGATATGCTGGAAATACCTCTGACTGCAAGTACTTTGTAATCCAGGATGCGTGTGTGCCCGTGCCCATAGCGCGTGTCAGGCTTCATCTCACAAATTTGTGTTTAGCTGTCTATTTCAGAGAGTAGACGTTCAACCATTTCAATATTTCTACCCTTACTTGGGAAAATGCGAAGGTCATGAAAACATAACTACAGTCCATTTCGCAGCGGTAGGTGGGGCTTGGCCTGAGTGGCGGGAGCGAGAGTGTGTGCCGGGGTGAGAGGGGTGTGTGGCGTTTGGCTCGTCCGGGCTGGCACGCGGCGAAGTGCGCGATGACGCGGCCGACCTAAGCGTCGTGGATTAGGGCGCGAAACGTAATGGAACGGATAAAGGCTAAGATGGTTAAAAATTTTATTAGGCACACGCTTTTCCTTCCTTTCATCAGTGGTTATATGATGAGCCTTTCCTGTGTGATACTTCTATTTGTTTAGTATCCTCATATTCCCACCCAGATCGCTTTCTGTTCTTTTTGAGAGCATCTTTTTGAAAAGTTTGATGACAAGTTTTGAAAAGTTTGATGACAATGTGATGAAATCTGCTTCTTTCCTACTTGTTTCAATGTCATTACATACAAGCACACTTAAGTACATATAAAGTGTTCATCACTCCAGCCACGGAGAAGAAATAAAGCGGATTGCATCATATTGACATCACGAACACAAAAGTAACTTTGAATTGAGAAAGGTAAGGAGCGAGATAATCAAGCAACATCAAATTTCGTTGACAGTTTAGCACGGTTTCACATTAAGGGCCAATGCAAGACGAAAAAACAGATTCTATGACATTATCATCAAACTCTTCAAAATTAAGTTCATAAAGAAAACAATATGTAATCTGTAAAAATGTGTTGCACGAATAAGAACATAATACTCGAAAGTTTCAACATATAAACACGCATGGGAGAATGAAGAAGCCCTTCTCTCGACAAGACCCCTCAGTATCTTGCTCTGAATCAGCACGACTGCGAATTCGCGCTCCAGTCAAAGTTCCCGCGGAGGGACGCGGCGTCGCGCAGTTTGCCGCGCAAATGTCGCGTGCCAGCCCGGACGAGCCAAAGGACCGTCTCCCGGGGTGAGAGAGTTTATTACACTCTCTGAAGCTTCCAGCTTCACGGTTCGATGCCGATGTTGGCCAATCGGCTCAACACGTTATATGTGTGAGTGTTGATAAGCTATGATAAATATACCATTCAGAAGCTGTTTTAAGGTGAAAGGGGTGTCGGTAGTGTAATGGATTAGCACATGTCCCCGGAAAGGATGAAGTGCGGGTCTGAGTCTCATCCGACACCTAAGCTTTTACCCATAACTCAGCATCCTAGTAGTGCGATTACAATGAAAAAACAGAAATTTACACTTGAAGTGTTGGTAAGATGTCGTGTGTGAGCTGCGGACTACCGTAAACCCGTAAGCCACATTTCTCCTTTCCAATGACGGTAACTGGAACAGATGTGAAAACCCATGGCCACCGCACCTTTCTAATGTGGTTGTCTGAGTAGCGAATTGGCAAGTCCGCTCTGTGGGATAGTTCGTTTCCCTAAACACGCTTATCACACGTTAATTTTGCGGGATAAAGCCTGGCATACGCGCTACGTTCATCGACACCAACAATAACCATATCGGGTTACACGAGCACTGAGCACTGGGCAAGTCTCCTATACACACTCAGAAGTAAATACATATGTATGTGCATATCTTCTTGCATTTCTTGCATCCTTATTATACCTTCTGTTCTGCAGGGCGGAGCTCATCCTTTTAAAATGGCGATGCTCATTGAATCATTGGTGATGCTTCTTTCTGTGGCGCAAGTGAACCCATTCTGTGCAATGCAAATTCATCGTTGCCTCAAGGGCAATTCATCAAGTTTGAGCACTCGGACGAAGAAGATGCAGCAGAAAATGTTCGTGCTGCTTACCATTCAAGTAAGCGTTATCTCCAAAAGCTAAGCCTCCAGAGCTGTAAGACCTACGAGCAGTTTTTGATCGCATGATAATTTCAGATTACCTGCCCAACGCTCTTAATGCATATACCATTAGGCACTATGTATTTACTATTATTCTGTGGGTTTACCAGTCCACCTTACATAAGTACTTTTGTCGGTTTGGGCATGGCACTATATCCGCTGCTTGGACCAGTTATCACTATAGCATTCGTAAAAGATTATCGAAGAGTATTTCTCGTCATGCTACGATTGGCCAAGAAACCAGAACAGTCTACCTTACAGTTGCCTATCGCTGGCATGACAGCGTCTACTCATTCTCAATTCAAGGCAAACGCATCAACCGTTTTCACGCCTGTATCTCATAAATGATTAATTTCACGGAGTATGTGGTTATCTTATGCTACCTCCTCTGTTTTCTGTGCGGCAGCATTGAAAGGAACTGGTCGTATATCATTTTCTCCCGTTAGCTGATGAGTGGTGCATGAGGAAAGCCTGTGCAATTTCAGAGTAAAGTGTAGTTCAATCAAGTTGAACAAAGAAGTTGTCTCGGAAGGGATTCTGTGGACCATGCGGCGATAAATTCAGGCTTCACGAACTTGTGGTAGAACAGAATCCTGGATAGAACCGCATTTGATTCAGGGTTCTTCTTTATCTGCTAGTGATGCCTAGCTGATTTCGAAGTTTCGCACACATTTTTTTCTTTCTGCTTATGTAAACTACAGAGATTATCTACATAAAGCTATTCGAAACTCATTCATGTATCACGCATGCATACATGGTCACTTTTTCAATGGATGAAAGAAAGCCGTCATGTTTTTGTCACTTTTCCTGCATTACTTTCTAGTGTGTAACACGGCTATGTACTAGAACTGGGCGCAACATATACTCTGGTTTCAAGTGTTTTTCTTAGAACAGGTCATCCTCCGGTATCGGAATGCTTTGATCATCATTGTTTATAAGAGGAGGCAATGTATTCACTATTCAAAGCCACCATAAGCGAAGCTAGGAAGCTAACGTGGGATTCAAACCTCTTCCATTGGCATGATTATATAAAATATTGATCTTGAAACACACACGTAATTATCTTCATTTGAATCTTCAGGATGATGGTCTACTTCACGGAGGCACGGATGGGCAAGTTGTTAGCTCGTAGGCTTATGTCTGCACGCTCGAGACAACGAGGTTTAATCCGTGCAGAAACACCGACCATGCATAGCAAGAAACTGGTGACGATGCTAAGGTCAAGAACACGTTAACAGGCCAAAGACGTAAAAACTAAATCTCGCACAAAGAATCAGTAGAAAGCTATGACGTCTTCCGGGAGTGGCTCACAGGACTCGAGTCTTGCAATCAGTATGCGAGGGCTACTAACAGGGATAGGTATTTGACTTCAGATGGAACTTTGAAATGGGACCCGGATGGATCGACAGAGTTCCGGATACTGGTTATAACTGTGAAAACTAAAATTGCAAAATGGCATTCTGAAGGGAGATACGAGTGATCAATGTTTGACTATGACTTGCCTGTGACATCACGTAGGCGAGGCACTTTGCCAAAAGCGCGGCCGTCAGCAACCTTCGACCACCGCAGCTCAGTAGTTGTGTTTCAGATATGGAGGACTGAAGTGGTGGGTAGCTCCCCGCCGGTGCAGTTTTTTGCATTTTATGCTTCATTGTCAGTGAGTGCTTTTCTTTCACTTCTGAACTTTTCCTTGTACTAGTACTTATCGCACCCATCATTTGCTCTGCCGCTTTGTATATAACTACTAACACTACTCTAAAGGAAAGGATAACAGGTCGAAAAGATTTCCGCACCACACGAATTAGGCTTTGTTTCGCAAAAAAAAATTATGATATTCGCGCGCAGGTAGCCAAATTACCCCTCTGTGCAAATTCAGCCGAATCCAGTTTTTGGTCCAACTTCGCGAAATCGGAAACGGTCAGGTGATAAAGTAATAGTTTTTGTACTCTCTTCCACAAAAAGTCCTGCAACCTGAACAAGATAACCAACACGTACCTATTACACTTGACCATAGCACTAAGCCTACGTGACAAGCGTCAAATAAGAGCATTTCCTCGGCAACGGTCAACGGCTTCCCTTTTGTTCAATCAGTTGCCACCCAATAGCTCATACATTTTTTCTGAAATTTGGTCCAATTCTCGAATTGCCTGGAAACTTGTCTCTCGGGGTAATTTGACTCCCTGAACACGAATATCACACTCTTTGCACAAGAGAAACTGGCTCGCCCGTTATGGGCTTCGGAATGTAATATTTATTACTCAGGTAAACATGTAGACAATGAAACACAAAATGCGAAAAAGTCCTCACCGACGCGGAGCAAACTCGCAGATCCGGAGCACTACCTCTGAGCCAGGGTAGCTGTCGCTGGTTTAGCAACGGCCATGCTGATGGCAAAGTGCCTCGCCAATGAGATGTCACAGGCAAACTTTGATCCCTCCTAACTCGATTCAAAATGCCATTTTGCAATTGTGGTTCTCGCAGTTATAGTCGGTATTCGGAGCTCTATCAATCCATCTGGGTCTCACATCAAAGCTCTATGGCAAGTGAATACCTCGCCTTGTAAGAGGTCAACGAGCTCGAAGGAAGAAGTTTTGATGTTTTAATCCCTGACCAGGAATCCTTGAGAGACATCTGGTCTGATGACACGTCGAAACGTACAAGTCCCATTCCCTGGTAAACACGCTCAAAGTTGCGAGGCCATTAGAGATTGAAGAGAGGTCAAATTCTCCCGCGATAGCACGGAAACTAAAGAGAATAGAGCGGCCATCGCGGTAACGGATTCCTTTGAAAATAGCGTCTCTACAGTGAACAGAATAAATGACCGAATCATGGCAGTGAGTATGGACACGTGACGGGGTACTGAAAATGACCGTGTACGTCGTAGCTAAAACAAAGAGCACGGAAATGGACGCCTTGTACGGGAGGCTAGATAGTAAAGAGGCAGATAAGTTCGTTCTCAGCGTGGCTTGAGCCGGGCATCGAGTCAGGCAAAATAGCAGGATCGTAAAGACACTGAAGCGTGCTGAGGGATCATTTTAAGGAAGCCAGCACAGATCAAAATGAGGTAGCTGCAATATCTCGATGGGCTTTTAACGAAAAGTTGCCTCGCAACGAAACCCAAAAACATAGAAATTCATTACAAATTTTTTGGCATTGGAACTGCTGCGGTGGAGTAATTCTGCCTTGCGTTTTGCTCGCAAAGTGCGCATCTCATAATGTTCCGACTGGTACGTGCAATGTTTAGTCATTTCAGACTGGTCTGCATCGAAGAGCCAGAAAAAAGTTTTTTGACGTTGTAATAGAATATGGTTTTTTACGGATGTTATTTGACGTGAGCGGAAATTACTTCCTCATTGTTTGCGTAAGCAATTCCACAGCGATGTTCCGATTTGAGCGCTGACATAAAGTGATCATGCTCGTTTTTAGTTCTCACTTTTCACCTGATTTTATCTTCACCTCGCACTTAAATATCATAATGTCCGCGATCTGGTTATCAGTTTTGCAGAGATACCACGCAACCGACTTCCATCCGAAACCATCGCGATATTTTGACGTGATTCAGCTCAAACAGTGAGCGATGCTGGCTCGGCGATGCATGTTTACTCAGTTTCTGCAACCTTAAGAACGGATGTGGTCCTCGTTCATAGTTCCCGGGAAGAGAAAAGGTGGTATTGACCATGCTAGATTTAAAGGTTCGCCTGGGCCAACCAAGGCCTTCTTCCTTCCGGGGTGGGTGAATTGGTATCAGACTCGTCTGGGAGGATAAAGGCACTGGCTTATATTATACATTAGCTGGTTCTTGTTGTGGAGTGCAGGAGAGCGAGACGATGTAGAAGTCGTTTATTAGTTGAACGAACAAGTGAACTGAGTAATAGAACAATGGCGGGTTTATATACCCTGAAGGCCTGGTCAAATCCTTAGTCGAACAACCTATAGGCACCATCAAATCACAGGCTGTGAAGGTCAAGCGATACCAAAGTGTGCACTAAATAAGATCATCCTCACTCACCGGGAAGGCCTACAACACCTCCCCTTTTAAGTACAAAACTAAACATAAGATTTCTTCTTCGGATCCACGTGAAGTCGGCGCGGCGAGTGTCGAGTCCGTGGCGATCGGCGAAGTCGTGGCGTCGTCGTTGGTGTCGACGGTGGCGTTGATTCGCAGTCGGGTGGGGAAGTGGCGGTCGGCGACGTCGCTTCGTTGTTTGATGTTGACGGAACCTCAGTAACGGCAGGTTTCTCAGATATAGGGGTCAAGTCGAAAGTTTCAAGGTTTATCGACGACTGGCGTATGGTTGCGTGGTTATAGCTGATTTGCGTGTCGCGTCCACAGTAAGTTTGCACAGCGTACTCGATAGAGGACGTTTCCGAGGCGTTGAGTGATGATTCCAGACGTCCAAGTTGCCTTTGGTCTTCGATAATCCTTGGCGTACACAGCGTCACCGACATCAAATTGACGGCGTCGTGAGCCATGATGCCTATTGAATTGCTCCTCCATTTTTGTATCCCGTGGTCCAATGTTTTTGTCAGTGGAAGGCATCATTAGCGTGAGCTCAGTGCGTAGACGGCGACCCAAAAAATTCTCAGCCGGAGAAAGATAATTCGGTCCCGACGGGCACGGTGTCAAGCGATATGCCATGAGGAAGGTTTGTAGAGAGTCTGCCGGCGCTTCCTCCCTCTTCAGCTTGGCTAATCCCCTCTTGAAAGTATCCACAAAACGCTCTGCCTGGCCGTTGCTTTGCGGATGAAAAGGAGGGAACGGATGTGTTCGATTCCCCGGCGACGGCAAAAATCTTCAAATAGCGTTGATGTGAACTGTGTGCCGTTGTCCGTTATGAGCATTTGTGGATTCCCGAATTGCGCGAAAATTGTCATCATAGACTTTATTGTAGCCGACGTGGAGATTGTATCCATCCGTATTATTTACGGCCATTTGGAGTAAGCGTCCACGATGACAAGGTAGAAGGTTCCGTCGAGTGGTCCAGCGAAGTCGGCGTGCACTTTTGTCCATGGCGCTGTTGCTTTCGGCCGAGAGTGAAGTTCAGTCTTCACTGGATTTTTAGCGAATTCTAAATAATCCATAAAAATGTTTCAATCGTTGTACTCGTTATTGACAAACCGTCCAGAAATTTTGGCCCAGTTTACAATTTTTCTCTCATATCTATTTGACTTCAATAAGCATGACGCAAACAATAGGGGGATCTACCGAACATCATGAAGCGACACGATTTCAGTTCGAAAAAGTTGAAGTTAGGAAGAGATTTAATGAAGATACGACGAACTTGTATAACCATTGAAACCTATGCCGCTATGCATTCATTTATTGGGCCATTTCACAAGGGATGTCACTTTTTTCAAACAAAATTTTGTGTGAAAAAACAAACTTGTGCAGCAAGTCATATATCATTCGGGAGCAAGTTTTCTGCTCTACAGAAAGCGATGTTCATTTTTCGATTATGTTAAAATGGGGCCGACATTCAGGCTGTTGAAGAAGTGGCTCCTGCCGACAAAAGTTTGTTGCACCGGCAATTAAGTAATGCACTATCTTTATTGGAAAAATTGATTGCACCAGCAATTGAGTAATGCACTATCTTTCTCGGAAAAATTAATCAAGCATGTGTCTCGTGCTTGACCACGACCATTTCCACTTTTGTTGTCCTCTTTTGTTTCTTACAATCATCACCCCATCAGCGGGGAATGATACGAAATTTTGGTTCTTATGACATCTATCTTAGACCTGATGTATTCAATATGTTATCTATTTATGGCACCGGTAGGGTACTATTCGGTAACACTCACCACTCATTTAAAATTCAATGTATTTCTCGTAATAAAAGAATGAGTGTGAGCTCCCAAAATCCATTTATCACAACATGATGAGTAGTTGAAGCCATGTCGATACACCTTCAAATCTTCAACCGTTATTGGGCACCGTATTGACAATTTCTTTGCGGAACCCTCTTCTCCTACTGCTATACATAGATATAGAAAGGCATAGATGTACCTGAAGGGTATAATGTGAAGTAATCCCTGCTCGTTAAAATTCGCCGTTATCATCAGAATCGCTCAGGAAATGGGGGTTTTCCATGAGGAAAGCGGGAGAAAGCTCCAGACGACTGGGTCAATTTGAGAAAGTGAGCGTTTTCTCCCAAGAGCTGATGCAAATGTCGCATGTTCATAAGCTCGACGGCGACAGTGGATGATTTCATTGGTGAAGCAGTGAATAATATGAACCCATTACTACCTCCTCCGTTCCCACAAAGTAAACCTCTAGGGTGTGTTGCAAGTGTTCCGATGAATAATGCGGGGTCAGGTCACCAAAAAGTGAATTTGCTTCACGAAACGATTAATTTGCTACTGATACACTGCACGCAACGCTGGTGACCTGACCTCTCGTAACATTCGTCTGAACACTTGCACGTCATCCATACTTCTACGGTGGTTCATAGAATCCTCCATCCCTTTCCACAGAAAGGTTCAACTAAGTCATCGCACCACGAACTTGCGTCGCCATGGGCTAGTGCCCTGGCGGTCCCCGTGAACTGGCGGCCTCTTTCTCACATGATCACCTGCCTGATGGTCCTGATGAATGGAAAAACATCGACCCGACTTTTCAAGCAATCATATTGTGGAATTTATGAGAATGGTCGCGGTTAAGTACGAGACACATACTTGATTAATTTTTCCCGAGAAAGATAGTGCATCACTTAATTGCTAGTGTAATAAATTCATGTCGGCTGGAGCTACCCTTTTAGCCTGAATGTCTGCCCCATTTTAACATAATCAAAAAATGAACATCGCTTTCTGTAGAGCAGAGAAATTGCTTTCGATCGATATATGAGTTGCAGCACAAGTTTGTAATTTTACACGAATTTCTCGTTTGAAAAGAAAATGAATGCATAGAGGCATAGGTTTCCATGGTTATACAAGTTCATCTCATCTTCATTGAACCTCTTCCTAGTTTTACTTTTTTCTAACTGAAATCGTCCTCGTGAAGTCGCTGCTTTTCCTCGCGGCTCTGTACGCTATCGTTCTAAAAATGAAGAGGTTCAATCTAATCAGTAAAAAAGATGTCTTGGAATACAGTTCCTTGCAGGAATGGAGGAGTATTTTTACTAACTTCGAAAAAAAGGCATCGCATAAAAGAATCAGTCTCTCCATGAAAGATTCCCTAGATAAATACCCAAAAGATTCGTTTGATTAGGGGCTCAGTGTGAATAATTGGATCGTCCTATATTAAACGCTTCAGAAAGATATGAATAATTCACATCAAAGCAATATTTTCGTGCAAAGTATTAGGTTGTCCGCAAAGTTTTCGGACTAAATGCATGGTAGGGTTCGGAACAACATATCTTTGTCATCCGATGTTATAAGTGGACCTAACTTGAGGGATTTGTGCTTCATGTCCGCTATTTGTGCCTGTCAGCAGCATATGCGTCATATCGTCTCCTGTCCCCCGCAGTGCCTTCGCAATGGATGACAAGAAGATGCTCTAACAACCAGTTCTGCTTCTACAATACGGCTCCGGCCGATCGGCGAACGAGACCCATTGCTTTCTGCAGGAAACAATGAAGGGGCAGGGCCCCTGTTGCTCGACGTGCTTCTACTGGTACCACAAGTGACGAATCGCTCAAGGAATCTCGACCACAAACACAGAGCAAACGGCTCGTGCTGCTACCTGTGGGGCTCTACCTGACCTTTCTGTAGGCAAACTTTCAGACTTTCCGGACACGGACCGAAAACTTTCCGGACAACCTAATAGCTATTCAGTCATTCGAAAACTCAGTCATTTAGGTTACGATTGTCTTTGCTTTCGCTCAACGAACACCCCGGTGACCACTTCGACGAACATCCTACGGACAACTGATGTGACACATAGTTAAATGGATTATTACGTGGGACATTTTTTGGAACAGGAGTAACAGAGGATTTCTTCCGACGCTAAAAGACTTATTTCACCATGCTTCTGGCAACACATTCACGTGAATAAAATGTCTGCCCTAGATCTTTTTTCGTGACTGAAAACCATTTTTAGGTGTTTCTAAATATGGTCGACTACTTTACCGCATTGGCCATTATCTCTGGCATGGCCATATTAGCTAACTGCCTTCTGTTATTCATTGCAATGCGTGATCTCACGGACACCCGTAGCAATTGGCTTATTCTGGAACCGTTATTGGACCTTCCGCATGCAATATGCTTTCTATTGCTGGCACCTGTAAGTATTATAATTATCGAACTGTAGCATCTCGTCCATTATACAACAAAGTGAAGAGGGGTTCAGATTGTTAAAAGTCTTGGACCCCTAGCTTGAAGCAATTTGTGTTGCGGTGTAATATAATTTAATACTCCTTGCGGTGAAAAGCCTGGTTTGCCCTCCGAATCTTTGAGGATTAATGCCACTGGCCAAAACTTCATTTCCACATCTTGGGAGTATTTTCTACCGAAACTCATTTTCGATGAATGAAGAGACGCCTGTGTGGACGGATAGTCGAAATATTGCGTTGACGTTTTTTTTTGCAGATCCCTAAGACTCGCGATTATACTTTCGTGTTTTACTGCACAGGACCGGCATACTCCTGGTGGTCGAATGGCATGATTATTATGATGCTTCTAACCGGCGCAACCATGGGTTGTTTGGTGAATGTGGGGAACAACTTCTTATACAGATATAATACTTTGTGCAGGTGAGATGCAACAACTTTGGGCATATGTAATGTGTGTTGGTCAGGTAGAAGCACATGGTAGTGCGATGTTTTTGAGGAAGTCACGCGTGACATTTTCGCGACGAGAGCGGTGAAAGGCTAAGATTGCGTGCGAATTTTTTTCTCTTTTCACCCCATTTTCAAAAGTACGGCAGCGGGAATTCTGATATGTTGTTCCAAGATACTGTTGCCGAGATTGATGCCGCAGCCCACATAATACAACATATAAAAGTCACTCAAAATCTCTCGTTGTTTAGCTCAGTGGTAAAGTAGCCCTGCGCTACGGCATCAGCTTGGGATGTTGCACCGGTGGTCATCTGCACCTTGCTCTGAAACCATCCAGACTGTTCTTCTATAGCCCTGGGATACGAAGCGCGCTCAGAAAACACGGAGTTCATCATATTTCAAACGTTTTGATTAGACATTTACGAAAAAAGCATGCTTGTGGTTACGAAAAAATACGAAGCGCGCTCAGAAAACACGGAGTTCATCATATTTCAAACGTTCTGATTAGACATTTACAAAAAAAGCATGCTTGTGGTTCATAATCTAGTTTGAAGTCTCATAAAACTTCAGAGTGAGTTTCAAGCACCGTTCGAAGACGCTTTGCTCGCTGTGATATGTCGTCAGATTGCTCTGCATTTCTTATAATATCGTTACAGGAGTAATTGGTCCTATATTTACTCGTCAAAACCACACTTAATCGTAGGAGCTCTGACAAGTTTATTGCTCGTCTTGAACTGGGTTGCCATGATTTATTTTGCATTATGGCCATCTGAAGAGTTCGTGGGAATCGCTGAGAAAGTTTGGCAGGGGCGATTAGTAGTTGCCGAAAAGTGCACATTGGCGTTTCACACTTGGTAAGTTGCTTTTAAACGCTTCAGAAAATGGGAGCTTTTGATCAGTAATGAGCAGGAGCGACCAATTTGAATAACAAAGTTTTAATGACGCTCTGAAGCAAGTTAGGAGGAGCCAAAGTTCGTTGAGGTGGCTCGTTGACAGTTGTGTACCGTTACGTCTGAAAATCACGCTGTCGCCGCCGGCGAGTGGCGCTGCGAGTGCGTGTTGTTTGTAGTTTGATCTGTTAAAACAGCAATAACCACCACATAAGCAGACTTCCAAAGCTTCCAACATGCAATTTTGAAGGCACCGCACGACATCAGCCCTTTACATCCTGAGCGAAATTCCATCTGACTGCGTCAAGTCGCTCTGATGGGCCAGCGAATGCGACGCCGCAACGCGATTTTTCAGACGTAACGATATACACCCCTCGTTGACGGTCACTCTCTTCAACATGGCTAACCCTTTGTGCAGCAACGGTAATGTACGCAACGTTTCATTATAGCAACGCCCATTTGTTTTTTGAAGAAGGGAAAAGGCTACTATATCGGACTACTTCTGACTACGAATACTTTGTAATCCGAGATGCGGGTGTCCGTTTCCATAGCACTTGTCAGGCTTTATCTCACGAATTCCTGTTTAGCTGTCTATTTCAGAGTAGACAATAAGCCATCTCAATATTTTTACCCTCATCCGGAAAGATGCGAAGGATATGGAATTAGTATCAGTAATGCGTTGTGGTTAGCATCCGAGATTATTATAATTTTTATTATTCGGATTATTCGGCCGACGCTTCGGCAAATTTCCTTCTGCAGAGCTTGGAAAGCCGGAACATATAAGTGATACAAAATGTCGATTAGCCTTTTTCAAATTACAAAGGAAAACCAAGGGTGAATCAGGCATGAAAGATACAATGAAACCCGCTAACCTTACAAAAATGTGGATCTGTATTTTGGCACCTCGAGCTAGGATTTTTGCGTCGGTGCTAATAAATGTGTTTTTAAGCCCCTAAGGTTAGGTCAGATCATACTTATGGGAACTCCCCAGGGACATTACTATTAAAAATATGCCAGTGGTTATCGATCCATGGTGATTGCCGCCGGTCGCCCTATTTCCATTGATTTTAGATTTGAATGCGGAACCTCACGCTTAATAGCAATTGATTTTAGGGTTCCAACACCGACTATGGAAACATACGTACAGTACATTCCGCAGCGGTAAATAGAGCGTGGCCCGAGTGGCGGCGAGAGTGAGATTGTGTGGCGAGGGTCAGAGTGTATAGCGGGGTGAGTGTGTGGCTGAATGAGAGACTTTGATACACTCTCACCCAAGCTCGTAGAACACGCCCTATCAAGCGCTCCAGAATAGACTGTAGCAATGCGTGCACGGACAAGAAGTCGGGAGCTTCCATCACGAAATCTGATGACGATGTCTGCTTCTTTTCGGAGCTGACACATACTTGTTACGTGCAGTTGTTGCGTATAACGTCTTTTTCCACACTTGCTCTGGTTATTTCCTACTTTTGTTAAGAGATTCGTTTCACTAAAGGCACCTGGAGGGATCGAGGAAGGAAAGTTTTTTCGAAAGACTGTCTTCAGAGAAGATTGTGTTGCTGAAATCGCGCAGGAAATCGCGCCTCTGAGGCTCTGATGCGATTTTAGCCCGCTTCACTGCAAACGTTACGCTTCAAATCGTTTCAGACGGCCCGACGTCGCTGTCATTTGATGTCAGACAGGAAAACTTGATTTCATTCACGTTAATGTTGAACAAGTGGAAGAGCACTCTTTGCGATAATGGTGAACAAGTGAAAGAGCATTAAGCACATATGAGTGGAACAATGAAAGGGAGAATAAGCAAAAGAATGAGAAAAAAAGTGCCATTACAATAAAAAATAGGAATCACACTTGAAGTGTTGGTAAGATGTCGTGTGTGCTATTTAATGAGCTGCGGGCTACCGTAAACGCGTAAGCCACATTGCTCCCCCGATGACGTTATCTGGAATAGATGTTACGAACCCATAGTCATCGCACTTTTCTGAAGTGGTTGTCAATGTAGCGAGTTGACAATTCCACTCTCTGGAAGAGTTTGCTCCCTTAAACACGCTTATCACACGTTAATTTTGCGGGATAAAGCCTGGCATACGCGCTACCTTAATAGACACTAACAGAAAGCGTGTCGGGTTACAAAAGCACTGAGCTCCGGTCAAGTTTCCTTAACAAACTCAGATGTAAATACATATGCATGTACATATTTTTTGCATCCCTTTCACACCTTTGTTCTGCAGGGCGGAGCTCACCCTTTCAAAATGGCGATGCTCATTGAATCATTGGTGATGCTTCCTTCTGTGGCACAAGTGAACCCATTCTGTGCAATGCGAATTCATCGTTATCTCAAGGCTCACTCATCAAGTTTGAGCACTCGGACGAAGAAGATGCAACAGAAGATGTTTGTGCTGCTCACCATTCAGGTAAGCGTTATCTCCAGAAGCTAATTGTAAGCTTCCAGGGCTGTAAGACCTACGAAGAGCAATTTTTAATCGTACGACAATTTCAGATTACCTGTCCAACGCTCTTAATGCATATACCATTAGGCACAATGTATTTACTATTATTTTGTAGGTTTACCAGTCCACCTTATATAGGTAATTTCGTGGGTTTTGGCATGGCGCTATATCCGCTACTTGGACCAGTTATCACTATAGCCTTCGTAAAAGATTATCGAAGAGTATTTCTCGTCATGCTACGATTGGCCAAGAAACCAGAACAGTCTACCTTACGTTTGCCTATCCTGCCATGACCGTATCTTCTCATTCTCAATTCAAGGCAAACCCATAAACCGTTTTCACGCCTGTATTCATAAATGATTAATTTCTCGGCGAATGTGGTTATCTTTTGTTACCTCCTCTGTTTCCAGCACGGTAGCATTGAAGAGAACTGGACGTATATCGTTCTTCCCTGTTAGCTGATGTATCTCATAAATGATTATTTTCACGGAGAATTTGGTTATCATTTGTTACCTTTCCTGCTTTCTGCGCGGCAGCTTTGAAAGGAACTGGGCGTATATCATACTTATCTGCTATATTGAGCGGTGCATGAGGAAAGGACGTGCATAGTAAAGTCAGTCCAATAAAGTTAAACGAGGAAGTTATCTCAAAAGAAACTCTGTGGACCACACGTCGATTAATCTAGGCGTCACGAACTTGTGATATTGATTATTATTGATTAGTATTTGATTCTTGTGATTAGTATTTGATTCAAGGTTCTTTTTTATCTTGCTTGTGATGCTTAGTTGATTTTGAATTTTCGTACATATTTTTTTCTTTTTGGCTTACGTGAATTACGGACATTATCTGCATAGAATTATTCGGAACACATTCATATATCATCTATGCATATAAGGTCGCTTTTTTAATAAATGAATGAAAACCGTCATGTTTGCCCTGGTTTGAAGTACTTTCCTTAGGATAGATGGCTCTCCGGTATCGTGATGATTTGATCATCATTGTTCGTAAGAGAAGACAATGTTAGATCTGCCATGCAGGTAGTGACGACCTGTTCTAGGTATTTTTCTATTCAAAGACTCCCCAAAGCGAAGCTAACGTGGAACCAGACCTCTTCCATGGGCAGAAATACAGACAGAAGGATACCGAACTTGAAACAAGCTGGCTTCCATTGCACGCACGTAATTATCGTCATTTGAAATTCTGCAGGATGATGGCCTACTTCACGGAGGCACGAATGGTCAAGTGGGTTAGGTCGTAGGCTCATGTCTGCACGCTTGAGGCAACGAGGTTCAAATACATGGCCGAAATACAAAACATGCATAGCAAGAAACTGCTGAAAATTTGACGATGCTGAGGTCAGGAACAGGTTTACAGGCCGAATATCCAGAGGCCAAATCTCAAAGAGTCAGTGGTAAAGCTTCGAAGTTTTCCTGAAGTGGCTGCAGGATTCGAGTCCTGCGTTCAGTTTGCGAGGGCTGCTAACAAGAGAAGGTATTCAACTGCCCACGGAATTTTGAAACGAGTCCCCGGTGGATCGACAGAGCTCCAAATACCGATTATAACTGTGAAAAACAAAATGCAAAATGACATTCCTAAGGGAGTTACGAGGGGTCGAAATTCGCCTGTGTTGCCCGTGACATCTCATTGGCGAGGCACTTTGTCAACAGCGCGGTCGTTAGCCACCACTGACACCTTACCTCACTGATAGTGTGCGAAATCTGCAGGATTGGAGTGTTGAGTTTGCTCCCTGTCGGTGTAGTTTTTTGCATCTTGTATTTCATTGTCAGTGAGTGACTTTCTTTCACTTCTGAACGTTTCCTACTGGCACCTATCCCATCCATCATTTACTCTGCCACTATATTTATAACTACCAACAATTACTCACAAGGGAAGGATATCAGAATCAGTAGTGAAGCTTACGTCTCTTAAAAGTGGCTCGCAGGCTTCGAGTTCTGCGAGGGCTACTAATGGGTCAGCACAGCTCAATGTTATCAAGTATATGTATTAATGCAGTGAACTGTGTAAACCAACCTAATAGAAACCGAAAAATGATTCCGTCGCTCCGTAATAGTTGATGTCTGATCATGTACACTCACAACCTTACATTTTTTTGACGCGCAATGACGACGGCGAAGCGCCTGGCTGTAATTGCGGTATGCAGTCATGCCACATCCTGAATTTATAATCTTATGAGCTTTCCGTTCCTAACAATGGGAAATGTACGGTGATGATTTTACCGCATACAGCGCCTCATTCTATTCCGGGTCTCGCCTACATTCATTCGACGGCAACGTACATACTGATGGATGCCGATCAAATTGTTGCTCATCGCAAGCTGAGTTGCGATTATCTACTTCGTAATGTGGCTCAATGAAAACCTTGTTGATGCAGCTTGTTTAAATGGAAAAGACGGATCGACCTCAACAATCAAGTGTATGTTAGATCCACAAGCTGGACAAGGTTTTTATACTTTTTGTGGTGAAATAGCAGATTAATAACCCATAAATTAGTGTGATAATGTGAAATAATTATGCATGGGTGTACCGACATAGCACGAGTGTTTGCAATTTGCGACCACGATTGCTATTCGAAATATAAGGGTCGTGACTTACTGTTTTGTCCCCGAAAAGATAATGATTGAAAACGATGGCTGCAGTTATTTATATGGAGTACAAAAAAGCATACAGAGAAAAGGAGAGAAAACTCTCGCGGCGGGCGAGTCTATCTCTGAGATTGGTGGGGTCAAACTTGAAGACCGTAGGGTGGTGCAAAAACAACCTGGAGATAGGGAAAAGGTGGGTGAAAGTAAAGGGATCAATGCTTCTCCTGGCATTCGACCCCTGCCGAGCTAATAGGAGACAAAATTACAAATTCGTTAAAACGCGAAAATAAGTTAGAGTGAAGCCACTCAGAGTCCCATCATATATCGGAGACCAAAATGACCCTCAAACCACAGTGATGGTTAAGCACTGGTTCACAGGGTTACTGCTACCGATCGATATCGATAGAAAATATCGAATTTGTTGGAGGGCCATGGTGGGTAATGCTCATCATTGGTTCTCGCCATGGACATGCATATTTTCGCGCTTCCTCTATCGCTGTATCGACCCAATTGATCTGCGGTCGTTGCACGTTACTCTGTCATTGGCGGTGTGTAGAGCTCGTTGTAAAGTTGTAGGGCTATGACGAGGAGCCTGAAGGCAACAGAGGAGGCTAATCAGGCCTACAGTAAACACTTGCAGTTTGCTCACTTTGAAGCTTTTGCATACGCACCTTGTCAAGACGTCAAGTGTGGTTTCACTTCATCATGTACTCCTTTTTTCTTACACTTGCGCTTATTCTCCCTCTAGTACATATTTCATTTCAGTAGACAGCTCGACCGCCGAAGGGAGCAGCTCGAGATGAAGCACGCTAGGCTCGCAATAACGTTCCAGAGGTTCGTTTTTCAACAGTTTCGCTATACACTTTCTCTTCTCAGCAGGAATACGTAGAATACTGTTTTCTGAAACCCTTCCTTCCTCGACCACCTTTCCCTACCTCTGTGCAAGCGAACAAGCAGTTTTCGCCACACATTGTCTTCGTGAATTCCATGCTTTCCGCATGTCTATCCGCTGGTGCTTTCAACTTTTCCGGAGATTCTTGATTTTTGCTGGATTCGATATCAGAGAAAAGATTCCAACTTCTCTCTTTGCAGAACCTCGGCATCGCTATTATTGGGTCATTCCATAAGTAATCTCGTTTTTTTGAGCAGAAATTTTTCTGATAAATTCACAAGTTTGTGCAGCATCTAATACATCATTCGGAAGCGAATCTTCTGCTCTACGAAGTGATGTGCTCATTTTTTGAATATTGTAGGATGGAGCCGATTTTCAGACTGGCGAAGGGTAGGTCCCGTTTAGAAAAATTGACCAAATCGGTAATTAAAACACTATACTTCACTTTAGGAAAATCGGCCAATTATGTGTCCCGTGCTTAGCCTCGACCTTTTTCACAAATTCTAATACTTAATTAATCGAGTACTCACGTCGTTCTTTTTCTTAATTTCTTTTTCCGAAAGCACTCACGTTTATTCAAAAAGAAATTTTTCTGTCCAAATTCATGGTTCAACATTGCTTTATCAATCATTCAGAAGGATTTTTCTGTTCTATCGAAGGTATGTTTCGATTTTGTTCTGATGGCTGCGATCAAGATTGAAATTCAAAACTATGAGATGGGGGCCCAGATGACATTATTTCACACTTTATTTTTCCAACAGATATTCGAGGAATTCGGTCAATCATGTTTCCTCGATCCTATTCATTACCTCTACTTGACGTTTCATCACTCTTTCAACGGATTAGAAGAGAAAATTTCTAGCCTTTATTTGAGAAAATTGCCAAAAATCGCTGGGTTGTGGCGGAAAAGTCAAAGTTGGAAAAGGAGCGAGGCGACTTGTCAAGCAACCAACTAGTGGAACTTATAGAAGAGGTCGGGGTTAAGTAAGAGACACATGGTTGGTCAACTTTTCCAAAGTGAAAGGTAGAGTTTTAATAAATTGCCGGTTTGGTCAATTTTTGTCAACTGAACCAACCACTCCACCAGCCTGAAGGTCGGCTCGATTATGACAAACATAAAAACTAAACATATCGCTTTGTAGAGCAGGGATCTCTTTCGAATGATATTTAAAATGTCACATGAACTTGTAACTTTATAAGAAAAATTTCGTTTGAAAAAAGGGACTTTACTTATGGAATGACCCAATATTTTGAAACTTCTTCTGTTTTGCCAACGAGATTATTAGGTGAATGTGTTTCGACCAGATCGTCCTCCTCAACGGCCCAAACGTGGCTCAAGATATAAGGTTTTACTCACTATACCACCAAACGCCTCATCCCTCTAGCGGTTCTGACGAAACATTAAGGAAACCGCAGGAGAGAACCCCGTAGGAAAGATCATAGCTCACCCACTCCACCACGGCGAGAGTGGAACGCCGCCACTCTGTATCAGTTGTCGTCAGTGAATGAAAGATGCCATGCTGTCCTTATACAAATAGTAGTAATGGGGACATGCATGTCTCCCCCCCCCTGATATCAGTAGCTCGCAATGTGGCGCAAATGGCAAAAGATCATTCGTAATGGTTAAACGCTCATTTCGGTTGTTTAAAAACAGAAATGCTTGCATGCTGCTGGAAGACTTCGCACATTAGACGGAAACTGTGATTCATTTTGAAATCTGAATGAAAATTTAATTTACTTCCTTGTGGAAACACATGATCACCTGTCGTTACGTGAAGGGCTGAAAACCTTTATGGGACTTCATCTTGCACTGTTTTCTAACTGCTGTACAGCTGTTCTATGGTTACAAAGGTATTGAGAATCGGACTAATATGACAGGATTTTTCTGGCAGCTGCCCTGTACCAGGTGCTCACAAAGTAGTTTAGCACTTTACCACCTTCGTGCAATTCGAGTTAACCTCTACGGTACTCGTAGGTGTTTTCATGTCTTTTACATACAATGGAACTTTTCGACTCACTCTACATCATTCACTTATGAGCTTAGTGCCATATCTATGTATTTTTTTCCAGTGATCAACCATTTCAAACAATATCTACCGTCCAGGCTGTTTTTCACCTCTATCGAAGCAGGGTCAAGCACTGCTTCAAGGAAATAGGCTACTCCGAGCAACTACTGCAAAGGTTGCTGGGTACTGCATAGCCCCTTGTCGAGCAGTGTTAGTCGCGTCACTATGACTCTTTGCTAAGCCCTTTGTCATTCCCAAGTGTACAAGTCCCGATATTTCAAAAGCAATGAAAAGTTACAATTTCAGACCCCAGCCACATTAAAATTCCATTGAACGATAAAGTCGACGAGTTTGTAGTGTCACGCAGGAGCTAAATATTGCAATAATACGAGCCAATTCCGCAGGACGAAGTACTATATAGGAAATCATCCGCGGACGAATTCAGAAAGCAGTATCAGATATTCAATAGAGTATGAAGACCGTTTAACAACTTTACCGAGAATAATGGTCTGAAATATAATTTTCCGACCTGCCCTTTCTATCCTCCAAAAAACCCACAAGCTTTCCCCTGATGCCTTGTCTCACATTAATCCTGCACATTTTAAGGCCCGCCCACTAATAAATAATGAAGAGGTCTCAACGCATGAGATACGTGGCTTCTAAACCTTTTAGTGGTGCAACTGCTACCCTTCATCCCAGCCCATCTCAACAACACAGTTAAGTTTTTTGATCTTCTACAAGAAACGAGATTCAGGCGTGATCACGTCATGGAGTCGTGACTTGTCACCTCGCTATACGAACGTATCGAACGATAATGCATTGCAGGCGACCTTTCAATTTCTCATCGTTCACGGGTCGTCGGCTAGCATGCATGGCTTATCGGTTTCTCAGGTTATGACTTCAATCAAGTAATGTCTGGATTGCTCTGTTAGGATACTACAAGCAGATCGGAGGACTGGCTATGGGCTCTGCGTCGCCGACCTATTCTATACTGCAGTCGTATGGGACTGCGTCGTCGTCTGTTCGTCCCAGAAGGAAATACGGGCTTCACATTGCTCAATAACCCAGCGGGAAACATCCAGTCTACGAGAAAGAGACCCATGCCTTTCTTCTACCTGCGTGTGCAGCTGGATCGTGGATGCTATCGAACAAATTGTATAGAATACCCAGCAGAAAAAATATATTGGTCTTCTGATCGGTGCATCCCTTAAAATCCAATAGAAAGTGGTCAGGTACATGTTTAATGCGACTAGAGAATGTCGTTGGGCACTCAGGGGAGAAAGCAGAATCCTCGGAGCTTGCACGAAGGATAAGTTCTTCAGGAGGTTACCCTGTCAAAAGATAGGGCTCTGTCAGGACTACCCAAAAGTAAGCAAAATAGGTCTGTGGGTGAGGGAGGCGAAAAAGTGCAGTTCTGTATTCCCTTTGTTGCAGATATCATCAGCAGCCTTTAGAAACGCTCTACGCAGGTGTGGTCTTGATGAATCGCAATCCGGGTGAACGAGATCCCGCCAATATCGCTTAAAGACAGTGTTAAAGGTAATTCCTTGACAAAACCATCATTTGGTGGTACATACTTGTACAGTCTAAGTGATTGACAGCAGCTCATGCAGTGACCCCAAGTTCATTCCATGACACGGTGAAATGGAAGCGAAGCATCAAAAAATTCCTTCATCAAAAATACCGTTCGTTAACGTAGGGATTTCTAGCTATGATTAAGATCTAATCCGCAGATTGTGGTCTACGCTCTATTGTCCATTGGAGAACTCCTGTATTTTCTGGAACTGCAGCCATACTTCTGCCGAGTGATCTCTGTAATAGCATTGTTCTGCTGGAAGACTCAGTCGCGACGACATTAGCTTAATAAAGGCAAAAGGTCTATGAAAGTTCTTGGCAGGCAAATACGACTTCCGGAAATAACTCAAAGCCACTATACTACTTCCACCAGTATTGCTACAGAAAAATGTGGTGGATCAATTTTTATCTAAAAACTATTGAGTCATTCCATGAGTAACGTCTTTTTTCAGACAAAAATGTTCCCTGTAAATCTACAAACTTGTGCACTCTAATACATCATGATTTTTCAGCCCTACAAAAAACGACGTTTATGTTCTGAGTATGTCGGAATGGGGCGGATATTCTTGCTAACGAAGGGCTAGATCCAGCCGACAAAAGTTGACTAAACCAACAATTTGTCAAAACACTATATTTCACTTCAGAGAAACCAATCAATCATGTGTCTTGAACTTGGCCCGACATCCTCTGCATATTCCATTATTTGGTTGATTGAGAAGTCGCGTCGCTCTTTCAATTCTTTTTTCTGGAAGCACGTTTATTCGATATGAAATTTTTCCTTTCTACCCCTTGTTCAGCAATGTTTTATTTTTCGTAATGACTGCTCTGCTGTATAAAAATAGGTCTAGATTTTGTTTTGGCTGCGATTTATGTTGTATTTTCAATGGCCGGTGCAGTCCATTTTTGTCAGTGGACCTACCCCTTCACCAGCCTAAATGTCGGCCCCATTTTAACATACTCAAAAAAACATTGCACCCTGTAGAACACAAAACTTTTCTCCGATTGATATATGACTTGCTGCACAAGCTTTTGATTCCACAAGGAAAATCTTTGTTTGACAAAAGGGGTTTCATTCTTGGAATAGACCGGAAAATGAATGCATTGACGCATAGGTTTCCATGGTGATAAAATTCATCTTCGTACTCTCTTCTTAATTTCAATTTTTCAGAATTTAAGTCGTGTCGCTCCTTGATGTACGGTAGATCCTCTTAGTAATTGCCTGGTGATGTCGCTGCTTTTCCTCGGCACTCTGCACGTTATTGTTGAAGTGGTCGACGGTTCGGTTCATTACTTGAACGCCACTACTTTGTACATTCCGAATAGCTCACACTGTTCACACTGCCACGCGAGACTTTTCCACTGCTCCAAACACTTAGTGATGCACAGCTTTATGACAATAATCGACAATGTCCGACCTACTATCCTGTGAGGCGAATGAGCACTTGTGTGTTTTCTCTTTCTGAGCAAAGTTGTGAGCACATGTGGCTGAAGCAGAGGAACTGCCAGGCTGGCTCCTTCTCTTCATCTTTTACACTGTATGGCGAGCATATTTTTTGGGAATCTAACAAAATAATCGATACCCACGGGAAGAAAATGTAATGTATATCGTATTTGAATTGGTCAAACGCAACAATTTCATTCATTAAACTGTATCACTCAAAACAGCCTCGACCTGTCGACACCACGCCCGGCTTAGATCGTCCTTCTGAACGTATATATTCGATCTCTTCTTGCAGCTGCTATCCGCTCTCTTACTTCATTTTTTGGTCCGGTACTACCCACGGTGCGCGGGGTTTCCCTCCTTCGCGATTAAGTTTTCGACGATTGTCTCTCTAATTCTCTCGCAGTAGTAGCGCTCTGTCTGGCGATACCTGCACTTATCTTGTGGGTAGTTGCCGAAGCAGCGCTTACACACCGTCTTTGTACTGACGATTGTGTTTCGATTGTGCTCATCTTGTACCATCGGGCAAAAATCTGAGAAGTGACGATCTACAGCATCGCAAAAGGCGCAGATGTTGCTCACTGCTATATCCAATGTCTCTATAAGAAAATGTCAGAAGGACTTGTTCCAACTCGAGGGCTTGTTGGCAGACTTCTACGATTCGCCTTAAAAAGTCCACACATCTCCTTCTTTTTCTTGTTCCGTATCCGTCATCTCTTCGTCCTCTTGTACTTCTTGAACTATTCTCTAGAAGTGATCTTGAGAAGTTTCCATATCACTAAACCTTGTTCCAATGCAGCGCCTCCTTCTGCTCGACTTGGACCGGGTTTTTCCGTCTCCTGCCGCTCTTTCGTCTGGATGGTTCCTTTGAGACAAGCTGTTTGCCTCCTGTGATTTTACCCTTTCGTTCCGACTACTGGTCTGCTTCTTAATTGATTGGGCCTTCAGAGCTATTTCTTTCCGGAGAATATGAAGGTTTTTTCTGCAACTCCTTATGACGCTATTGATCCGAATCACTCAGCCTCTTCTCAGCTTTTCTTTTCTCTCTGCAGAGCTCGTCGACGACTTTTTCGAAGTCACTCGTATTTCTGACCACAAACTGCCGCACTTTGTCTGCCTGAACGTCGAACTGGTGCTTCCTGCGCAGGCAGCCTCGCCAAAAAAAACTGGATCGGCCTTTCCATCCTTACCAGTGTTCGAATAATCGGTGAGAACAAAGCGAGTTGCTAGCTTCTTGCTGCTGCTCCACTGCTTGTTCCGCCGTTCAATGCAGCTCGGCAATTAGGAGAACTTGTACTACTGATTTCCCCAAAACGAAATTTTTGTTGCCTTCGAGGTGTTTCCAGTCGTTTTTTAAGTCCCAAAGACAAGAATTTGTCGATAAACAGCTTCTATCGCCAATGTTAGGTCGTTTTCGAAGCCACTGACTGACTGCCAGTGACGTACTTGTAAATATAAAAGAAATCGCTGTCCCTACTCGCTTGGTTTCATTTTGCAATTAATCCTATTGAGGTCTTTTGAATCTATGATTAACCATAAACTACAAGCGCCCTCTCTGTCTAATCTAACATGTGCTACTTGTTTTTCACCATCTTTTTCATGCCTTTTCCGAACTTGTCGGTGCAGAAGATATGAGACCCATGAAAAAACAATCACACCGGTAAAGTCAAGATGCGAAAAACAGTTTTCAAAACCCATTTTGTGATTCGTATTCCATATGCGGATGTCGAATATAAGTAAGCATGAGCAGCATCAATAGCGCCAGACTGCTGCTAGCAGAGTCTTGTACCACATGAGGAAAACATCCAAGGTAGGTGGAAAATCGGGCCAATAGAATCCAATAGGTTCATCATTTATTTCCCATTTTAGCCATCCATCAAGCATATTGGAGGCCGTATGTGGGTACTTTAATAGTCCACCGATTTCAAAAATGGTCATAGACCCACATAACGCTCTGCACTTCTAATGAATTCTTGCGGTGTTGAAGTTAAATTATAGTGTCGAGATCTTTCCTTTTACATTACATTCCACTGTGGAACTGATGGTTTCGCATATGATCTCCGCTTAAGTAGGTCTTGATGATGTGTACGTCACGTCCGCCCTTGCTTCTTTCGCACACTTATAGCAACCTGTCAGAAGAACCTTCGAAATCGAGCATGTATTAGGTCTGTGCAGAATAAATGGCCGAAACGTAACTGGCCATAACTTCGCTCAGACACAACTTTATTTGTCGAAATAAAAACCATTCGAATCTACAGAATTTCTTCAACGATCTGGTTAAGAAAATATGCCATCACGATCAAATTCTGGATTGCGAGAATTAATAAAGTCAAGAATGGCATTTTTACCGTGCATAGTTTTTTTTCCTGGTCTCAAGTTATACCGCTGTTGCGGTTCCTCTTCTTCATTGTTTACGAATTTCGAGCTAGCCTGGTCTTGAGTACTCGAGGAACCTTCCTCTTTGTCATCCGTCATCCAGTTCTAGCGGAACTAACTGATTGACCAACCTTCGAGTTACTTGGTGAGAAAGTAGTACAATCGACTCTTCTCGTGTTACTCCATTGTAAGTGCCCAGTTCTTGAAATCGGCATATCTTCTAGCGAGACAGTGGTTGAAATGGATCACTTATCATAACTATCGTATCCTTTTTTGGACTACAACGTCATCCTTTCTGGGTTCTTATTTTTAGCTGATGTTGCTCTCTTGAGGACGTCAAGTAATGATTGCGCCGGGTTTGCCGGAGCTTGTCTGTGTGCTTATAAGATTTTCTCAGAACTCCAATAGCCTGCGTTTCCGTTTTTATAGTCGCTCTTTCTTCACCGCATGCATAGGATTGTCGGTTTCTTCCTCAATGTGGTTTGACGGACATGGTATTTCGAAATTGTTTTGAAGAAAATCTATGGGTCGCGAGCCTCATTCTCCCACCGAATCCTATTCTCCTTGAAACAGCGGTCTCGTGTTGAGTAGACCATCGATTCCACGAGCACTGTGGTCAATTCGTCTTGGGTTGTTTGGATTCCCCAACTGACTTGAAGGAGTGTTTGACTGATTAAATCAAACCTTTGTAAAAACCACCTTCCCATGCCATGGTGCGAAGAGTGTTATGTAGCGCCACACAATTTCTTTGTCGGCAACAAGCTGCCCATTTTGTGGATCCTTTGTACAGCTTATAGGCACTCTGATAGGATATTTTCTGCCAAGATGGAGGTCGGGGAGTTATCATTTGTATCTGACTTTAGAGTTCCTCGTCGTCCAAAAAATCGACGCAACATTCTGATCAAAGCGACGGTTGAAAGGTCTGTCTGCATCCAGGTGAATAAGCCTTGTAGCCATGCATGATATGATGCAGCCGTAGCTTTTCACTCCACTACCATACGGATGAATTATCGTCAAAAGGCCGAAGAAGTACAGTCCCACGTGAGAGAATGGTAATGGGCGTTGTTTCTGCGGTGTGGGGAGATCACCTCGGAGGGGATACTTGTACGTAAGTTATTCAACTGTTGATACACCACGCGTTTGCTGATGATTCTTGTAGTTTGAGACCGCAGCTTTGGAATCCAAAACTATTGCCTCACGAGCGACAATGTGAGGCTTATGCCTGGGTGACCCCTGCTGTAATAGTCCCTAGTCATTTCCTCAGCTAGCTACGAATTCTGTAATACGAGCAATGGATTTTGAGCATCAACGCTCAGTTCACTGCATCTCAGTCGTTCGTACCGTCGAAATAGTCCCTCCCTGTATGATTCTATATTCAAGTGATGCATGGAGTGTGACATATGGGAAGTTGTAGACTGCTGATGGAATTTAAGTAGAGTTTTTTCGGCAGCCCTGATTTCGCTTCCTGTAACACTTGTCCTTGCGTCGCCTGTGTAGTCTAGTGCTGGCGAAACTTGTACAGAATGGGCGCGATCCTTGTTAGTCCGATGTGCGAAATTCCTTATAAATGCTAACGTTAGCAACTACTCGCTTTAATTGATACTGGCTATCCTTCTCTAATATGAATAATTCTGATCCAGTCCTGACACTGTCTTTGCCTTCTTCGGATTGATGGATAGAACTCTGCTGGAAATTGGCGAAAGAACGTCATATTTCTCTTCATGATTCCGAGCTGGTTCCACGAGTGTGCATATGTGGGCTCTCTAATAACACTTGGTCACCAGGAAATGTGCAGCTCTTGCTGGGGTAGTTCTGAAGCTGCACAATTTGCGGTGTTCAATTGGGATGGTATATGATCGAGACAAACTTGAACTACCCAACTTTCCAGATGACTTGTTATTTTCCCGATCTCATGAGCCTGTTGAAGATCATGACCCTCACTTTTTGCAGTGGTCATGACTTCATCCAGCTAAACACAATCTTCGAATCTGTTAAAATGCAGAACGCTGTTGGATTTGTAGCACTGTTCGCAGACGAGACAGCACTGAATTAGTCAGTCTCGTGGCCAAGGTCATGGTATCTATTTCCATTTTGGGGATCGTTGGTTTCGCTCTGAGAGATGGTAATTTGCTCTTTGCCATGAGAATGTGGCACCTATCCGATGACCGTAAGTAGACACAGCTTGCCATGGTTTCATACTAGCATCGGCAAAGGATTGCTCCCGATTGCCTTCCTGCAAGGAACCTGGAAATACTTTTGTGACATAAATATAGGGGTAGCATTTTTTCCTTGCATCTCCTTACATACTCGACGCCACTCGTTCTCAAGCCTCTGCGGAAGTTCCTTGCTACAACCTTGCTTGGATGCAATAATGGAAAGAGCCACCCGAGAGGGTCATACACTGAAGCTATGGGCACTTGCCACTGCACGTTTGGTAACTTTTTTCGTTTCTCGGTGAGGGAATTTCCAATGTATCTGCTATGGATGTCCACGAAATCGCTAAAACTTTGGGGCAGATGTTCACGAACTTGTCTTTTTCCGCCATGTGATCTCTCTGTTGGTATCGTTAGAGACGAACTCGCGGACGTCCATTTTTAGATGATTGAAAATCGTTTTCGTTCTCGAATAACTATCGAAGGCCTCCTCGAAGGTGTTCACACTTAGAACCAAATTGTCGACATACAGGCTTCCTTGTGTGTCAGCAACAAGTTTGACATCCTTTCCGTATTGGTTCAAATGGTAACGTGTTGCCCCGCAAGAAGAAATGGACAAGAAGCTATTCCGATAGTAAGTCTTGTGAGTAGAATAACCTGGATGTTCTCAGGAGACGAGTGCAAATTGTAATCTTGTAGCCAAAGACAGCGCGTCGCGTCCGCAGTGTCTGGTGAGGTCTCACTTGAAGAAATGCCTTTTCTACGTCCGGAATAATTCCAATCCGCCCCATACGAAAACGTAACAAATTTCCATAGAGCTCTGGCAGAATTGGCAGAATTGTTGAACCTGCTGAAACGTCATTCAAGGAGGGGCACCCTTTGTGGTCTGCTGAGGCATCATATACGATGCGTAACTTCGTGGTCGTCTTGAGCGGGGTCAAAACTGCTTGGTACGGTATATAATATACCCTTGGACTACTTGGTGGGGATTCGTCCTCTCAAACATCCTGGACGATGTTGAGGTCAAGTTGTTCTCGAAATATCTCATTGTAAATTTTCAAAAGGTCGGTATCTTGCTGCAGTGAGTTCCACAAGTTCACCAACATGCGAAAGGAATAACACGATTGCTCGGGAGTGTGGCTGATACATTTTTCCATGGGAGGCGGACAAACATCCGCCAGCTCTATTTCTATAGTCCGGTTGGACGTTTCCCAGACTTGTTAATCTTCCTGGGCCTGGATTTGTCTTTCAGAGCTCACAAATTCTTCACTTTCTGCTCTCTACAACTCCAGTATCTTTTCCACAAGTAGTTTTCCTGGATTGCTTCACACATCTGAGTAAGTGTGTTGATTTGATGCTCGTCTATGCTCCGGTAATCCTGGTCCTGTTTTTGGACTTCCTGAAGCTGGCCGGAGGTAGCTAACAATAAGCCTGGTCGGTAAAAGGCTCCATTGTGGATCAAAGGCCACAGTTGGTCGCAGTCGAGTAATATAAGCGGTTTTGTAACGGATTTCTGATCGAAGCGAAGCATAAAGATACTACGCGCTTGAACGAGCTTGATGTCCTTTTCTCTGATAGGAGGAGCAGCGAATGAGCTCGTTAAAGCAACAGAGAGAGGTCACCCTTGTGTCCCAGACGGTAAGCATTACTCTTCGTTTTTCTCAGACTCCTTTGTGCTAAATGTGCGTATCTTCAGCCTTAGTTGCCCTATCGTAGGAAGCTGAAGTTCTTCTGCTCACTTGGCATCTATGAACGAGATTTGTGCTCCCGTGTCCAACAGTACCGTAATCCTTCTCATGACCTTAGTGCTCGGATCAAGAATTGTTGTTTGACCTGTGGGCAAAAATGTGTAGTGCGCCTTAACGTAGAGAACATGACGAGTTCAATCTAATTAATGGAGCAGATTCTCTTGGAATGCAATTCCGTGCAAGAATGGAGAAAGATTTATTCTCATTTGAAAAGAACGATATCGTAAAACGAATCAATCCACTCATGAAATTTTTTTGGATATGTACCCGAAAGATTCATTTGATTAGGAGCTCAGTGTGAACTATCGTATCATCCTATCAAACGGCTAAATAAATTGCATCAACATAGTTTTCCTCTCCGAAGCAGCATTCAGTCATGGGAAAATTCATTCATTTGCGTTACGATTGACTCTGTTTTTGCTCAACAAAGACCACAGTTATCACTTCGTCGAGAATCCTGCGGAAAACTGACTTGATAGACTGGCTCAAAGTGAAATGGGTTATTACGTGGAACATTTTTTGCATCAGGAGTAGAAAAAGAATTTACTCCATCACTACGCAATTTATTTCTACGTGCTCTCAGGCAACCCATTCTCCTGTGGAAACGTTTGCCTTGAATTCTTTTTTGTAACTGAAAATCTTTTTCAGATGTTTCAAACTGCAACGTACTTTACTGCAATGGCCATTATCTCTTGCATGGCTATATTAGCTAATTGCCTTCTCTTATTCATTGCAATGCGTGATCGCACGGACACCCGTCGCAATTGGCTTATTGTGGGACCTTTACTGGACCTTTTGCATGCAATATGCTTTTTATTGCTGGCACCAGTGAGTGATTATCGAACTACAGCATTTCGCTCATTACACAACACAGACTTGCAAAGAAAAGTTGCCTCTTGGTCACAATGTTCGAACTAAAACAATGAAGAAAACGTTTCCTTCTCCAGTGTGTACCCCCATGTCAGGAACTCGCACCTGTCGCAAACGAGGCAATGCGGACGGATGAAAAGACTTTGTGTTGTTAGGTCCCAAAGCGATTACAAGTCAACTGTGCATGGCGCCCTCAGCTTTACCGTGCAATCACTCTGAGACCCAAATCGAGCGGCACACATAACTCGCACACACCGCGTCGGACGCCGCTCTTCGTGGTACACACCCTCCCTATTTGGGATGGACCACTATTTTGCAACCACGAAGAATTATATTCAGTCTCGGCTATCCGGGTGGCGCCCGCGAGGTCTCTGTTTTCAATTTTCTCAACAATCTGATGCTGATTTTCATATTTTGAAATGTCAGGAGCCTTGAGGCCCAGAGGAGAGCAGACGTCGCTGCCACTTACCTAACATAGTTTCATGAGGAACATCGCATGGAACAGAACCTTCATCTATGCCCATCAGAGGACTCAACTTTAGCTTGAATACCTTGAAGTCCACTCCTCAAGTGTGGTCGCGCCACTCCTTTATTGCCGCTTGCCACCATCTCTGACCAAAGATCATCTTCAGTTCACACTACGAGGATACCAATCCGTCACGAGGCACGTCCATGGGTTAATGCCGAGGCGAGCAACATGACAAGACCATCGTTTTCTTGAATCATGGATGGTATCATGGATCAACGACATCTTTGGCACATGTTCGCCCCGAGTTCCACTCCCATTCGTGCCCTCATTTCCTACCCGCATCCTGAGATTAGCTCCCTCTACCCGCTGAACCCCCTTGCTCTGCGACCTGTAGCAAAGAAGTCATCCTCGCATCTGTGCGGTTGGCTGATGCAAAAGAGAGATTACATAACATAAAGTTGCATCGCAACCTCCTTTTCTCCATACGAATTGCGTAAGCTGTCACGTAACCATGTACTATCTTCTACGTATCTTGGCATGGTCCAAGAATAGTACTAATTTCATCATTGATTGACTTCAACGACGTGGTCGCTTTTGCAGGGCCTGGAAGAACATAGCTTTTATGGAGGCTGTCATTCAAACGCTATTTTTATTTCGACAAGGTCCTGAAATGGGAAAGCGATGCCATAGACACTTGGCAACTAATCTTCAAGAGTGGTGACCATCAGAGTCCAACTGGCCCGTGTAATAATAAAAGACGAGTTCAGATTGTTAAAAGCCTCGGACCCCTAGCTTGAAACGTTTGGGTGACGGTGTGTTATAATTTAAGCTCTCTTGCGGTGAAGCACCCGAGTTATCGTCCGAGCCAACAGATCCACCTTGTTCATCACTGTAGCAACTTTTCCTTGAAAAAGACGGACCTTCGAGGAATAATGCCACTGGCCAAACTTCATTTTTGAATCCTTGAGAGATTTTTTCGATGAAACTCTTTTTTGATGAATGAAGGGGCGTCTATGTTGACGGATAGTCGAAATATTGCGTTGACCTTCTTTTTGCAGATTCCTAGGACTCGCGATTATACTTTTGTGCTCTATTGCTCAGGACCGGCACACTCCTGGTGGCCGTATGGCATGATTATTATGATCGTTCTAAGCTGCGCAACCATGGGCTGTTTGGTGAATGTAGGGAATAACTTTTTATACAGATATATCACTTTGTGCAGGTGAGTTGCAATAACTTCCGGGCATATGTAATGCTTAATAAGCGGATGTAACCATACTGCACTGCGATTTTGTAGAGGAAGTCACGCGTGACATTGTTACGACAAGAGCGGTGATGGACCAAATTTGCATTCGTGCAGGTTTCTTTCTATTTTTGCATAGCTTTTCGAATGTATGCAGCAGGAATTCTGATATGTTTTCCAAGACACTGTTGCCGGGATAGGTGCTGCAACCAACACTACATACTCGTTTGTGTTGTTTTTCGTAAACTGAAGCACATGGATATAGCTAAACAAAAAGGGAACGTCAGAGAAAGCCCGAATAATGCAGCAGCTAGTAGTCACTCAGAATCCTTCGTGGTTTACCTCTGAGATGGAGTAGCCCTTCACTACGGCCTCAGCTTGCTCGAATGCTGCGCCGGTGCCCTCCAGCACCTTGCTCCGCAACCATCCAAACTGTTCGTCTATAGTTACGGTATGCGCTCAGAAAACACGGAGTTCATCACATTTCAAACGATTCAATTTTTCATTTACAAAAAAATACGCATGCTTGCGGTTCTTGAATCCAATTTGAAGCCTCATATGACTTTGGCTGAAAATTTAAGCACCTTTCAAATTCAGCTTGCTTACTGTGATATGCCGTCAGGTTGCTCTGTATTGTTTCACAATAAATCGTTACAGGAGTAACCTGTCTTATGTTTACTCGTCAAAACCACACTTAATCATAGGAGCTCTAATCAATTTATTGCTCGTCTTAAACTGGGTTGCGATGATTTATTTTGTATTATGGCCATCTGACGAGTTCGTGGAAATGGCTGAGAAGGTTTGGCAAGGCCGAATAAAAGTTGCCGGAACGGTGTACATTGGCGTTTCAAATTTGGTAAGTTGCTTTTATGCACTTCAAAGGATAGAAACACTTTCCAGATCAAAGGGAGGCAGAAATGAACAATTCGAAAGCCAAGGTTTCAAAGCGACGAGCTGAAGCGGGTTAGAATAAACCAAAGTTAGCTTGAGGTGGCTCGTTGGCGATCATTGTCTCGTCAACAGGGCTAACCCTTTGCGCAGCAACAGTAATATACGCAACTTGTTTTACAATCGCAACGCCCATATGTTCTTGTACTAAAACATTGAAGAAAAGAGAAAACCACCTTGAACTGTCAATAACAACATCTCTCACACATCAACATCGCACAAACACCTGAGGAGATGCTTTATTTATTTCCAGTATGTCGAACTACCTCTGATTACCAGTGCGCGAAATAAGCGCGACACTCGTGTATTCGGAAAAATGCGACGGCTATTAAAGCATAAGTAGCAACGCGTGCGCGATGGAGAAGATGAGAACTCCTTCCAAGGAGCCTCATGGTGAAGCCTCATGGTGTCTTTGCCACACATGCTTTGAAATTTGTTAGAAGATTCGTTCCATTAGAGGCACCGGGAGGGCAAGGAAGGACAGCCTAGGTCAAAATATTGCCCTTTCTGAAGAACATTCAAACTCAAAAAAGATTGTGTGGCTAAATTCGCGTCTGAATACGCGCCTTTGAGGCGCTGATGCGATTTTGGCCTGCTTAATCACGAACTACACGTTTCACATCGCTCCGGACGACCCGAGCCACCGTTATTCGATGTGGCGTAGGGCGAATTTGATTTCATCCACGATAATGTTGAACAAGTAAAACAGCACTCAGCACAAATAAGTGGAACAACGAAAGGGACAATAAGCAAAAGAGTGAGAAAAAAATGGGATTACAATAAAACGAAGAATTTACTCTCAAAGTGTTGGTAAGGCGTGGTGTGTGCAAAGTAGCGAGCTGTGGGTTACCGTAAACCCATGCCGTAAGCCAGATTGCTCCTTCTAAGTGTATTTAACTGAAAGAGATGTGACAAATTCCTGGTCATAACACTCTTCCGAAGTAGCTGTCGAAAAACCGAATTGGCTGAAAGTCTGATCTCTGACATAGTTCAATCCGTGTGCGTGCTTATCACGCTAATTTTGCGGGATAAAGCCTGGCATCGAGCCTGCCAAGTTCCTCGACACTAGCAATAAGCATGGCTGGTTACAAAAGCACTGAACACTAGGCAAGTCTGTCATACAAACTCAGATATAAATACATATGTATGCGCATATCTTCTTGCATCCTTTTTATACCTTCTGTTCTGCAGGGTGGAGCTCACCCTTTTAAAATGGCGATGCTCATTGAATCATTGGTGATGCTTCTTTCTGTGGCGCAAGTGAACCCATTCTGTGCCATGCAAATTCATCGTTGCCTCAAGGACAACTCATCAAGTTTGAGCACTCGGACAAAGAGGATGCAGATGAAAATGTTTGTGCTGCTTTCCATTCAGGTAAGCGTCATTTCCAGGAAGCAAATTCGCAGGAACTGAAGGACATACGAAGAGCAATTTTCAATCGCATGATGATTTCAGATTACCTGTCCAACGCTCCTAATGCATATACCATTAGGCACAGTGTATTTACTATTATTCTGTGGGTTTACATGCCCACCTTATATAGGTAATTTCGTCGGTTTTGGCATGGCGCTATATCCGCTACTTGGACCAATTATCACCATAACATTTGTAAAAGATTATCGAAGAGTATTTCTTGCCATGTTACGATTGACCAAGAATCCAGAGCAGTCTCAAGGACCTTTGCCTACAGCTGTCATGGCGTCTTCTAATTCTCATTTCAAGGCAGCTGCAAAGACATCAACCGTTTTCACGCCTGTATCTCATAAATGATTAATTTTGCGGGAAGTGTGGTTAGCTTTTGTGGTCTTCTCTGCTTTCTGCGCGATCGCATTGAAAGGGACTGGGCGTATATTACTCTTCTCTGCTGGTGTTGAGCGGTGCATGAGAAGAGGCCGTGCAATCCCACAGTAAAGTCTAGTCCAGTCAAGTGAAAGGAAGAAGTTATCTCGGGAGAAACTCTGTGGACCGTGCGGCGAGAAATTCAGGCGTCAAACTTTAGGTAGAACAAAATCTTTGATAGAATTATATTCAATTCAAGGTACTTCTCAGTCGTGCTTGTGATTCTTAGCTGGTTTTGAAGCTTCGTACATATTTTTCTCTTTTTGGCTTACGTAAACAACAGAGGTTGTCTGAATAAGGATATTCGGAACACATTCATGTATCATGTATAAATGCATTGTCACTTTTCCAATGAATGATTGAAAACCATCATGTTTTCGTCGGATTGAATGTATGAAAAGATTCGATGATCATTGTTTATTGAAGGAGGCATATTTTTTATGCAGGTTGTGACGACATGTTCCAGATGTCGGTGTAGTTGTTCTATTCAAAGCCTCCATTTCGTAGTTGTTCTATTCGAAGCCGCCATTCGCGAAGATAACGTGGGATCCAAATCTCTTCCATAGGCATAAATACAAAGAGAGGAACACAGAAACAGGCTGGCTTCCATTACACACACTTAATTATGGTCGTATGAGGTTTTTGAGAAACATTATCTACTTCAGGGAGGTACGGATGGTCGAGTGGTTAGAACGTAGACTATTCGCATCCTCGAGGCAACGAGGTTCGATCCGCTCCAAAACACGAACCATGCAGAGTGAGATATTGCGAAAATGGTGATAAGATACTGAGGTCTGGAATAGGCTGACAGTCCGGAGATCGAGAAAGTTAGTCTCTCACAAAAAACTAGCAGCAAGGCTGGGAGTGGTTGACCCGGAAAGGCTCGCAGAACCTGATTCCTCTGGTCAGAATGCAAGGGCTACTAAGGGGTGAACGGTTTGTCTAAAAAAATGTCTGAATCGATGACCAGGAATTCCCGAGAGATGGCTGACCTGATGAGACCTCGGAACATACATGTCCTATTCTCCAGATGGCACGCTGAAAGGTGAGAGGGCAAAAGAGAGAGACAGACAGTCAATCTCCTCCGCGATATCACGGAAACTAAGGAGAATGGAGTATCCATCGCGGTAACGAATTTCCTCGCAGACTGCGTCTTTGCCGTAATCAGATTCAATGACCGAACCATGGCAGTTGGGATAGACATGGGAGGGGTACTAGAAACAACCGTGTACGCTGTAGCTAGAACAAAGAAAACGGAAATGGATGCCTCGCACGAGAAGCCAGGTAGTAAAAAGGCAGAGATTTTCGTCTTCAGGCTGGCTAAAGCCCAACATCGGATCACGTAAAAAGGGCTTGATCGATGAAGGGCAATGGGGGTGTTATTTCAAAGAAACTAGCACAAGGTAAAAAGAAGGTGGCGAGAGTACTTCGATGGGCTTTAATGAATAGCTACCTTGCAACGAAAGCCCAAAGAATGTAAATATTCATTACAAATTTTCAGAAACGAAACTGTTGCGTTGGGGTAATTCTGCCTTGCATCTTGTTTGCAAAGTGCGCTGCTTATGATCGTTCGGCTGGTACGTGCAATATTAAGTGGCTTGAGCTCGATCTGAAATATCACGAAAAGTCAAAAAAGGAGCGCTTGTTAACGTGGTAAAAGAATTCAGTTTTTTTAACATATATTATGTTCGTGAACGGAAGTTATGCACTTTTCCTTGAGCGGAAATTAGGCACTTTCCCACTGTTTGCGTAAAGCGATTCAAAGCGATATTCCGGTATGAGCGCTGAGGTCAAGTACCGTGCCCGTTTTTGCTTCTCACGTTTCGCAAAATTTTATCCTTCCCTCTCATTTTAATTATATAATGCTTGGGATGAGACCTGATAATCACTTTCGCAGAGACATCTCCTACTCGACATGGCGGTATTTTAACGTGATATAGCTCAAACAGTGGTTGATGCTGGCCCGACGATGCATGTTGACTCAGTTTCTGCAAGCTTCAAGACTGATGTAGTCCCAATTCACAGTTCTCGTTAAGATAGAAGTTTTTATTGATCCTGGTGGATTGATTACATGGACCAATGGACCAACCAATACCCATGGGCAACAAATCCCGCATCAATGTCTGTCCCGGCCAGCCAAGGCTTCCTTCCCTCCGGGGTCGGTGAGTTGGTATCAGACTCGTCAGGGAGAATAAAAGCACTGATTTGTACTACATCAGCTGGGCCCCGCAAGTCATTGTATAGGTCAAATGCATCAACTGCCACCACGATTCTGAATGGAACTAGAATGGAACTGCGGCCATCACACAAGAAGGGATTGATAAGCGATAAAAACTTTGTCTCTATGATTCAAGTGGGGAACGACACATGTGGCTTTCAGACTTCATCGGATACGTAAGCTTTACATCGTCTCACACGGAAGATGTCTACACCTATTCGAACAATCACGAAGAAGTTCAAATAATTTCTTTCATAGTTACTTGATTTCAATAAGCAAGTGTATCAGTCAACAATATATCGAACACCAAGACCCGTAACCTTTCCCATTAAATGAACGGCTCTAAGGTTTCTTCACTCTAAAAGTCAGAAATTGGGATGTTTTTGAACTCGTTCACTACTTCTCACAACGTTTCGCAAAGGTATGGGAAATGTGCCACTCGTATGGTTTTTTGAGCCGCCCTCATTCGACTTGCTTCCGATGATTAGAAAACTTTGCAGGCAGCGCTAGCGGCTGGTAAATATTTTGTGTTGTAGGCGCTCTTGCTATGGCCTCTCCAGATTTTCTTGGGATAGCAGCTAAAAGGGTTCGTAATATCACTTACTAGGGAAGGGTTTCAACTTCCCATGGAACTTCGAAATGAGATCCGGGAAATCGAAAGAGCTTCGAACGCTGATTATAAGTGTGAAAACCAAAATTGCCAAATGGCATTTTGAAGCGAGTTACGAGGGGTCAAAGTTTGTCTGTGACACCTCATTGACGAGGCATTTTGCCATCAGCGCGGCCGCTCCTAAGCCAGCATCGACCACCGTGGCTTACTGGTAGTGTCTAACTCAATCCTGCAGGTCTGGAACACTACCAGTAAGCCACGGTGGTCGATGCTGGCTTAGGAGCGGCCGCGCTGATGGCAAAATGCCTCGCCAATGAGGTGTCACAGGCGAATTTTGACTCCTCGTAACTCGCTTCAAAATGCCATTTGGCAATTTTGGTTTTCACACTTATAATCAGCGTTCGAAGCTCTATCGATCCCCCCGGATCTCATCTCAAAGTTCCATGGGAAGTTGAGACCCTTCCCTAATTAGAGGTAGAAATTTTGCTAGCAGAAGGCCGAAACGGCCAAGGTGACCTCAACTTTGCTGACATGTTCTAGCTTGCGGAGACCATTACATAAAAAAGGCCATAACTTCCCTGGCAAAGTCTGGGTGCTGCAGAAAAGGCTCTTCACTAGTAGCGAACGGTGTCTTACGCTTGGTATAATTTGCTCAGGGACACACTCCTCCTCACATGTACAAGATTGCTGGTTCACAATACCTCAAAGAAGGATACCTCGAGTAAGGATAAAGGATAAAGTTTTTGGCGTTATTCAGTCCCTTCTGTGGGATGCGCAGATGCGAATCCCTTCTAGTTCCATTCAGATCGTGGTGGCAGGTGAATGCGTTTCGGCTTATACAGCGGCTTGCGGGGGCCATCTGATGTACAAGTCAGCGCTTTTATCCTTCCAGACGAGTCTGGTGCCAGAGGGATGGAAGGCTCGGTTGGCTTTACCGGGCGTAATGAGGGCTTTGATCCCCGCACCATGAGTCTTGGTGCGCGCTACCTGACACTATATATTAGGTTGATTCATAATAAATCGGACAAATTGACAAATTTTAATCATTGTCGTACAACTTTTTAACGACAACTGGGATTCACTTGAAATATGCTCCATCTCTAGCGATGACCTCCTCCACGGGTTAGGTAGATCATGGATGCCCTGGCTCCAGAAGGCCGGGGGCTGGAGCTCGAAGAAGTTGCCGAGTGCCGTCTTGACGTCGTCGCAAGTTTTGAAGTCTTGGCCGTCCAGGTGGCGTTGGCTGTGGGAGAAAAGGTGGAAATCTGAAGGGGCCAGGTCTGGGGAGTACGGTGGGTGTGGAAGCACGGTCCAACTGTACGACAGCAGCTCGGCCTTGGTCGATCTTGCAAGGTGCAGTCTCGCGTTGTCGACTGGAAGTAGACATGTGACCGCCGCCGTTGCGAACTTTGGAGATTTGCCTTCAATTCTCGTAATTGACGAACGTAGACGTCGGCGGATACTGTTGTACCTTCATTGAGCAGCTCCCAGTACTCTACGCCGTGTACGCTCCACCAACCGCGGTTTTCGTCTTCGATGGAATAGTCGCCTGACGCAAACTTCGAATGCCACAAGTACACTGTACTTCTGGCGGGGGCATACTCCTTGTGAACTTCTTTCGGACGTCTGCCGATATCCGCGGGTTCCTGGCCAGATAGCGATATAAATAGTATGACGTTGCGGATGTGGTCTCTGGACCGCTTGAAATCGTGCGGCATTGTGGCGGAATGAATTTACTTTGGAGTGATTATTTTGTGGTACTCTGAAGAGCTTTTCATACTCATTTCAACGGTACCTCGTGCGTCCATTTTTGTTAACTCGTTGCTGAACTTATGATCCCTGGAAGTCATCGCTACCATTTGTCCGATTTATTATGAATCAACCTAATACATCACCTTCGCCGAATAACGATATCCTAGAAATGTCTTAGAGCCGAAGCAGCACATTAGGATTGTTTTTATTTTCCCACCCAAGGCCACTGATATCAGTCTCCTCATGTGAATAATCGAACAATTGACCGCTGGCTTCTCAATGAGCCATGTTGAAGATATTTCGAGACCTATCTCTTGTACAGTTTTCACAGTGTGCTAGACTCTCCTAATCCCATCGATGCCATCAATCCCATCCCTAGATATGAATAATCACCCTCAAGCAGTGTCACAGCTATCATGCCAGACTCTCCGTATCCGGCGTAAAAGCCTCGAGCAGATTAGCAATATTCTTCATCTTCTCTGCTGAAGGCCAATTAAAGAAGCTGTAGAAAATATTGACTTGGTTACCCTATGTTTTCATTCCTGAAGTATTGCTTTAGGGCAAATTTTGATTACAAATGGTCACTGCTGCTGACAGTTAGTTATGTTATTTAAAGCCTTGTAGACGAGACGTAGTCCTTAAAAACCATTACAACGATTGGCTCTACAACAAGTCTATCGCTGTTGAAGCAAGCACTTGATGAAGCAGCTGAAAATTGATCTGTTGTTCTAATTTTGTCGAGGACACGTTCTTTGCGTCAAGTTGTCCATTTACAATACCGCTCGCGTCGCGTGAGTAAAAAAAGCCTTGCGACGGTTTGTTCGCGAACAAACCGTCGCAATGTTATAACATCGTTCAAAGTAGATAAAATGGAAAGTTCTTAGGAGCGTTGGATTCGTCTCAATGCGGCGAGTTCAGTAGTGTATAAAATGTCAAATTTTGATCAGCAACAGTCCTGAAAATCGCGCGAAAACGTGTTTTCGCGTTTTTTCGCTATAGATTAATAGTTTATTGGTTTTTTATCGGACTTGTATACATTTGTGTATCCAGCTACATTTGTGTATCCAGCTGTGAGCTCGTCGAGTTCTACAAGAGGATGCTACAGGTTTTCGGTTTTCTCAGACTCGATTTTTTCACATTCTGAGAATTTGGAGGGAAATTTTCTTTGGAACCTGATAAGTTGAAGCTAAAATCCTTTCAGAATCTCAATCTGAACTCACGGAAGTGTATAGATTTTGAAGTTTCGAGCCTTTCAGATCAGCTCCTACTCCTTTGTGTGGCCCTAAACAGCGCCTCCGTGTATACTCTGCTATACAAAAACCATCCCTTAACTCATCTGCAGACGGAGATCCCCTAATGAAATGTATGCCGTTCGATTCCTCTGAGAAAATGCTATCGAACGACCTACAGAAACCTTTGTACTGATAAATGTCTTATTTTCCTATTTCCAGCCGTTTCCTTTTGTGGATCGACGTCTCAATCTCCTGTCGGCCGTCGCGATTCACGTGCACGCCCTGGGAGAGCGTCACGATCGATGGCGCCAACGCGAGCTCCTAGCGCTTTCCCACGGCTATGCACGTGAATAGTGCGATGGCGCCATCGATCGTGACGCTCTCCCAGGGCGTGCACGTGAATCGCAACGGCCGACAGGAGATTGAGACGTCGATCCACAAAAGGAAACGGCTGGAAATAGGAAAATAAGACATTTATCAGTACAAAGGTTTCTGTAGGTCGTTCGATAGCATTTTCTCAGAGGAATCGAACGGCATACATTTCATTAGGGGATCTCCGTCTGCAGATGAGTTAAGAGATGGTTTTTGTATAGCAGAGTATACACGGAGGCGCTGTTTAGGGCCACACAGAGCAGTAGGGGCTGATCTGAAAGGCTCGAAACTCCAAAATCTATACACTTCTGTGAGTTCAGATTGAGATTCTGAAAGGATTTTAGCTTCAACTTATCAGGTTCCAAAGAAAATTTCCCTCCAACTTCTCAGAATGTGAAAAAATCGAGTCTGAGAATACCGAAAACTTGTAGCATCCTCTTGTAGAACTCGACGAGCTGGTTACGAAAATGTATACAAGTCCGATAAAAAACCAATAAACTATTAATTTATAGCGAAAAAACGCGAAAAAACGTTTTCGCGCAATTTTCAGGACTGTTGATGATCATAATTTGACATTTTATAAACTACTGAACTCGCCGCATTGAGACGAATCCAACGCTCCTAAGAACTTTCCATTTTATCCACTTTGAACGATGTTATAACATTGCGACGGTTTGTTTGCGAACAAATCGTCGCAAGGCTTTTTTTACTCACGCGACGCGAGCGGTATTGTATGTAGGGTTAAGGCAAGGCAATGTTAAGGCAAGAAGCATAGTGATGTTTAGGAAAGGTTAAAAACGTCGTGTGCGTAGTATCTCTGCAAAACTGATCACCAGGACCCAAATATTGCAGCTCTCAAAAAAATGGTCAAAACCAGGTGAAAAGTGAGAGGTAAAAAGGGGCACAGTCACTTGAGTTCAGTGCTCAAATCGGAAAAACGCTGTAGAATCGCTTTACGCAAGCAGTGAAGACGTAATTTCCTTCTACGCGAAATGATATCCGTTGAAAATACTTAAATACCATGACAAATACTATGGCAACGTAACATTTTTCTGGCTCTCCGTTTCAATTCGGACCGGGCTCAAACGCTGCAACGAGAGTTTACGGGGAGGTGATTGTTACTTACATTTTGTAGTAGCGAACAGCCCCGTTTTTTCCTCTTTCGATCTCATTGGTCATTCAGAATCTGACTGCCTTCCGTTACAGAATGACAATTTCTGAAACAATTTCACAGTTGCGATACCTCCGAATAAGCTCATGTATTCTCAAATCGAAAACTTCATTCTCTTCGGTTCCTAAGTTGAATGGCTGTCATATAGCAGCTGAGGGGAAGTATTGTCTCGGTTTTGATAGGAGTTCCGCAGTCTGACAAGTGGCTGCGGCTTGGAATTCGCCGCGTCGTCTGTCGCAGCATGCGCCGCAAGCGCCGCCACTCATGGGGTGACGATAGAATCGCCCGTCTCGCGGCTAGCATCTATACTACTTCAGGAGAGTAGCTTGTAGCGCGTTCGCGTCGAAAGGCACATTCATCTCTCCAACAAAGCTCTGCCTGATGGGCAAACCCATTTAGTTGCTCACATAAGTGAGGGCATCAGATACTGCACGCCACAGATTCACATGACCTCGATCAATATTACAGTGATGAGAGACACTGGAATAGACTTTACGGAAGTTTGTGGGAAAACTAGTGATTCTTTTGTTCTTGGCAGTTCCTTTGAAGAATATCATTTTTCGAATCTGCCTCAACACCACTACCCGTTTTCAACACTCGACCAACCAAATCTACAACCATCCTCTTCGGACCCTTCCCAGGTGCAAATACGTTGCTTTGTGGCGGAGGGGTCTTCACACTTCTTCGAAGCTTTTTTGGCTTTGATTTTGAGCCAAACACTTTTAATCACTCTCATTTATTCAATTAACAGGTTTTACACAAGAACTATACGTTAATGGAAAAAGCGTATGTATGCTATTTCATAATAGGGAGTGTAATATTTACTGCCAGTCAGGTAATGGAATGAGGTTATTGAAATGGCTGCACTTTATTTGATATTCATTAGATTGTTATCAGACCTCGAACAGCATTATATAAATACGCCTCCGGCTGCGTTTTTCAAGAGTGCATTTCTAGACAAGTGAAATAGCTCTCAAGCCCTAATATTCGCTATTCTACTGCAGTGGGCACCTTTGCCCGGTATAATGTTTTCTGTAGTTTATGATGTCAGCCATTGCAATTCCTGTGGAAGAATAACCACAACTTCTCATGGCCCACCTTGGCTCTAGTCACGCCACTCCAACTGGGACACACGCGGGTTGCGTCGCCGCACGAGCCAAAGGCTTTGATGGGGTGCGGGTATGTAGACTTATAACGAATTTTCGCTTTCGCGGCGTCATCAGCACTACTTGCCGCGGCGGTTGGAATTCCGATCAGGACGCAAAGGTCTTGTACCATGGGGGTCCTTTAAGTAACAGTTGTTTAAGAAATAGCTGTTTACCTCATCATTACCTAAAAACAATCACTTTTGTACCTTCAGAAAGACAAATTAGAAACATAGAAAGTGAAAGAAGCGATAGCATTATATGATAACAATCCTAATTGAGAATTATCGATTCCGGCGCAAAGCTCTGAAGAGGGTGTTGTAATGTACGCAATCACAGACGAAGAAATCTACGGTGCCGCTCTCCGATCGCGGTCGAGCGAAGATTCGTCATAAGTCCACATGCCCGATGGGTGCGACCGACGCATCTTCCAATAACTTGGGTTAATTGGTAAAAAGTTGTTGAATTCCCCCAGTGCTCAACCCACCTTTAAGCATGGGATTCACTGAAAGTTTAAAATGTTCGGTTATAACAAACGTGAGCATTGTCTCGTTCCGAAGACTTACGTTGATCTAATTATGTACTGAACAATGTGAGACTTGCAAAATTATTCCAGAAGACTCAAAAAGATATTCACAAAATATTCTGACCCTTTTTGAGTCATTTGTGATAATTTTTGCAAGTCTCACATTGTTCAATACACATTTAAAACGAACGTGTCAATGCTGTCGGTAACTTCAAATAATTTTACAATTTTTCCAGAATATGTTTGCCGTCTACACCATCATGGTGATGTTAATTAGTGCTTTGGCTATCGTTGCGAATTGTCTTCTCTTATTTCTTACAATCATTACCCCATCAGCAGGGAATGATAGCAAAATCGTGGTTCTTATGACACCTATCTTAGACCTGATGTATTCAATATGTTATCTACTGATGGCACCGGTAGGTTACTATTCGATCACACTTACCAGTCATTTTATATTCAATGTATTTTTCGGAATAAAAGAATGAGTGTTAATTCCCGAAAACCATTTATATCACAACAAAACGAGTAGTTGAAGCCCTGTCCATACACCTACCAAATATCTTCAACCGCAACTGGCACTGCATTTATGTAATGACCTTCCCCCGCTGGAGTTGTGGTTCAGTGGAGAATTTATAACTCTCTTCTCGAGGAAGGACATCACTTCTCACTATAAAGTTTAACGTCACCGACCTGCTGATATCGTAGTTCTTGCAGATCTCGACGTCAGGCCTATAACAGCCTAACAAGGATACCAGTTAGAAAATACCATACGTCGGTGGACGTACCAAAGGGAGCTTGTACCACAAAATCTGGCAAAGAACAATGATTTGTAATAACAAAAACTTAAGCTGTGTTGGCCACTTGTGGAATTTACAGGCTTCCTCTACTACTGACTATGCTGCGCGAAAAACCGACTCACCATTTCACTCGGCTTGAGGCGCGTAGATGAATGAGTAGAACAAATCAGGTGTACCGGGGCTTGTTCCGGTCCGGGTAGTGCGATAACAGGCAACAGATGTCAGTAGTTACTGGCTCGATGGGAAATCTTCCGCAGTGAAATATTCTTACAGAATTCGACGGTGGCAGTGAATAAGGACGGCCCCACATACGACCAAGTCGATGGGGTTCGATTTGGGACGGATTAGAGACAAGAATGAACCCCCGGCTTCTGCTTCCCATTCATTGTCCGGTTTCCTGACCATACGGCCGCGTCCAATACTCAAGGGAGGCGAGGATTCGTCAGTCACAGCCCACCTACTGGAGTGCTGCGACACAATTGACAATTTATTTGCGTAACCCTCTCCTTATACCACTATTTAAAGGCATGGGTGTGCCCTAAGAGTTATGATGAAGTGTGAATCCCTTCTTGTCAAAATGGCCGTTATCACCGTAACTGCTCAAGAAATTTGGGTTCTCCATGAAAAAAGTGGAAAGAAGCACCAGACGACTGGGTCAATCTAAGAAAGTGCTCATTTCCCCCCAAGAGCATATGCACATGTCGCACGTGTTTTTGAGCTCGACGGTGATAGTGGATGATTTCATTGGTGAAGCAGTGAATAATATGACCCATTACTACCTCCTCCTTTCCCACAATATAAACCTCCAGGGTCTGTTGCAAGTGTTCCGATGATTAGTGCGAGGACGAGCACGCATGAGTGAATTTGCTTTACGAAACGGTTGACTTACTACTGATCCACTACACGCAACGCTGGTGAAGTAACCTCTCTGAACATTCGTCGGAGCACTTGCACGTCAACTAAACTTCTACGGCGGGTCATAGAATCCCCCACAGAATTGTCCAACTAAGTCACCGAACCACGCGATTGCGTCGCCATGGGCTATGTCTTGGTGGTCCCATCGTGAACTAGTGGCCGCTTTCCCACATGATCTGACTTGCTTGACAGTCCTGATGCACATTTTTTCCGGTTGCACTGTCACGTGTATCACCTGTCATCCCACTGTTCAACAAATATCTTGAACGAGTGCCAGCGGCTCTCACATGCAAGACCTGAGTTCGATTTTCAGCATCGGGAATAGTATTCACATATCTCCTTCACAGGGAGCCTCTCCCGCTTAAGAATTTCAAATCGTTACATGGCAAGGTTACGTCGCAAAATCTTCCCTCATCTGGATAGGATGGATGAATTCCAGAATCCTTCATTCTCCCGAGGTGCTCGAGAGTGGTTTAATCACGGATCAAAAACTACCTTGTATTTGACATAAAAGTTCAGTGGGTTTAAGGACTGGACTCGCTGTCTCTGCTATGCTGCAAACGATTCACTACTTTTTCTACCTATGCAGACGCTTCTTGTACACGTGTAGGGTGCTCCGGTGTCGCCTCCAATAAATAAGCCCCAAGTGTACTTTGGGATATCTTGCCTCACTTCCTAGCGTGGGGTCCACGAGGTCGAATTATTCGCTTCGCGGCGGTGCACTCGCGGCGCCCCCGTACGACTCGCCGTATCGATGCCCCGGCTGCGTCACGTCTGCGCTTTCCACTCATGCCACACTGCCTCGCTTGAAGGCTGCCATGCCCTGCCACTGGCACTCGCACCCGCCATGCCGCTCATCGCGCGCGGCCGCGCGGAAATTCGACCTCGTGGACCCCACCCAACTTCCCATAGTATATAGACTCAGCACCCGGTAGAACTCGGCAAGCTACTCGTGGATCTTCGACTTATCAAAAAGCAATAAGAATTGGATCTAATAATGACATGTTTACATATCAAAAAAAGTAACAAAATTCGGTATTAGGCGTACTACTTACAGCGGTACACTTTCATTATTCCTCTATCCTCGAAGTTGCTTAGTGGTTCTGGCACCACTCAAATGAATGTGTAGATAAGTTTTTCAGGTTCCTTGTTTTGGAGAATTCACATTTATCTGGTTGAGCACAGGACCGTTGAATATATGGCCGATTGGGATGATCTTTATGACCACTCTAAGCACCTTAGCTATTGCAGCTCTGATATTTGTGGGAAACAGCTTCTTACATAGATATATTTCCTTCTGCAAGTGAGTAATAGCATGAGATTTACACCATTTTGAGTGCACGATATGAAAATGGTATACCGTAATCACTGTTGCATTCAAACCCAACATTAAGCGTCAAATAAAATGTACAGTCCATTTCCCAACGGCTGGCAGGGCGAGGCCTACAGACTTGCATCGATCTCTCTCACCCCGCCACACACTCTCACCCAACTCTGCAGGCCACGCCCTGCCAGCCTTCGGGAACTGGACTGTAGTACTGGTGTAAGTGCATACAATATACCCGACATATGCCAGTTATTCTAAAATATGCGGTTTATCGTTGCTTTCGAACATTCTTTTTACACTATTGAGCTCCTTTTCTGTGCACCCTCTTGTGCGAACAGCACAAAACGGTTCACAAAAAGAACAGAATCAGTAAAAAATATTAACAGAATAATGCAGAATGATAGAAAAATAAAATGAAGTAATAATAACAAAATAATAGCAGATATTGTTCGCAGATTTCTGAGAGATAGAATTCTGCTCTGCCTTGGACTGATCCTAGATTTTGAGGACTGGCAGCAGGATTGCTTTTATAATATTACAAGGTCGAAATAGTCTGCCATAATTATGTTTGCTGCCTCGTCAAGCTATATAAACTCAATTCAAAGTCAGCACAGCTCTGTACTATCAAGTATACGTAATTAATGCAGGATATTGTGCAAACCAAGCCCGGTTACCTCAAAGCGGTGGGGGGGGGGGGGGGGGTGTAAACTCACTCAAAGTTGCTTCCTGTTGTTACCGGAATAACAACGTGTTGAGTGAGGCTAAAAACGAGCCCCCTCCTGGACGAGCTCCACTTCCGGCGGTGGTGCTACCGCTAGATTTGGCTAGGCGGCGAGGGTTTGTCTAGCCATCAACACCCATGTATAGAGTCCAAAAAACAGTACCCTCAGTCCCGTGCGGCCACCGCACCTCTTGGCAGAGAGGGAGAAATCTCACGGCAAGCGATCTGTTGAACTCTTTTTAACCAAGTTAATAGAAATCGAAAAAATGCTTCGGTCGCTTCGCAGGAAATGGTGTCTGTTCGGGTGTATCATGAGTACTCACAGCAGCATTACATTTTATTTGACACGCAATGACGACGGCGAAACGCCTAGCTGTAATTACGGTATGCAATCATGTCACATCCTGAATTTATAATCTTATGAGCTTTCCCCTCCGAGTAATGGGAAACGTACTGTGATGATTAAACCGCGCGCCTCATTACAGACCGGGTCTCGCCCACATTTACTCAACGCCAACGTACTTATTGATCGGGATGTTGATCAATTTGTTGCTCATCGCAAACTGGCTTGTGATGAACTACTTCGTAATGTGGCCCAATGAAATACTTGTTGATGCAGTCCTGTATGAATGGAATGGACGGATTGACCTCAACAGTCAAGTGTATCTTGGATACACGAGCTGGGTAAGGTTTTATTACTTTTTTCAGTGTAATAACAAGTCAGTAATCAATAAATTAGTGTGATTCTGTGAAATAATTATCGATGAGTGTATTGCCATAGCATGAGTGGTCCTTGAAACGATCACTGTTAAAAAAGATGGCTGCAGTTATTTATATGAAGCACAAAAAAGTATACAAGCTGCAAAAACAGAGGAAATTCTTGCGGTGGACGTGGCTATCTCTGCGGTGGGCGAAGTCAAACTTGAAGACAGTGGGGTGGTGCCAAAACAACCTGGAAATAGGAAAAAGGGTGGATGAAAGTTAAGGGATCGATGCTCCTCTTGGGATTCGGTCCATGCAGAGCTAGCTGGAGACAAAGTTAAAAATTTGTCACAACACGAAAAGTGAATTTAAAGTAGTGTGAAGGCACTAAGAACTCTACCATATCTAACAGATGCGAAAATGACCCTCAGACCACAGTAACGGCTTATCACTCGTTCCCTGGGTTACTGCCACCGATGATATCGATAGAAAATATCGGTTTTGTTAGGGCCGAAATGAGTGAAGGAACATGCCTGTACGGCCAGAAGTGATAACTGTGTAAAACCTTGGGCCTATCAATCCATTGATGGAAATTATCGATTCTTAAAGTTCAGAAAAAGGGTCATCGTGACACTAAATGGACTGGCGCGCAATGCATGAATATCACCGTAGCCGATGCAATGCGTGCTCGATCGTTATGATCAATAAGTGACAATTTGTTCACCGCAACATGTGCCCCGTAATGTGCGCTTACCCATCGTTTATTTATATATCTAGTGATATGTGAGCGGAAGTGGTGCAGTGACATGTGGTGGGCACTCTTACACTCATGGTGAGGAGATCAAATCCAACATATCCCACATTAATTCACTCCTGAGCTAACCAAATCTTCCATCCCTCGAGTGGCTGGGTGAATTGGTACCAGTCTCGTTTGGGAGGATAAGCGTCAGGACTTGTACATCGACTGACCTCCGCAAGCTATCGTGTGAGCTAAATCGCGTTCACCTGCCACCACGATCCTTAAAGAAAATAAAAACGAAGCGATCACTAGAAATGTAAAAAAGCTTTGAGCTCATATTCCAATATTCCAATAAACTACATTCACTTATCATATGCTCTACAGGGTGGAGTAGAAGCCTATAAAATGGCTCTGCTTATCGAATCGTTGCTGTTGATGCTTGCCCTGGCTCCAGTAAGTCCATTGTGTGCCAGACAGATCCATAAAGCTATTCACAGTGGACCGTTAAGCGCTCGAACAGAAGAATTGCATAGACAAATGCATATGTTTCTGACAGTTCAGGTAAGGTTTTTATGCATTTTTTTATTTTCCAACGCATATGCTTGGCTCGCAATTTTACTTAAACACAGCTAGTGCTTCCAAGCGATAAGGCAGGGTTCCTATCCCCTTTAGTGCCTATTTAGTTATCAAAATTCCTTGCCCAAGATATGGCCAGTGTCGCAACCCACGTAGTGGCTTTATGCTGGAACTAGGTAGCTCACATAATAACGGTAATTCTTATAAAATCAAGAGGAACGAATTCAAGGATACCCAGATTCCACTTCCTCTCAAAATCTGAATATTAGATGAAATACGAGCAGAAGCGCAAAAAGAACCATAATTCCCACCAAAAATACTTGTAACAATTGCCGGTGGGAAAAAGCGCAGTTCAAAGTTTCGCGCCCAGTGCTGACTTGCGGGTGAGGGTCACGAGGTCGAATTTCCGCTTCGCGGCGGTGCACTCGCGGCGCCACTTGTACGACTCGCCGTGTCGATTGCCCATGGGAGAACGGCCGAGCGTGACGCGTCACGTCTGCGCTTCCACTCATGCCACACTGCCTCGCATGAAGACTGCCATGCCATGCCCTGCCACTGCCACTCGCACCCGCCGCGCCGCTCGTCGCGCGCGGCCGCGCGGAAATTCGACCTCGTGACCCCCACCCCTGACTTGCCTACCAAATTGCGTCATCGACGCATGACTGCTGCCGATTAGCGCCACAGCCCCCACGGCCCGTACACGACTCCTGTTAACGAAACGAAACGTAAACAAAATAAAAGCGGATGGACTTGACCAAATTTTTTTCATATGAATTTTTGGACGTGACCTGTAGCGAATAGACTCAACAAGGTTAAAAAGAACTCGTGCATGGTTCCTTCAGCTGAAGTTTTATTTTATGTACCTGAAGTTTTATTTTATGTACGAGTATTTGCTCGCTTTACCAAAAATTAGTGGATTCGCTTTTTTTCAGATAGCTTGTCCAACGCTATTAATGCACTTACCATTATGTATCATGTTTTTCTTGTTTTTTACTGGGCTTCCAAGTCCACTCATCATCAGCTATCTTATTGGGATTGCTATGTCGCTCAATCCACTACTCGCTTCAGTCACCACCATAATATACGTTAAGGATTATAGGAAAACCTTATTGACTTCATTACATCTCACCAAAATGCAAGCAACCGTTGCACAAGCCACGGTCGCCCACAAAACAACTTTTGCTCTGACAGTATAGCAAAATTAGTTGTAAAATGAGTTGGATACCATCTTTGTTCGTAGAAGGTGATAATTATTGTAATAAGTGCTTTGTTTAATTTATACTTCGGATTATATAAAAATAAAGAGATGCTTCTGATACTGTGAGAATCCGTACTCAATACAAAATGCCTCGAAGCATTTGCGGGAATGGTATTTATTGGATCTCATCTATTTTTATACAACGCTCGACCATATTCTCCTTCAGTATTTGTTGTGTATAGGTTAAAGATATAATACCAAGTGGATACATACCATAGATATAACAAGTGGATACCGACAACGTACTTCGAGTGACGCATTGTTCTGTTACCACAAACTAATAATCTGGTGACGATCCATTGTCGAGTGATCAGTGGAGGAGATTTTAAAATCCACCAAGCGATCAGAGACACCGTAGGGGGCCAGTTCTCGGAACTCTTACAATTTGGATGAGTTGCAATTGCACACATGACGCCCCGTATCGTGCTAAGACGTCTAGAGTGTAATTCTCTCTGAGTGCTCAGACTTTTCAAATTTGATATTTTTGGCAACTCGTTTTTATTCCCAATCACTGACGCAGCAGCTCCGAGTGAAGCGCGCGAGGAGCGCCTCAAAGAAGCGTTTCTCAGCCCTACATAGGTCTGCCGAAGCTTGGCTCTCCAGCCTTTCCATTTTCACTAGACAATGCTTCCAAATACAGCGTAGCCTTTGAAGGCACCGGAATACAGAGTACCTTTGAAGGCACCGAAAACGAGGAAAGCGTATACAACATTAGGTGTAGGGAAAGTTCTGGCCGGTTTTGCGCGTTTATAAGACAAATTCAAATCTGAGAGTGCGTCATCATGAATTAGCTTACATATTATGCTCCTTAAATAGACAAGAAGTTGCTCTTTTCAAATGAATGCTTTTCTTGGAATGCTACAAGGTTTTCCAAGTACTAGAGAAATGTTAAAGTACAGAGATGGCACTTCCTGAATGACTTCATTTCACGTGTTCATGTTTAATCCAGTCCCAGCAAAGGCAACCACAAATGTGAATACTGCAAGAGGAGGGGGTGAAGCATTGGATGGAACACTTTTTCCCTGGTTTCAGAAGTGTAAAAATGCGAATTAGCTGCCCAAATTTCCAATTGAGCAAATCGCTTTAACTGAAACGACGGAAGGCGATGAGCGCCTATACTCGCACGGGATATTCAGAAGCAATGGCCCTCCACACAAAAGTGTGGCTGACCACCTCAAGTAGCTCTGATCCGAAAAAAACCCAAGAAATGGGTACCACGCGACCTCTCGGAGCAGCCATGCGCTAGCGCATTTTCCGCAAATACTCTTCCAAGAATTGAAGGAGTAGCAGGCTGATGTCTCATCCATCATATTCATCAAATCTACCGCTAACCAAGCCCCACCTTCCCAACATCTGGACAGCTTCTTCACCAGCAGTGTGTCCAGAAAGATTGGTGATTTGGAGTCGACTTTTTTTTGTTTACGCGCAATATAAATCGTCAGCCTTTCATCGAAAGGAGATAAGCAAGTATGCATGATGTTGCCAAAAATGTAGCGAATGGAATATTGCTTATTTTGTGAGAAAAGATGCACTCTGGGCCGACGATCCTCTTCGAAACTTTATCCGAAAAAAATCCTTCGACTGATTCACTCTCTTAGTCCCTTATATTTATTTATTTATTTATTTATTTATTTATGCGTGCATAAGACGGGCCTGAACAATAAACCTGAACAATTATATCAATGAGTATGTTGTTTCATGACCTTCACTGCGCATTTTTCTCTTAATTTTTAGTGTGTATGCTGTAACACAAGAATTTTAACCTCGGCCTGAGCTCAACCCACCGCGCGCGGCTACACTTCGCAAATTGTTCGAGTAGTGGCGTTTCCATCTCCGTCTGGGCTCTTGCAAATTTGCCTGAGCCTTTTTAGGGGGGGGGGGCTTTGGCAGCGTGTTTTTATCTGCCTTTACCTGATCCTCCGCGCGCGGATGGACGTGGCCACCGCGTCACCTAGCGACTCGCTGACCGTGTGTCCCAACCGTCACCCTCAATGAATAGGGATAAAAAACAATTTGAATAAAATTTTTGGGTGGATTACACACTCGATGTCTTTTTATGATGCCAAGACGTCGTTTGTACAATTGCGGCAAACTGAGTGTGGTGCAGGTGTTTACCATAAGCCAAGAATGCCCTGTTCCTGTGTCTTTGAGAGGTAAATAAATCTTTATCTTTGAAATGGACACCTTCCGATGGACGTTGATTCAGACCTCCATTACTTCATTTCAAAAACTCCAAGACTTGGCTTATAGCGTTCGATACACGCAAGTACAAAATACCCCAAGACGTGTTCCAGAACCTTCTAATTAGACGCTTGTGAAGTTCACCTTTTGTTGGCCATTCAATGTCACGTTTTCACTTACTAATTAAACTGAATGGTGAAATACGGTAACGCGCTTCAATGAAAAATTATGTGTTTTTACGAGGCTATGCATTCAAGCAGGTGCACTGGCTATGCGATTTTTATTAGGTATGGCATGAAAAACAACATAATATCCGTTCCACATAAACGTTCCCGAATGTGCTGTGAACGGCTCAAGAACTTTCTAGGGATTTCCAAGCCAATTCTGTAATTTGCAGAAGCTATATGGCTGGAGGTACAATGATACGAATAGCGGCGTAATAAAATGAAGAAGGTGAAAAGTTATTTCATAGATTGCACTGAAAGAGAAGCAAGCCGAAGTGGAACAATTACTGAAGAGCTTCCTCGCCATGCTGAAAATTTCCAAAAGTCGCTTCGAAACCACTTTCACGGCACCAAATGTTGCGGTGCGGATAAGTACCGGCCGTTTTTTATTTTCTTTTTTCCGCGACTTTTTCGTCACCCTTCGACGGAGCCCATAAATGTGTTCGATAAAATTTTTGTGCGCATATGTTTTCGATAGAGTTTTTCAGCTTTACGAAAATAGTTTCATTTGTTTTTGCGCTTGATCGACTATTGCTTTCATGGCTCAGGAATGGAGTTAATTATAGGCAAAAATCTGCACTTTTGACCATCGAAATTCAAAAAAGCTGACCTTTTCCACATCAGATGAAATCGAATGAGGGAAAGGAAGACATCGTTAATTAATCCACTGTTATAATGTGGTGGGGGTTTTTTGTATTGTACAATAAAAGTATTTGGTAAATTCTCGATTTTTGACGAAAATGGTGCGGTTGGGTTCCTGACGAGCAACCCATTTTTACACCGAAAGTACATGAACATTCAATTCTTTCTCTTCAATCTCATTGGTAGGCGAGGAAGAAAAGATACCAAAAGCGCACATTTTTGCTGAGTACTGCATTTGTAAGCCTTAAAACAGCAAACACTAAACGCATGCAAATAGCAAGCATTACTATTTACTAGAGCTGAAAAAGCTCTTTCGATGACACATGAGCACACATTTTTTGCCTTCGATGGCAGACAAAGAAGAGGAAATATCGAGAGTACGAATTTTATGCCTTTAGATTGCTTCATTTATAAACCTCATAAATATGAAACAAAAAGGACTGAGAAAACAAGTAGCAGGGTCGCTGGTTATTGGTACGACCACGCCTTCTTCGCACCTAATTACTTTTGCCTCGCACATGAGGTGCGAGGTGACCCCAATTAGCTGCGAGAACTCACGGATCATCATATTACCCACATTGATCCATAAAATGAGTGAAAAACAAATCAGACAAGCAATGTAAATAGGACAATTTTCTTGAAGAGGTGATTCACAATTTCACAAACTTTTCGAAACATGGTCATCTTACTCTATCCAAGAAAAGCGGAGTGGTATTGGTGATGGCAATGAACTCTGAATTCCGATGGAACTTCTAAATGCTTATTTACATAAAAAAAATATGGCACGTTCTGAAACGGAATAAGATGGCCAATGATGACTGCCTATGACAGCAACTGAGCTAAGCGCAAGAAGATGTTCTTCTTCAAACGAAACACTCGCCACTTAGCCTCATATATTCATCTTAGATTTATGTTATTTTTGTGTTGTCACTCTTCGTTAATAGATAGTAAATACACCTGAATAATCAGCATAATAGCGGTTAATCTGTATTTCCATTAATGAACCTTTACTCAATTATTGGATCAATGAGGATGACAAGATGATCCGCGAATTCTCGCTGCTAACTGGGGTCACCTCGCACCTCATGTGCGAAGCAACAGTAATTAGCTGTGAAAAAGGCGGGGTCGTACCAATAACCACCTTCCCCAAGTAGCACCGTTTTGTAGAGCAGAAGCAGCCCTGTCGAACACATGTATCAGCTCCGTCGAAAGATAAAGAGAACCTTGCGAAACACAGAGAATAAAAAACGGCCGGAACTTATTCCTCAACCCAATAGTACATGCATTGCAGTTGTGATCGTCAGGTAAATAATCGAAATGTATCGTGCCCACCGTCGGCCGTGATACCTGGCCTCCCCGACCCCAGGATTCTGGAGGAGCCCTCCTGAAACGGTTTGAACCGGCTCCTTGATCTTTCTCGTGAGAAATATATACAACAGAACAAGAGCACCCATAAAAAATTCTAAAGATTTCCTTTAGCGAAATGACTGCGTGGATGTTCGACCCAATGTGAAATATTTCTGAGGTGCTCTTCCACAACCAGGAAAGAACCCTCAGCTATGGATTTGTGATTACTCTGCGGTGCAACTCCACGGCAATTTTCGCTTGCATAATTCAATGATACATGAAGAACCCAACGGTATTTGGGCCACCTTACACTTGCAATTCTCGGGGCTGGGTTCCTCCTTTCCATCACTTATCGGTGACCGCCGCTTAGTTATTTGAAACGCCTACAATAAATTTACGTAATTCTGAAAATTCGAAAACACCATTTTTTTAAACATGGATGTTCGTTCAAGGAAATTCGAACAATCTCTCACATAACTAATAACTAACAGCTAAAGTTATCATTATGTTGCTTTTTGCGTTTCTTTGATAACTCGTATTCACGTGTTTCAGGACATTCAAGCAATCAGGGATCCCAAGGAAGGTAGAAGGAAGGATTCGCTCAGAATGTTGGGAATTGTGTAGCTCGTAGGTAATAGATTTACCGTGCGATTTCTATAAAATGGAAAGGTGTCCGCGGTACGTCCACCTAGTGTCGCTCGACAATAAGAAGAGTGCCATGTGAGAGGATCACTGCTTACAAGATAATCTGGGAGGTTGCCGTACTAAACTTTTTCCGTGTCACTTATGGAAAGAGGCTTCTCAGAAGTCAAGATACTCGACAATGAGAAAGTCTTACAAAGTGCTATCTGGGATCAGTAAAACTCTCAATGTGGGCAAGATCTGTCATTCATTCAGACACGTGAGGGGTAAACGGTCGAATGGTGTAGCGGCTAACCGGACGCACTCTCGGAATATTGATGATCCCAAGGGATGGATGGTTCAGATCTCCGCGGTGGCGAAGTATTGCAAAGGACGCCTTTAGAGGTTCCGACGTCTTTTTGACGATTTGTTATCGGAATTCTCTATATACTCTTCGAGTGCAGAAAGCATGGGATATCAACTCGCCTGGTATACGTTGCACAGAATATAAGGGATCTGTCTATTTCTCTTCAAGGACGTCGTACGTTGGCGGGCTGCATGTGAGCAGTGACACAGCTTGGTATTGTCGAGGCTGGTCAACTGGCGCATGGTGGAAGGCGATGTTACTAGCTCGTGTTGAGAGCTGCAAGCCACAGGGCTTGGCTTTTATCCATGGTTTCTAGCAATCGTTGATTGCTGTGGCGCTGGCGACCAGTAGAGAATCAAAGGTGCGGCGGTAAACGTCAAATCTTGGATGATCAGCAGGAGATAATTGATTAGGTTAACGTGGTTTGCTCGAATTTCTCTGATCACCCCACGATGAGGAAGTGCACAAAACAAACTTGCGAACTCTACGGCGCAAGAGGACATGGGGAACTAAAACGGGATTCCTGAAAACAGTTTGCTCATCTTAACCTGGGCATGCTTCAATTTTATTGCTAATCAATTGCATCACTTGTGTTGCCCTCTAGTAACCTTACAACCGTTATCTGCTCTTATTTCTGTCCCCATTTCACTCCATTGAAAGAGTTTTGGACTGTACTATTTTGAAGAATCGTTTTTGGTCACATGTGTGGTCTTATGCTAAGGTACTTCCGGGTGTGTAGCCTTAAGTCGAATGTCCACTTTGCGGCGTCGCACTAGCGACACCATCAGCACGTGTTGCCGCGGTCGGTTGCCAAAGTAGTAACATAAAAAGTGAAAGAAACGATAGTATCACATGATAACAATCCGAATAAAGAAACATTTATTCAGGCGTGAAATTTCAAAGAGATACGCAGTGTGAGCAATCACACGCGGCGAAATTTGTCGCGCGATAAATCGACATATAGCTACACACCTGTCCTTCAACGGTACGTGGCAGAAAGTTGTGTGAAATATTGGGCAAAAAGTAAATCCAATAGTTACGACGAAGGTTCTCGGAGAAAGTTAACGGTTTGAGTGTTCACACATCTTCATGCAACAACTTATTCCTAAAGTTTGTATCAATTTCATGTGAACACACCACTTACAGTACATCGATTGCCGCAACATATTCGAGGGTTTTTTGATCGACTGACATGAAACGTGATGGTGATTCATCACTTTGTGATGCTTCAAACCTCCTATAATCATAGATTGATCTGTTTGATCCAATCGTGTTCTAATATTCACATAACTCCCCTTCATGCTATCTCTTTGTCTAAAATTATTTGGTGTGCAGACATCTAAAAATACTTGAAAATTGCTGGAAACTGTACAAATCCAACAAACTGTTATTGCGACGACTTAAACAATGATTCTTCCGCCGGTTGTTGCAGAGAAAGCCTGACGCTGATCCTGAGGCTTGATTTAATACACGGGTAGCGATGAAAATAACTGACAACCCGTACTAACGACGTGAAGGAGGAGCAGTGGAACGGTTACGAGACCTGTATGTTCAACAGCAACTGAGACAAAAAAAATTAACTCTAAAAACTCAATAAAAACCGCTCTATAGGCTCGAGAGTTTTTGGGATTTTTTTGACCTTTTTCAGCCCGAAACTGTTGAGTTTTGCTGAGTTATACGATTTACACGTTGTATATCCATAACTTACGGTCGCTGCCTGAAAAAACACCGCCGTTTCTTGACCCTGCCAAAAAAGGTACAGAGCGGAAGTGACCCACCTCACTCGGTCGCGCCTTTAAATAGCTAAGGACGCTAAGTGATTGCTTTGACACTTGACATCAGAAAGATCATACATTAACCAAGAGTGATTACCGTGAATAAATGAGGATATGTAGAATGTAACCTACATAGTTCCCTTACTATTTATGTTTTATTCCCTTTTTTTATCCTCTAGTATAATCATGAGGCTTTGGAACAGCGCAATACTAAGGGTTACGGGATCGTTATCAAGGTAGGGGCCATAACGTAGGTTAGTATCCGCTAAGTTCAGCTAGATCTCCACACTGAGTCTGGCGCTTCAATTTTATTGCATATATCGCTGTTGCCATCAATAAAATCAAAGCTTCAGAAAAGATGGGCAAAACTATCTGAACCCTTTTCTATTAGGTTGTAAAGAGAGCTTTAGCCGGTTTTTGCAATCAAATTCGGGAGATCACAACTCGGTTCAGACTGCATCTTTTGTCACTAAATAAACGCCATTGGATTTGCTATGCTTTAAGCAGCATTATGCACACGTATATCTAATTTTGATTATTGGTCGACAACTTATGACGCGCGAAGTAAAGGAAAGTCGACTTCAAATCACCATTATTTTTGAACACACTGCTGTTGAAGAAGCTTTCCAGATGTTTGGGAAGGTGGGGCTGAGTTGGCGCTAGATCTGGTGAATATGATGGACGAATAAGGGCTCCAGCCTGCAACTGCTTCAACTATTGGAAGGCGATTTGTTGGAAATGCGGTTGCGCATGGCTGTTCCGAAGGGTCGCGCGACACCCATTTTTTGGGATTTTTTTTTTTTCAAATCGAGGCTACTTGAGATGGTCAACCAAGTCTCTGTGATAAGGGTAAATACTTGTGAATATTCCGTAGATAATCGATTTACCATGTTTGCCATACTTTGACCGCGGCCTAACTTAAAAACTAAAAAAAGCTTCAACAGAATAGATTGCAGAAGGATTTTGAGCCTTATAGGCAAAATATAGGCGCCTGTCACCTTTAACAAACCTGGAATAATCCAAGTAAGATCTTATTGAGCGCCACTGTTTGAGAGCCGCCCGGGTTTATTGTCTTACCCCTCGATGAGAGCTCCCGGTAGTGGAATACGTACCGTGGCAGCACGACGGCAAAGTATTAGGTGGTCCGGAAAGTTTTCGAACTAAATGCATGGTAGGGTTCAAAACAACATAACTTTGTCACCCGATGTTGTGAGCGGACCTAACTCGAGGGATTTGTGTTTCATGTCCGGTATATGTACCTGTCTGCAGCATGTGCGACATATCGTCTCCTGTTCCCAGTTGTGACTTAGCAATGGATGACAAGAAGATGCTCTACCGACCAGTTCTGCTTCCACAGTACCGCTCAGGCCGATCCACGAACGAAGCTCATCGCTTTCTGCCGGATACAATGAAGGACAAGTCCCCTGTCGCTCGACGTGCTTCTACTGGTACCACAAGTTCGATAACGGTGGCGAATCGCTCAAGAAATCTCGACCACAAACACAGAGCAAATGGCTCGTGCTGCTACCTGTGGGACTCGACCTGACGTTTCTGTAGGCAAACTTTCAGACCTTACGCATACTCCAGAATCCACGGTACACGATGTCAATAAAGTTACTGACTACAGAATGTTCTCCGACATTAGTCCGAAAACTTTCCGGCCAACCTAACATGTACAAATACACCCCGGCAGCTCTCAAACCGAATCTCTAAATGAGACACAATTTGTACATTTCAGGCTTGGTAAAGCGCTAGTCGCCGAACGCTTGTCAATAAGGCTCACAATCCTTTGGCAACCTCATTTTGCGACCAGCTTTTTGAGTGTTTTGGTATAAAATTTTGTAAGACCCACACTGTTTCATGAAAATTCAGATCAATATGAGGCTCTGGGACAAGACAATACTCAAGCACATAAGATGGTAAATATTCCGATTTATACAGCTCAATCGCATGCAAATAATACATTATTATACAAGAGACATTTCTACAACTACTACAATAAAACAGCAGTATGTACTTCCACGAAATGTATAAAAATACTTCACAAAAAAACGTGAAACTGTATGGGCAGAGTGGACACAAAATAGAGAACGTTACGAAAAAACTAGCGAATATGGATAAAAAAGGGAGCTGAAAAGCTTCAATACCGCTTGAACGAGCTCTGTCAAGCACGAAAGAGCTCGTTTCTACTTATCATCAATAAAATTGAACTGATGGCTAGTAGAATGGAAGTGTACGAGAACGACTCTCGTGAACTATTGCATAAATCCCCTTCGCAGAAACACTGTTGAGATTTGATTCTGAAACAACTGATTTTTTACGGATCGAAAGGATTTTTTAAAGATCGAAAGGATTTTTACCGATTACACATGTTTGCCACACCACTGATAATACCCATAAGCAGGGTCAAGCGTCCAGCTGAGGAAAATTATCAAATAATACGACCCCCCTGCCCCCCCCCCCAAAAGAAGGGGCCCCAATACGACTCCCCTCCCCTTCACTTATGTTATTGTTAGTTTTCATTTTGCAATAAATAATAAATAAATGCAATAAACGATGAAGTAAATATTCTTTTATTGGTATATTACAAGAAATTTGCTTCAACTGGACTAAACAATCACTTACGCGTGTTCGCCTGCCTACGCAAAGGGAATCTCCTTTCCCCAGACTTAGGCTAACACAGGATAATGAAAAACTCGAGTTTGCTTCATCAAAATCATTTCATTGCAAAATTCGAACCCAAGTCGGCTAGCGCTACGGCCTCTATGCGCTCTAACCATGGCGTTAGAGACCGTCTCTAACGCTATGGATAGAGCGCAGCATACTACTTTTCCCAACCTAACTCCCTAACTACCGAAAGAACATTATAACAACAAGAAAAAAAAGAGGAACGAATCGCCGACAAATATGCGCGAAAAAGGAATAGGTGCAGCTGCGTTGCGATCTAAGAGGAGCGCGGTATCTTCCCCATACTAGATTTGGACATTTTTTGAATACTTTCAATACTTAGACTCCATCTTTCGAAGTATTGTAAACTGTTTTCCTAATAACTTCCTTAGACCTATCTAATGGCCGCTTACTTTCCCTAATGGTTGCTTAGTTCTCCATATGAATTTCCAGAAGAGGATTAGATGAGGAAAATTTCGAAGTGTTCCACTTTGAATGGTCATAACTTCCTTCAAACTCAACTATATGAGTGCGATTTAGTGAGGCGAAGTTTGCGAGGTAGCCGCTTCCGAGTGACTACCTGAGCTTTGCCATATCTTCAAAAGGAAGGAAGTTATTTTGAGGGAAGCCAGATGAGAATTAGATGAGGAAAATTTCGAAGTGTTTCATTCAAATGGCCATAACTTCCTTCAACCTTAACAATATGAGTGCGTTTTGGTGAGGCGGGGTCTGCTAGAACGTCGCTTCCGAATGACTACCTGAGCTATGCCATATCTTCAAAACGAAGCAAGAAAAATCAAGGAAAGCTAGTTGAGGAGAATTTTTTTTCGCCGAATTTGCGAGATCTTCCCAAGATTCTTCCGAAAAATTTATTCATTGTTACTAAAATTTATCTAGTATGCATCCCTCGCTCTCGAAAACCTAGTGGGAGGGCAGGAAGCGTCGGTCAGCTTCTCTGTGGGATGCGCCATGCATGAGGATTTCATCCACATTCTCAATGAATACAAATGTTTTTCCGGTGCGCATAGTGGCCGCTAACACCAGATTACGTACTTGCAATCGTAGTAAGATATGAAAGAATTCCATATCAGCTAATTTTTCGTTTTCATCCCATTGTTTCTGGAGTGTCCATCCACCGTGGTATCCGTTGATAGATATCGCTTTCCATGTATAATCGGAATTTTGGAGGTGTCTCTGCACGTGGTTTCGGTGTCAGCGGACCAACAAAAGGGCTATTGGCGTTGATTTCGTTGCGGATTGCCCATGCTTGAGGTTTCCATAATGATTAAGTTAAACTAGTATCGGGTTCAAACCCATATATCAGTTTTATCATTTCTCCCCTTACACTTTAGACCCTCAGCCTGATAAATTCTGCTGATCACTGCCTACCTCAACGATTACGACCCTCCCCTCCTAGCGGACCAAATACGACCCCCCCCCCCGTTGAGGATTCTTCAACGGAGGCTTGACCCTGCTCGTAACCCAAGGAAAATAGCGCAAACAATGCAATAAAATAGAACATTTACTGCTTTCTTTGTTCTTGCTTGTCATCTTTGTCGCGACTAACACCTGTCAATAGGAACCAATGCAGTTTCTATCGAGGTCTACGACGTTCCAGTAGTGCAAATCACAACATTGCAAGAGCTCAACGCCGAGAGTATCGTACGAAAAAGCGAAAAAGAAATATCGTAGAATTCGAAAATTGAGAAATTTGAAGACGGACTCAATACTGGGCCCACCAGATCTCATCATGGTTTCGCATTCTCAAGGAAATAGACGAGTAGTAGCTCCATGGGAAAGGTTGTACTACGCGAGCAAGCTGTTACAGAAGACATAATACCATGTTATCACATTCAAGTGATGTAACCCATAACCCATAACCCAAATGAAGTGCCACATACATGCAGCATAAAATGTAACAAGTTACGCGCATTTTTCATGTGACTGTAGAAAGCAAGCATTGGTGATTTTTAAAAGCCATAAAGGTTATGTTAAATATATCATTCATTGTGTCTTGGGTAATTCATTCATGAAATGATTACCCTTTGACCTATTTAGAAGGTTTGTGGCGCCCACTAATCCTTGGTTTGAACATTTCGTAAGGAGTTGTGAGATTGCTCCTTCGTCCTCTTGACGAACTACAGTGGTTGCTTGATTTTTGTTAATGTTCTGGCGCGTCTAATGCACACATAAACAAATGAATAATAATGAATTTTTTTCCAAATTATTGTTATAATATTAGACCTACCCTTGCACTGTGATTTCTTTGCAGCCAATAGTGTGATCGTCGTTCTTTTCAGCGCAGCGTTTCTCCACATAGAAAGTGCCATCCTTTAAAAAAATACTGGGCATTTATCTAATTATTTTCGGAATTTCTAGTTCAATTAGCCAACATTATAGAATGCTCGCTGAACTACGGGAAGCTGTGAAACGAGTTCTGACAGCGTTCACAAATGCTACGGTTAATACTTCTGACGGGACTGCGATAATTTTTCATGATAGAACCTGATTTTGAAGGCACATTCCAGGATTATTGGAATATCACATCTCCTGCCGTGGATGGATAGTTCGACCCAAGCCACGTAGGCTGTACCTTTACCGAGGCGTGGATTTCAGTTCCTGGAGCGTGCAGAGCCAAAGAATCTAGCGAAACAGCTCGGCCCCGCCCACCCCAAAAGAGGGTGTGCTGCAAGTGTTCCGGTGCCTAGTGTGGGGTCAGGTCACTCAGTAGTGGGTTTACTTCACGAGGCGATTGGTTTACTGCCAATTTCAAGATCTTGACTAGTAGCTGGTCTACCTGTGTCAAAGATAAGAGTCGAAGAGTAAAGGCAGAGCCTCGGCTGGGGTGGGCGGGGACGAGCTGTTGCGCTAGATTCTTTGGCTCTGCACGCTCCAGGAACTGACACCCACGCCTCGGTAAAGGTAGAGCCTACGTAGCTTGGGTCGAACTATCCATCCACGGCAGGAGATGTGATATTCTGATAATCCTGGAATGTGCCTTCAAGGCAATCGGCTACCAAGAGAGCTAACTATAGTCAATAGCTTTTGATACTTTGATTTTTGATAACTGCTGTTTATCGCCGCAGCTCCGATGCGAAAGTTACTACAAGGATGCTGAGTTATGGGCAAAAGCTTCGGTGTCGGACGGGACTCGAACCCGCACTTCATCCTTTCCGGGGATATGTGCTAATTTATTACACTACCGACACCCCTTTCACCTTAACTCAGCTTTTGAATGGCTTATAGCTTTAGCCTATATCAAAATAAATACTGAAGCTTTCAGCTTGACGGTTCGATACCGATATTGGCCATCCGGCTCAACACGTTATAGGTGTGAGTGCTGATAAGCTATGGTGAAAATACCATTCAAAAGCTGAGTTAAGGTGAAAGGGGTGTCGGTAGTGTAATGGATTAGCACATATCCCCGGAAAGGGTGAAGTGCGGGTTCGAGTCCCGTCCGACACCGGAGATTTTGCCCTTAACTCAGCATCCTTGTATGGTCAATAGCGTAAAATAGACCTTCAGACTAGTGATAAGGATGGGGAGGCAAAATTAATAGAAGGTTCTGAGCAGGAGCGAGCCTGGCAACTAGGAGAATTTCCCAGATACGAACCGTAGCGAAAGGAGCCTCTTACATTTCAGCAAAGCCGATTGTTTTGCACTCGTTTTTGCCATTTCCAGATTGATGTTAAGACTGTACTGTTTAAATTAAAACCCTTATGCCACACACTGGTATCGAGTCGGAAATCCGACTATCCACTTGGGAAAGCTGTGCTTTTTAGTGCTATGTGAATGGGTGAAGGAGGGCAACTCCATTGTGTTTGCCCTAGGTTTTCTTATGCCACAGATGAAGAAGAACTCCCATGGTGCACGAGAAGTCAGGATTCCTCGACAGGGAGGTCGTAACTGACCGGGCGGAAGGGGGTGGTCGTCCCTGCAGAAGTCTGCGATAAGCGCTAGAATCTAAACTTTCAAAAGCAGATGAAAAGCGAAGGGTGCTTCGCAGCGAACTCGCATGAAAAAATGCAGAATAAGTATCTTCCTGCTTCAAATAAGAATACATAGTAATAAAACATAGTGCATCTGTACAATCCGGCAATAGTTACTGGTCATGTGGATGTTAAGGTAAGAAAGGAGGGTCGTATACGGTACCCGTAGAGGAGGGGTCAAAGTGAAGCGGCTATTTTCCTCGACACGAGAGTGGCCGCCCCTCCTTCTCCTACAAGCCTAATGCAATCCCCATCTTCTGACCCTTGATTCGACCCTCCCCTTCAAGGAATTCTTGACGAGCGCTTGATCTCTACGTATTATACGCCTAGACACTGTCGTATTTATCCTTTTCACCTCGCAATATACCATTAGGTGTTGGGAAAAATAAGATGAAATTTCACGATATACCCCGAACTTGTACAAAAAAGACGTACGTTTCGTTCACCAATAATCTTAAGGCATCCAAAATGATCTGGATCGCATGAGATATTCTTAGGTGCACCACGGCATTGAGGTGATGGAGCATTCAGGAACACTCCACAATGATAGCACGACAACCCGTAGCAAAAAGGCAGTGACGGAAGAAGAAACAAGAGCCTTTGGATCATCTGAAAAATAAAAACTGTCCAATGAACGCAGTGGAATGTGAATTCAAAAACATGAAATTAGTGAAATTATCGCAAATTGAATATGACAGATGAGGAACAGACTTGTATTGCTGGGAAACAAATTTTTTAAATAACTGGCAAGTGGTTGCAACCGCAACGTCCAAAAACTTCAGAGCTGTACGGCACAAACTAAACGACTTTTAGAATTACTACAAGGATGCTGAGTTATGGGCAAAAGCTTCGGTGTCGGACGGGACTCGAACCCGCAGTTCATGCTTTCCGGGCATATGTTCTAAGCCATTACACTACTTACACCCTTTTCACCTCAACTCAGCTTCTGAATGGTATATTTAACGGTAATATTGCTATAATCTAATGATATATATTTTTGCTCATAACTCGGAATCCTTGTAGTAACTTTCGCATCGCGGGCTGCGGCGATAATCAGCAGCTATCTAAAATCAAAAATATCAAAATCAGATTTTCAGAATTGACAAGTTTATAGACTTCTATAATAGTATCAGTGATGTAGGGACCAATTACAAGGATAAGCACCTTCGTAGTCTGCAAAATCCAATTCACTCAAGGTCAGAAGCCTTTCCCAGAATTGGAGACCGGTCAAGTGCAATGAATTTGCTTGTAACCTGAATACACATGCAACCTGCAGCTGTAACACCAGTTCATTAGCCCGATTCAACGATTCGGGGAAACCTTTATAACTGGAGTGAACCATGACTTCATGGAGAACTGGATGATGTGCCCCATAGCCACAATCCAAAATTTCGTTGAGCAATCAAAAAACCTGACCAATGCCTGACTCGCAACTTACATTGACCTTATCGAAACTATACAGATCCGTTAAAGAGAGCAGATTGAACAAATTAGAACAGGCGTAGCCCTAAAACAAAGAATGTGTTCCATTAGGGAAGAATGTCGCAGCGCCGCGTGCGCGTGCGATGCGAGCGCTGTCTGCAGCTGCGTCCCAAAACGATTCTATGCTCTTTGCTTGAAATATAGCGCAAGATAAAGGGGTTTGGGGATTAGAGCAATTGCTCTCCGACCCAACTACAAATAGAGCTTCTATTTCGTAGGCGTCGCGTCGCACATCGACGCCGTGGTGCTCGGAATTCTGTCCTGAGAATTTACAGCCAAAACTGGAGACAAAGGGGTTTCCAGTCAAGGCGGTCACAAACGAAAAATCAAGTGACGGAAAGCCGAAATAACCACGATTTCATGTGGTCTTTTGCTGGTGATAGCGGAAATATTCGAATGTTCTAGAACGGTGCAGAGAGAAAAAACAGTAGCCAAAATGAAGGGACAAAGATAAGAAGATTCAGGGCCCCGATATTTTAATGAAGTCCGTTTCGAACAATGTCATCTTTCTTATGCGTGATGCTCATCGATTAGTGCAAAACTAGTTCCATTAACGATGTTCCACCACTCTCCTTTTGGGAAAAAGGGCGTAAAAACAGAGTTGACCGCAGGAATGAGGACGCCAAAAAAGGGGTACAGCTGCATGCTAGTTAGGCTGCGATGGTATGGGCAAGCGGGTAAATATGCGTATGGGGATAAACTATGAAAGGTGAGCGATCACTTAACCACCCACTTAGAAGTTAGACCTTGAAAGTCTGAAAGAATCCTCAAAACCGAACTCACTAACATTTCGGGTAAACACTTCGCTCCGTTTCGCTATAAACTCTACAGTCGAGGGGAACCGAACAATTCTATTCTACCACACTGTACACATTCCCAACAAACGTAGGATTACCGCTCGACCTTCAAAAGACTCACCTATTGAAAGAGAAATGACTCTGAGTAATGTTCTGTCCCGAAGCCTCATGCCAATCTGATTGTGTGAAAAAAACAACGTGAGGCTCCAAAATTTTATTTCAAAAGTTCAAAAGGTCCCACAAAATATTGCAAAAGGAAGTTGAGCCTATTGGCAAGTTTCCAGCGCTAGTAGGTTAAAAAGAGAAATGGTGTAAAAACAACATGAACTGTCTGAAATGCGTCACGTATTCATTCTGAAGAAGCTTGAAACTAACCAGATGCCAATGAATATTAAAAAATGTGTGCTAATGTAGTCAAAGCCCTCATACCATCCCACACGATCTCTTTGAACACTCGGGTGTATGTATTTTTTACATTAGCCTTGGATGAAAATTGCTAGGAGTCCCCAGAGCACCCCCAGGTGTCAAGGAAAATAGGTACGATTCCCCACTCTACAAGGACCAAACATGAGCCTCTCCCCTTTTTGAACTCTACAATGCCAGTACTTTCTGCCGGGTTGTACAGTTGCAATTTGATTTATTGCTATGTATTTTTACCCAAAGCAAAAAGATATTCATTCCACAATTCCTCACACTGATCGCTGTGGAATAGCTATCGCTTCTCATTTGCTTGTTGAAGGTTTACACACTGAACTCTGCAGGCACGAACCTGTCCGGGTAATTACGATCCCCCTTTCGAGGATCCTCGACTTTCGGTGCACCCCGGGAGTCCCCCTTCAACTGTGGCATAAGCCAAAAATCCTAGACGTAACAATGGAACGGCCCTCCTTCACCCATTTGCATAGCACTGGAAAGCACTGCCTTTCCATTGGATAGTTGGATTTCCGATTCGATACCGGAGCGTGGCATACCGGTTCTAATTTGAGCAGTTTAGTCTCAACATCTATCTGGAGATCACAGAAACAAGAGCAAGACAATCGGTTCTGTTGAAATGGATGAGGTAGTTAGTAACATACGATGAAACTTCTATCGGGCAGTTCACAGGACTGATATGAGTAAATATGGCCGCGTTTATACTTTGCGGTCCGGCGACAGGACGTGTATCTGCGTCTCCGCCTCTGCCACCTTATCTCGTTGCCTGCGTGGTCTCCGCACCTCCCCTGTGCTACTCTGCCTCGCTGACTGTGAACGCAACCACGCCCTCTCGGCGCAAAATATGAACGCGGCCCAGAGTGGAAGGATCTCTGTGGTGAGTAGAATAATGCTTTTGTGCAAAAAGGGTGCTCATGTAAGAAACGGTACAAAGCTCTTTCCTCTTCCCCAAGCTAATGTGCCCTTTCTTCACAATGACAGATTCAAAAAGAAAACTATCGAAGCATCGTCTTGTCCCGAAGCCTCATGTTGATCTAAATGTGTGTGAAACAATGTGAAATTTCCAAGGTTTTATCTCAGAAGATTCGAAAAAGCTAACATTAGTTGCATCAAGTGGTTGCAAAAGGATATGAGCCTTATAGGCCAACTTTACTTAGATCTTACTGAGAGACTCTGCTTGGAAGCCGCTCAGCTACATTTGTGCTTTACCGACTTCCTGCTGTACTTATCGCCTCGATGGGAATTCCTGGTAATGGACCAAAGTTCCGCTCTGCTCCACTACCGTTGGAGCAGCAAGTCGATAAAGTACGAGAACATTAAGACGGCTCTCGAACAGAGTCTCTTAATAAGATTTAATTTGCACATTTCAGGCTTGATAAAAGCGCTAGGCGCCGAAGCTTGCCTATGATGCTCAAAATTACTTCGCAACCACTTTTCGTGAAAGCCTTTTTAAGCCTTTTGAAATAAAACTTTGTACGTTTCACATTTTTTCATACACATATAAAATCATCAGAGACGAAGCAAGAGTAGCAAAGTGGACGCTAATTACATAGCTTAAGCCTGGGGTGGGGAGACTTCTAGGGTGTTAGGCAAATACGCGTGAGTGATTGTTCGGTCTAATTCAAACGGTCTCCTAATATGCTCATAAAAGAATATAGGTTTTTACTCTTCATTCAGTCAGTTAGCTATAGCTTAAAACAAGACATAAACTATAAAATCCTCTCTGTTAATTTCACCAACAAATTGTATAACTAAAGTTTAAAAGATAGCTTTAGGCGGAATGAAAAGAACGTATAAGCACAAAGTAAAATTGAGGGAAAAGGAAGAAATATTAAAAGGAAACAAAAAGTGAAAAAGAGAAGGAAAAAGGAAGGAAGCAAGACAAATTTGACCCGTTTCGCCTCTTCATCATAGGAGTCAAATATAATATCAATCCTGAAGCTCTTCTGTGATTAAAATTGATATTAACAAAAATGGGTGACCATTGTATCAAGACAGGAGTAATGAACTGCCGACATTTCTGACCTTAAAAGACCGGAAACAGCCAGAAAATGTCGGTGGTTTACGCTTTCGGCGAGTGCTCCCCTCTCAAACTCCGGCAGCACCGGAAACCGGAAGTGACCAGAAGGGCAATGGAAAAGATACTATGAAGCATAGAAGTGTGCCTGTTGAGCAAATAGCCAATCGTTCCTCAATAACAACAGATTTCGACATCGTTGGCATCCCTGTCTCCCTCTTGGATGCGATTTAAAATTCGCGCGTAGACTACGTCCATTTTTGTGGTTACGCGGGCGCCCTCTGTAAGTAGCTCTGCATTCATGGTCCGTCGTCCTGACCAAGACTTAAGCTGCATCAGGCTTCGCCACTTTGCGGTCTCGCGGCTAGCACGCGAACTCGGCAATGCAAGATCTCAAGGTCGCAGTATCACATGCCAAAGTGCGACGTCGCAAAATGTCTGACCTAGGGCCTTAGGAGTGGAACAGGCTGACTCGAGAAAGTCTTGTTTTAGGCTGTTTGGACCTAGTGGAAAGGGAGTAAGCAGGCGGAGGCAGAAAATGGGTTGAAACGTTGAAGAGTGATAGAATCATGACGAAAGAAAGGCATCGGAACAATAGTTCAAAAAATGGAAACTGAAAGTCTTTGAGGTGGTCTTCAGAACACTAGGCAGAAAAGTCAATGAAGTCCTGATGCTGCGCTGAAATGCTTCTGTGGCTCTCTTGTAATCCATATTTCAATATGCATATGCCTCCTATGACTAGTGGTCTCGTTGCAGAAAACTGAGCTATAAAAGCGGAACATTCATCAAAATCCAACCATGACCACAATAATGGCAGCATGGCTCCAAAGAGCGCATTTATACGCTCATGAAAAAAATAAGCTCAATAATGTCCGCAGTGGTTATCGATCACAAGTTTATGTGCGAGCAGCGTTGTAATTAGGTTGAGATGAATTGCTCCTAGTAAGCTCAGAGCTTAAGAAAATGAAATTCAATCATAGCTCACTAAATATGCTCTGTTTGGTTAGTGTGCTTTACGGATATGGAACGATAGAGGGATTAATCAGCTGCCAAAGGCAAGAAGATTGGAACTAGTAGGTCTGTGCAGAATAAATGGCCAAAGCATAACTGGCCATAACTTCGCTCAGACACAAGTTTACTTGTTGAAATAAGAACCATTCGAATCTACAGAATTTCGCCAATGATCTGTTGAAGAAAATATGTCACCATGATCAAATTCTGGATTGCTAGAATCAATAAAGTCAAGAATGGCATTTTTACCGTGCATAATTTTTCTGCCGCAGGTTTGCATCGGGAACCCGGAAAAAGTGGTAATTCGTCAGGGATATGTCTGGGGAATAAGTGGGGTGAGGGAGAGTTTCGATGTATAATTGCATCATTTTTTTACTGGGTGCGCAAAACAACGCAAAACCCCACAGTTCGCAAGTCACCCGGCAGAAACTGATCGAGACTCTCCCTCACCCCCCTTATTCCTCAGACCTATCTCTGACGAATTACCACTTTTTCCCGGTTCTCGATGCAAACCTGGGTCAGAAGGAGTTCGCCGAAACGATGCATGTTGAAAATGCCATCGTTGACTTCATTAATTTTCGCAATCCTGAATTTGATCATGATGGCATATTTTCTTTACCAGATCGTTGGCAAGGTTGTGTAGATTCGAATGGTTTTTATTTCGACAAATAAAGTTGTGTCTGAGCGAAGTTATGGCGTTTTGAAAAAAATTGTTCCGTTTTGGCCATTTATTCTGCACAGACCTAATACTTTCTCAGATGAAAAGGGGAAGTTTGTGCACCAGTTTCTGACTGTCTCTCGCAGGTTCCTCACGTAGCATAAAGAAGACCATCACAGCTACCTGAAAAAGCTGTCTGCCCTTAGATGGGCACCACTAATGTCTAGTATCCTCTAAATACATGAAGAGTCTTATCCTATAGTCCATGCGGCTGACGCGCGCTCAGACCGCCATCAGACTGCGATTTTGCTGTGTCATGGTTTGAAGTGAAGTTGCGGCGTTGCACAATCTCAGGGTTGTAGTATCGCGTACGAAAGTGCGACGTCACAAAATCGCAAAAATCGTCTGACGACGGCCTTACCGTGCGATAAATTCGGGTATCAAGTCGGAAGAAGTATTGTAGCTGTAAATAAATGCCAGGTGCCTAAGAAGGCAGCATGCGGCGCGATTCGCCTCTACAATGAGCGGTCATGTGAGGTGCCTGACTGCCGCACAACATAGATTCACGTGGCTGTGATCGATTGGTCGACCACTGGCCGCACTGAAAAATACGTTCACTAGTGACCGAAATCAACGGATGGAATGATGATCAAAATTCAGTCGCTTGTTCCTAGTAAGCTCAGAGATTACGAAAAGGAAATTCAATCATAGCTCACCAAATATGCTCTGATAGGTTAGTGCGCTTTGCACATTTTTTTCTTTACAGCCGCTCTTTTAGATTTCACTTCGATTATTGCACCAAATTTTACAATTTCTTATAAAGGGTCTAGATACGAATTGATTACTGAATAAGGAAAAGGTAACTACAGCGCAGAAATGTGGAATTGAAAATAAGAGTTCAATGGCAAAAGATCATAAAATTGAAACAAAAAATTAATTTAAATGACTTAAATCTCCTTCGAAAAAATGGAAGGAACAATAGTTTAACCAAAGAACGTTAGCTTTCGACAGTTTTGTTTCAAATGTGCAATTTCGATGCTTTCGCCGAAGTTCGGGCTAGTGGAATCAGCAACCACTCCAACTGTTACAGCAAAAAAAATTTACTGTTTCATTTCGCAAGAAATACGGGAAATTCGAGTGGTCAAATATTTTATTAATTCCATCTCGTCCACCGAGGGATTGTAAGCAGAGTCAAGAATCCAGTTCGGTGCTGAAAACTTTGAATCAAAAAATAATGAACACAAATAGGCTAGCTGTACCTAGCTCTGCCGAGGCTGTCAATAAGAGGTGGCAGTCAGAGAGCAATTAATCGCGCAGAGCTAATTATTCAACGTAGTCGTGTTTTTTTCCTTTGAGAAACCCGGCCGAAACCAAATTTCAGCAAAACTTATGTCAACGGCGGAATTTTAACCTGGTCAGCGGCAGTGGAAATTCTGGGCTGCCGACTGATACAGCAGATTGCCGGTCAGATTGATTCTGCGCATGAAATAAATCGGCTGATTGGCGTCGACCTTAAGCTTGAAATGCATAGCATTTCAGATGGCTCGAAATGAAAGCCAAGATGGCTTGGATGTGCAATATTTGGCGAGCGTCCAATTTCGCCACTCATAGCATCGCATGAATTCGCATACTCGCATTCGTAATGAGTTCACCGTTGGTCTTTGGAAGTGCAATTCTTGGAATGGCAAATTCTTCACCGCGTCTGATAGCACCAAAACAATGGCTCCTCTTCTCTAGCCTCGATGTTCTGCTGGGTTGTCGTGCATAAGTTAGTAACAGCAGTCTGGAAGCAGTAGTGCAATAGCTCGAGGCCCTCAAATAACAGAATCTTTCGGGGTGTGTGCACTTATGACGGAAAATCGCGTGGCCGCCCACGGCGAGCGGCTCGGCGGGTGCGAGTACCAGTGGCAGGGCATGGCAGCCTTCAAGCGAGGCAGTGTGGCATGGGTGCAGGAGGCAGGGTGGCATGGGTGTAGGAGGCAGGGTGGCATGGGTGGAAGTGCAGAGGTGACGCACCTACTCTCTGCCGGGCTCCCAAGGGCAATCGGTTTGGCAAGTCGTGCTGATGGCGCCGCGAGTGCGAAGCCGCGAAGCGATTTTCCGTCTTAAGTGCACCCACACAATCTTTCGTAGTTAAAAGGTTTTCTACTACTGGAACATTTGAGCAGAGTAGAGAGGTTTGAGGTGAAATACGGACGCTCTTCTTAGTACACTCACATGCCAACTCGAGAGAGATTATCGAAGTTTTAGTTCTATAATTATAGTGCCAAATTCATAGCCATTTCAGGCTATGAATTTAACTATTTATTTATTTATTCATTTATATAGAATAAGATTTAGAAACATTCGAAACCTCCAAGAACAAGGTAAATGGCCCTAACAACTTTAAAAGGATATATTTATTGGGACGAATCTGGAATTGACCAGGATCTGATAGGAAGAAATAGCAGGAATCAAGTTGGAAAAGATGAAGTAGAGAGGAGGGGTTCGACGGACGACTACAATATATTTGTTCATCTGCCAAGTCAACATCAAGACTAGGAGTAATATGATCCCAACTCTTCATGTTGGCACCACAACGTGTCGCCGGCTGTGCCAGTTGATTGTCGGCAACCTCAAATTACCTAATTATTGCCGTCGATGAGTTTATGCAAATAATAGGCTTTGGCACACCAATAGATTAATATGAGTAGAGCATTTTATTGATTTCTCAATTTCAGGGATTAGAACGCTTGGACATGTTTGTGCCACAGAAACATCACTGAAATGATTCGAAGGATCCAAAAGGCTGCGATATTTCTCAGGAATCCATTTTCTGAAGGAAAATTTTCTGCATCAAAGGGATGTCACATTTTTACGCTAAACAACTTGCAAACTGAGCATTTTTTGATGACGATTTGAAAATTTGGAAGTGTTCCTTGATTTGTCCAACGCCTTCTCTCTCAACCGACTACCCCTTCCGCTTTTCGATGCTTCAGCATTTTGCAGAATTTTTTGGAATAACTAGCATTGATTAAAAGGGAAACCAAGGGGAACCAGGCCCGAGTCCTCCACTGAATGCCGATCTACAAGAGTTGAAGGATTCGTCCACAGTCGGAAAGTTGAGCTTCTCCAATTCCCACATAAATATTATATGATCTATTTGTTCGCTACTAGCGATATGCTCAAATTGCATGAAAAAGTGATGAAATCCGGTCTGGCCGATATACTTTTTCAACGTTCCGTACATGCTAGTAGCATGGACGCGGCTACGAGGGCTATGAAGTTGAGCGATGGCGGTCTTCAGTTCCTTCAAGGTCACTGATCTTGGTTTCTGGAAGCCCAAGTATTGGGTTGGAGAATAAGTTCTCGCCGTTTTTTTTTTTTGAATCCCGTTTTTCACATTGTTCCCTCCATCATTCGATAAAGCTTATATATGTTTTCGATTGAGCTTTTTTTGCTCTACGAAGTACTACTGTGTGTTTTTCGATTCCTTCGACGAATATTTATGAGGTTTGGAAATGAAAAAAGCTGAAAGCAAAAAATTGGTACTTGCGCACCTCATGTTTCTGGTCTGCCATCGCAATCAAAAAATGTGTGTGTACATGTTTTCGATAGTGCTTTTTCAGCTCTACAAGATGGTACTACTTTTTATTTGAATCGCTCAACTTTTCGCTGTTTGCACCACAACCCCAACCCCATATATTAAGATAGACATGGGTATATCAAGTAGATGTGTCTAAAACAGCACCAGCCTAGCGTGCTTCGGAACTTTTGATATCTTGGACGTGATGTGGACCAAACGACGAATGGATCCTCTTTTTTTTCGTACCACTTTTTTTCGAAGGCGATCCAATTCGCTTGATATGCAAGCAGCTGCTGCTCGAAATTCTTCAGAGCTTTTGCGAATGCTGTTTTAAAAAATGGGAACAGATGTTTCTCACTGATCTGAGATTCTACAAATGATTTTCGTCAGCATGACGATGAAATAGAGTCGCAAATCGTTCGTGAAATACCTACATATTCCATTATTTCGAAGTTACGGGACTAATAATGGTCCACAAGAGACTAACGTTCACTAATTGAGCACCACAAATACCATTGTCATCGGTGAGTGTAGAAGCATGTAATCATTAAAGGCTGTTTCGAAAGCTTTATGAGCTATAATGATAGAATTTGAAGGCATTTGCTCTTATTTCCATATTGAACAACGATCTTCAGAGCCCAGAACTCAATAGCTCTTAATTCAGTTACTTTGATCCTCCCAAACAAGTCTAACAGCAATTTAGACCCTCGGGGAAATGAAGGAATCAAAGCGACTGGGTGACGATAGAACTTCCTAGTTCTAGTGTAACAGATCCATAAACACCAACCCACTTCCGAGAGGTGAATGTCCGTGACAGGACTTCAGCAGTTCGCGTGAGCTATGGGTTATATCACATAGAGGTGAAAGTAAAAATAAAAAACGGCAGGAATACAAAAAAAAACGAGATGAAACGGTAAACATTTCAAGTTTAACAAAACTTTTGGAAAAAATCTCTTTCATGTCGTTCAGATTCCCCGACTATGTTTCTGGAGCTCCATCTACGTTAAAGAAAGTAAACCGGAAAAAACAATCGGTAAATAAGATGCAGTAGCGGTCAATAATAAATATTGGGTAGTCTAAAAAGTCTTTTCGTATTTTTAAATACCGCTTTTTCCCCCAAAACTGCTTTCCACAAAATTTCTTCTGTACATATATATGTAGTACAAGTCCACACATCTATAGGTATTGTTGTCTTCCATCTCTCGGATAACCCCTTTCGGCAAACAAACATATCAAAGGTCACCTCATTTTCAATTTTAATTTTTTTTGAATGGCGTTAGATAGAGAAAGGAAAAGGTGATAATCCGATGAAGCAAGATCAGGGCTATAAGGCAGCAATTTTATTCAAGCTCGAGAATTTTTTGGCCAGGCAATTTTTTGGCAAGTTCTTCCCACTATTGAAAAAGTGACTCGCCAAAAAATTCTCGAGCTTGGATAAAAATTGCTGCCCCATCCAACTTATAGCCCTGATCTTGCTTCATCGGATTATCATCTTTTCCTTTTTACCGCCATTCGAAGAAAATTTTTTTGTAATTTTTGTATTGAAAATGAGGATGACGTTTGATATGATTATTTTGCCGAAAAGGGTTATCCGGGAGATGGAAGACAATAATACCTATAGATGCGTGTGGAATTATACTATATGTGTATGTACAGAAGAGATTGCTGGAAAGCAGTTTGGAGGGAAAAAGCAGTATTTGAAAATACGAAAAGACTTTTTAGACTACCCAATATGAACATAATACAGTGCACAGAGAGTCTCGCAGAGTTCTCGGAGAGTTCCGGTAAGAAATACAGCAAAGAAAAATTGAGGCTGAATAAGGGGATGAGGGCTCGAGGTTTTGGGTGTGGCAAGCGAAGCAGAACGTAGTCGAGCGTTTACAAAAAACCCAACAGCGATTGATTCTACGGTTTGATGGATTGTGGCGATGGAACAGCTGAAGGTCCTGGGATGAAGCGCCAGCATCATAATCGCGTGCAGTCCATTCGATATTTCCAGAACTACTGCAGAGCGGAGAATTTTTGCGCCGCTACAGTGGTTTTGGAGGCATGCCAGTGTATCTCATTTTATACTTATTCAAAACTTTTCTTATATTTTTATTATATACGTATTGTTTATTATCACATAATTACCACTATTATGGCATTTTCTAATATTTTTCCATATAATAATCTGATACTCGCTAGAGTTTATTGCACAATGATTCAAATGCAATAATGTAAAAAGCTGGCATAGTGGGCAGTGAAACCCTCGACGGCGTGGGATTAACGCAAAAAAAAAGAAGTGGCGCATTGGTAAGAGGCTGCGGTGCAAGCCAATTACTATCCTTATGGAATAAACCCTGCCTTACCAATACGTCCACTCTCCGAGGTTAAATTAATGGCATCGGCTCTGCTTTAGGTTTGAGAACCCAACCCAATCGTGGAAGAGAAGGTCACTGGCTTTCAAAGGGCACCTACTGAAGTTACAGCTACATTTAACGTTGGTTAAAGGCGATTTTGGACGATATATCCAACTATTTATTTAGTTATTTATTTATTTACCATTTTCAATGTTATCCTACACACTTTGAATATTATCCTGACGTCAAGTACAACTGGTCTAAAAGTACTGTGAAATAAAAACCTTAAAATAAAACCATGAAAGCTCTGAAAATTTGCAGGTCAGTACGTACTAGACGGACTGTGCGCATCGTGCCCGCTTCCAAAATCCTCTAGGATTCCGAAGAAAAGTTGGGTGCATGGCGCATACTTGTGAGAAATTTCGACGCCGAGCATTGCTCTTCTCGAATTTTCGTATGCTGCAAAAGTTCCTTTCAGATTCATTCGACTGCATAGGTCAACAAAGCCACACAATAGCTCATCCAGTATTAATAAGGGCGACGAAGGATTTTTGCATTACTAAACGATCTTTGGATGTTTCCACGACAACCCGTTAGGAAGTGCAGCCACTCGTTTGCAGATCCATATTATCCATCGAATTACGCCACTGCAGGAAATGATGAGCATTCCGTTGTTTTGCAGGGACTAATTATTTAAAGGCACCAGTAGGGGTAAGGGAAAACTGAGAACTGGCAGTGTACGATCTCTGAAAAAGAACCTTCAACTTCAGAATGACGAAAATCGCATGGAAAAACGCGGTTCGAGGGGTTCTTGTAACCACCTCGCAGCACGGCAGGTTGTCCTGCGGTACTGCGACCGGGCGAGTCGCCGGGGAGGGGCGGGAAAACGATCGCGGCCGGCTGATACAGCCTTTTCGCCCGTCGCAGTCTACCCCGGCTAGTGAAGCCGAGAAAGTGAGAGAAAAGGGGGATTTTCGGGTTCTTATTCCTCGGTTATTTCGCAGTTTTATGTCTTTCTTTCTCTACTCAAAGCTGAGAAGCTCTATTTTCATAATCCACCAGTCAAATTTACCCCTTCCGGTGTCTTCAATAGAGATCGTGGATTCTTTATGATTTATCATTATGAGCTTCATGAACTGGTACAAAATATGTCAAGCCTCCAGAGTTTCAGATAATCACCTGTATCACCTGTCAAATTTCAGATAATAGGAGTAAATAATTGAGAAGGTAGGTTTTCTAGATATTAACCACGATCCTGACTCTTTTTCAGAGGTGGGGGGAAATACGCCAAGAAATCCCGTCAGCGGCGTCACACTCGCGGCGCCACCAGTACGACTTGCCAATCGATTTTGCTCTTGGGAGCCCGGCAGAGCGTAGCTGCGTCACCTCAGCGCTTCCACCCACGCCACACTGCCTCCTCCAGCCACGCCACCCTGCCCTCTTCACCTTTGCCACATTGTCTCGCTTGAAGGCTGCCAGCACTACCACTGGCACTCGCACCCGCCGCGCCGCTCGCCGCGAATGGCCATGCGATTTTTTGGCGTATTTCCCCCCACCCCTTTTCCAGCATTCTGGAGACACATGGAGACACAGAGAGGAGAAATAACGCGGCAGAAGCCATCGTAACGAAAGGGGAGGGCACCCCATAAAGTCTGTGCATCTTGGAGAGATTATTGAGGGACCGACTTGCACACTCAGACCCTTCCAAGGTTGGTTGAAAATAATGTCTTCAGTGTAATGCCTAATCTCCTCAGCGCAATAGCACCTAGCACGTGCAGCAGCAATCAGGAATAAAGGCGCTTCTGTATTTCAATCATAACTTCAACATTTATATAACTTGTCCATTTTTTGCGATTTGAAGGGAACTGTCTAGCAATGAACTAAGCATCTCAGCTGAGTAGGGTGCAGGGTGGAAGGTGGAAATTTTTATCTAACTGAGAACTCTGAAAATGACCTACTCCATGTGTTAGTACCAGGATGCATAGTTATGGGCAAAAGCTTCGGTGTCGGATGGGACTCGAACCCGCACCTCATCCTTTCCGGGGATATGTGCTAATCCATTACACTACCGACACCCCTTTCACCTTAACTCAGCTTTTGAATGGTATATTTACCATAGCTTATCAGCACTCACACGTATAACGTGTTGAGCCGGTTGGCCAATGTCGGCATCGAACCGTGAAGCTGAAAGCTTTAGTAATGATTTTTGATATTTTCAATTATTTGATTATTTTTGATACTTTCGCATCGCGAGCCGCGGCGATAAACAGCAGTTATCAAAAATTAAAAATATCAAAGACCTACTCCATGCTTCAGCGCTGTGAGGTGAAGTCGTGATTCCAAATCACGAGTAACAAAGTCCTAGCCTCATGCCATATTATCTCCAGCACACCTGCTCGTTTATTTGAATTTTAAGCTTTTTGTGGCTAACTGAACTTATTTAGAAGGCTTGGTCATCTTCAGAAAGTTGAGATACCTTGTTCTTCGGGTAACAATACCTTCGGAATGTAAACATCGACCAAAATTATGGTCAAATCCGAAACCGCTTATATTTTTTTATCGCTACAGCTATACTTTGGCTATCCTGATTCACATGACTGCCTCAGACGCTAGAGGACACTCCGGTACCTATTGTCGGATCCAAATGGATGTACACTTGATTTATTGAAGATCGCTAGGAGTGATATGTGGATTTTGATGATTTGGGGATCTTTCGTCGCTTTCCAACAATTGCCCCTCCCTCCGCCCAAGCGTGATCAGAGTTGGTTTTGACTCAGGTTCTCTTTATGCTGAGTGGTACCGTATCTACTAGGTGCTAAATTCAGTGTGCAAACGAGAAAATGCAAACATTGACGAGATCCAGCTAAGACCTGTAGTGTGCGGTGCAACCTTACGCATCCAAGTGATACAACCCATAACCCAAGCAACCATCAATGTATTAAAGTAAAGTTTAAAGTTTTCGGTGTTAATAACCCCATTCCTGGGATGCGCCGCACATTCTAGTTTCATTCAAAATCGTGGTGGCTGGTGAATGTGATTCGGCCTATACAATGACTTGCGGTGGCCAGCCGATGTACAAGTCAGTGCTTTTATCCTCCCAGACGAGTCTGGTACCAATTTACTGACCCCGGAGGGATGGAAGGCTTGGTTGGCGTGGGCGGGAGATGATGCGGGATTTCATCCCCGCACCGTGAGAGTGGGGTGTGCGCCACCTGTCACTACACCACCTCCGCCCGTTATCAATGTATTACACACCTTAATTGTTGTTTGCATCGTGGGACGCGTATGAAACTAACATAGCAGCATAATACGGGAACATGGCTCATTCACACTCGGCCATTTTTTATAGGACTTGGTTTGTTTTTTATTGTCACTCGTCCATTCTCAGCTTTTTCTTGAAGGGAAATGATGGTACGTTTTGTTTTTCACATTTCTATGACTAGTTCACTTTATATGGAAAACGTCGGTGGCAACCGTAAGCACTTTTAGCAGAAATTCTAAAAGTTACGCTATAGCGATACTGACAAGTAAGAAACGAAGAGAAAGAAACGACAAAATGAGTAAGGAACAGGATCTTCAGAACATCTCAAGCGGAAAGTGCTCAAGCGAGTAGACGGATTAGGAGAGAAAAGCTTGAATCATTCAAACTATGTGCTGCACTTTTTTTTTTCAGAATCTTTTATTAAATCAGATTTGGAACTTTGGACGAAATGTCTCGAATTTTTATGCATATATAAATATACATATTATATATAATGCATACATAAAATTCCCGAGTTCGGCTCGCTCCCTGTGCAGAAGCACTTCCTTCCGGCGCGCTGCACATTATCCGCACCAGTCTGGTTGTTGGGCTGGCAGTGCGAAAAGCAAATTTTCGCCCGTTCTGGCTCTAGGGCCAAATATTGAATGAATGAAAACTATAGTGCACTGCATATACAGCATATATTACGCATTGGTAATTATTAAATATCATTATATGCTTATATATGTAGTATATATTACGTAATAGTGATTATTGTTAATTAATATAAATTATTATTTATTTATTTGATTGCTTAATATGTCGAACAACATGCCGTACCAAAGGGAAGAATACTCTAACGAAGGAATATGAACCACGAAAGAAAAATAACGCACGAGAAGTTCAGCCTAACAGAGACAGCTTTAGGTGAATAAGACAAAGAGAGAAAATACCGATTAAGAAGTTCAACCCGATAGAGATAGCTCAGGTGAATAGACCCGAAAGTAGCTGAAGGGATTGAAGGTTGGTGTAAGCCAATAGAAAATAAATGTCGAACAGACTTGAAGATACTCTGTTGGTTCATGTTACAATAAATAGCATCCCAACTCCCCAACACCGGCACCGCCATAACTTCAGCTGAAACCCACATCAGCCGGCTGTGATGCCCTTCGCCACATGGGGGATCACAGGAGCTCGCTGCAACTCCGAAACATGGTCATACCGGGCACCCACGTGGAAACAGCAAGCTGGGTCAAAGTGAAGTGCCATGGCAGTGCGGCAGACTGGGAAAACGAGAATACTACCAAGCAGTAGTAAAAAAGCATAAGGGCTGAAATGCAAAACAGGATGCCCCCCCCCCTCTCTCGATCGCACCATAACATTCACCTAATACCACCGAACACATCAATCTACTCTGCCAGACGTCCAAAGACAAAGAAAAGGGATTAAGATAGTTCGGAAAATCAGTCAAACCAAAATCAAAAGAGATAAAATAAAGCACCATAAGCTAACACTCTTAGTAAGCCATCACAATTAGGAAGAAACAAAACCATATCGTGACACGAGCAGAGGACTCCATTCAAGGACCGCAAAGGGCCTTCACAATGAACAGGTACGTCACCTAGCACCCATCTCTTGTGAAGCCACGCTAGAAAATACTCAGACCTATATACTCCATAATTGCATCACAGAAACCGCTCAAGACTGCATTGGTTCGCTTGAGGTGGAGAGAATGTGCACAAAAACAAAGATATGATGCTCAGTATAAAATAGACTTTTTCTGGAAACAATACAAATTAGATTATGTATGTTATGCAGATTCTATGCTATAGCTGAATGAAAGTCAAGTTCATGGCACACTCCATATATTGTGGAGCGTCTATGGAGAGTATAGATCGAAAAGATTCAGAAGAAGTAATGGGTCGAATTCTGATGTGAAAAAGAGTTTACGAAGGTGCTCCACTTGAGAGCTGGACGTACGTCAAAGTGGGCACTTTCGACTGGAAATGCATAATGACATGAGGGTCCCTCGATGAGAGGGCAGTGCGAGACGAGCCTGGTGGGCGTTCATTAGTGAGTCAGTGAAGCCAGCCTCACTTTTCCGTACATGTAAAGGATAAAAGGATAAAGTTTTTGGCGTCAAACAATCACGTGCTGGGATGCGGTGTGCATTTTAGCTTCGCACAGAATCGTGGTAAAAGGTAAAGCGGATTGACCATTACAATAATTTGCGGTTACCAGTCGATGAACAAATTACCGCTTTTTCAGACGAAGCTAGTGTTAATCTACCTACTCGAGAAGGATGATGGGCTTGTTTGGCCTGAATGCTCATCGAGGTGAAATTTGATCACTGCATCAGAAGAATGGAAGTATGCACGCCCAACCTGTCATCTCCCACTTCATGGAATATAAAAATAAAAGTCGCGTGTTTACGACATCACCCTAAAGCGCCTTCTATTTCTGCTAGGCTTCCAGAATTGGATCGCTGTTGAGAATGACAGGAGGAGGTAGGCACAGCAGGGAAGCTAGGACAAGCCAAAAGCGGTAGAAACATGGGATGATTTATTATCGACGCAAACATGAACCAGTAGCTGAAAAAAGAGCACTGGATACAGAGATGAGAGCAGAATCATGAAAATCCCAGTGGGAGATTGAATAGATGAAACTGTTGAATTGAATGATTGAACTGGTTAAAATGGGAGGGGAACCCATATTCCCTTCCCCCATATGATATCAGTTGAAACCGCAAATTTTATGAGATGCATAGGTCCTCCTCTGGGAATCATTCCGGTATATGCAATGAGTTTTCGAGAATCTATTTTTTTCCTTAATTATTATATTACCAGTTGGACTGGCGCACACAGTGGGTCGATCGGAATTGCTATTTTCTATGAATTTGCTCAATACACATTACCACATCACATTACCCCACGTTTGGGTCATAATGACACCCAATCAGCAATTTTCGGTTTGAAAACGGAACACTCCGCTGCACGCCCCGCCCACCGTAGGCGGAGCTTAACTTGGTACATGAATGCTCTTTACTTCTTGTACCTTGCCATACCCATCCCAAACTTGTCCGCGTCTACACAGGTTCGTTTTCATGCTTGATTTCGTGACAGACAGAGGGACCGACGGACAGACGGATGGACGGAGGGACGGACAGAACGACGAAGCGTTTTATATATAGTAGGAATTCTCATTAATTCATGCAGGATTACTTTATTGCCGTTTACTCCTCATTGTCTGAGGCAGTAAAGTAATATTTTCATCGCCCAGTGAGAATGGAAAGAGAGGTGCGTCTGCAGTAGTGCGACAACGAAGGAAAACGGAGTAAAATGGGGACATTGGGACACGCCATGTGCACGCCAACCCCCAAGTGGACGAGTTTTACTGGGCGCCGCATCACTAAACATCGACCGGAAACACGTGTATAACACGCGGCCAGATGACATGTGGGATTAGCTTGTACGCGGGATGGAGCGTCAGTCAGGCAGTGTAGGTCTACTCATGAAGCTTCGAGCGCATCTTTCACTTACCAGGAACATCGCCTTTCCTTTCTTCCAAGGGCCGTATACCGTGCGCTACCACACCCCAATAATAAATAAGAAAATTCATGATAATGATGGTGAAGAACCGAGAAATCTACGATAAAGTTGTAAATAGAACGGAAAAAAATTTGTCTCAATTGATCGCTCGCTGGGATGCGCCTCGCATTCTAATTCCATTAGGAATTGAAGTGAAAGCGATTTGGCCTACACACGCAGGGCCATCCGATGCACAGTCCAGCACTTCATCCTCCCAGACAAGCCCGGTATTAGCTTGGGCGCCCACTGATGCAGGATTTGATCCCCGCACCGTGAGACTGGAGGTGCGCGTCACCTCATATTACATCACCTGCGCCAAAGTGATAAAATACGAGAAATATTCAAACATACACAACAGCGTAAAAATGAACGATGTGTGTACAACTTTCGATAAGATGATCAAAAACACTAAAAAACTTGAAAAGAACCAACTCATGGCACAAATTGTGTTTAGAGCACGGCTGGGGGAGGGAGGTCCGCCAAGCCGCAAAGGGCACAGAAGAGACTCGCAGCTGGTTTTTCGGCAGTAAACATTGGCCTCAGGCATAACAATGCATGCAATCAAAAACTGCACCAGTTTACTTTCAAATGACATTACGAAACCGCCATAAACAGAACTTGTGAATCGCGTCAAATTTCACGGTGATTTTTCAGACTTTAGAACTCAGGGGTTTTCTAACCCGGTGGTACCCCGACAGTATGTGATGTTAGTACTTGAAAAGTGGAGTTTTGTAGCTCACGCAACTGCCGCCTGGCAAGGCGGGCTCCCGTACGGACGGGAGCTGTAGAACGGGTCAGCGTGACTAGGCGTATGCCGAAGTCACGGCGACGCGTTTGCGTCGCGGCAGCTCTGACCCGGACATTCTCGGAGAATGTCCCCCATTCCGGCTTTCGTAATACTTGTTGACTGGTCGTGTCGCACATTTGGTTGCAGTAAAAGTTTCCATTTTGTTACAAGCTTTCAATATTACACCAATAAGTAAATGTCATCGTTGTATTGTCGGCATTCTCACATTCAGTCGGGCTTATAACCTTTCGTTAGTTCAGTATAGCCTCCTCATTCGCCATTTTGGCCTTAAGGTGGCGTAACCTCATTTTCTCTCATGTTGTTAGCATTGTTCGGTACAACACATTATCCCCCAGTTCGTAGCATATGTACACATTTGGACGGTTCGTCCGTAGACGTTTCTTCGTTTCCAATCTTTTTGTGGGGAATATATTGGTGCCATGCTTTATTGAGCTTTATTATTGTGCATTGACTAGGAGGGGCTGTCAGCAGCTAATAAGGCCATATTGGTATAAAGGTGGCATTAGTGTACCGACAATGTTTTCCGGTTCAAAATTCTCGCTTTTTGAGCTATCAGGTTCTCATTTCTACTATTCACAGCAATTTCGTATTTAGAGGGAGTGCTGTATCACTGCCTCTTTCACTTAACAAACGACTCGTTTTTATATTTTTCGGCAGATTTTGTTAGGCATCCTTCCATAGTTAGCTTCTATTATCGGCTAACCATTGCCATGCAAGTCAAGTTCCAAGAGCTAAAGTGCTGCCATTACTCCCTAAAGTGGGACAAGTTCCAAGATGTAGCCAAAGTGCTACTATTACTCCCTAAAGTGGGACAAATTCTAGATGTAGCTAAAGTGCTACTATTACTCCCTAAAGTAGGATACATGGCGTCATTTGATTTGAAGTTGGGGCATCATCAAAAAAAAAAAAAAAAGCATCCGGAGTTCAAAAAAAAAAAAAAAAAAAAAAAAAAAAAAAAAAAAAAAAATTGGGGTCAAGTGAAGGTACGCGGTACCTGTTGAGCGCTGAGTGAAGGTACGCGGTACCTGTTGAGTGCTGAACGAAGGTACGCGGTACCTGTTGAGTGAGTGCTGAGTGAAGGTATGCGGTACCTGTTGAGTGAAAGCTGAGTGAAGGTACGCGGTACTTGTTGAGCGCTATGTGAAGGTACGCGGTACTTGCCGAACGCTGAGTGAAGGTACGCGGTACCTGTTGAGCGCTTAATGAGAGTACGTTGTGCCTTTGTTAATCGGTGTTTAATAAGTCGGTGTTAGACGAACATAGCTTAAGTCATTCAATCAGCGTCAGCATAGGCAGCATGATATTCGTTTCAGTGCGTTCGATCGGTGTTCGTCGAACAGAGCTTATGTTATCTCGATCAGCGTTATCGAGAATTTCGATGGCTTCGTATCCTCTATCGTATTACATAAGATAATACAGCATGCGGCGTAGGTACGCATGATATTCTGCTCAGTGCCTTCGATCGGTGTTCGTCGAACAGAGCGTAGAGTGTATTCGATCGGTGTCAGTCGATGAGCTTATGTTATCTCGATCAGCATTATCGAAAAGTTCGATGGTTTCCTATACTAGTAGCTCAGCGGCACAGGTACGCATGACATTCGGTTCAGTGCACAGTGATCCTAAACAGAGCGTAGAGTGCATTCGATCAGTGCTCGTCGAACAGAACTTACGTTATTACGATTAGGTTAAGCGGAAAAATTCGATGTTTCTTATCCTCTCTGGGTCCCATGATATATATTCGATTAAGGGCGTTCGATCGGTGTTCGTCAAACAGAGCTTGGAGTGCGTTCGATCGATGTCGAACAGAGTCTAGGTTATTTCGATCGGCGTTTCCGAAAAATTTGATGAGTTTGTACCATATCACTCAAGATCCTTTACTAGTAGCTATGCGGCGCGGGTACGCATGACACATATTCGATTCAGTGCGTTCGATCGGTGTTTGTCGAACAGAGCTCATGTCATAGCGATCAGTGCTATCGGAAAGTTGATGTAGTTTTGTATCCTATATTACAACCTCATACAGCGGAGGAACGTGCAGCACTCAAGGTTCAGTGGGTTCGATTGGGTGTATCGCTAGGTACCGGCTGGGCTTTGTAGGTCGAGGTAAGACATCGCATAACTTATAATTTACAGCGTATCAGTGTTCTCCGTTAACGCTGGGCGCTGCTAACGCCCTGGGCGGACATCCACTATACAGCGTAGGTACGTTGTACCACTACAGAGAAGGACATGGTACCTTCTTGTTAGATACGACGTGCCGGTTTGGGTAAATTGTGTCGTAGCGGTTCAAGCATTGTATGTAGATCTCTCATATTAGGATTTGTGTCGTTTATGCGAAGGTACACGGTCTCGGTGGGACGCCCAGTGAAGGTACCTTGTACCACCGTTTGCCAGCTGTCTGTTAGAAAGAGACTGCGGTTAGGTCTGTATTTGTCAAAGTGTTTCGTTAGGTTCAAGACGCAAATATTCACTTGGTTCGCGCAACGCACGATAATATGATCGGACGGCTGGTCGTCCATCAGCTACTTTTGTAGTTCGTGCACGATTGTATTTTTGTTGTTGACGTACTGCAGTCAGATTTCTGACTCCAACATTCCATTCCATTTCGTGCAGGTTCTCGCGCTCGTCTTGAAAGGCATTGGTGCTCAATTTCAGCAAAGGTTACACTAGTCGCTTCGAAAGGTTTCTTCGAGGGCTACCTCAAAGAAGGTTATCTAATACTAAGAATATTGGGTGATTTCAGTTACGCGCTTCACAGCATTCTATGCCACCACCGCATAGATTAAGTGCACCGGTCTTATTCGTGGTTCGGATTATCTCGTTATTTCCAATCCTCTGCATTCCATTCAAGGCGGCACCGTCAGCTGTAAGACGTTATAAACTCACTATCCTTAATACCCTTATTTACGCCCCGATGCGGTCCTGTTTTGCGCAGAATGCGTTCAATCTACCGCATTCCATATTTGTTCATGTATCGTATTATTCGATTACTGTGCGGTCGTTCGCACACAAGGTGGAGCGTATAGGTCGAGAACTCGCTATTTTATCTTTACTGTGTCCATGCGAATTTTCTGTGGGTTTCATGAGTAGAGTTTGGTCTCGCTAGGATACTGGCAAAGGACGCTGACCGGCGAGTTGATCCGGAGTTCGATCAATGTCCTTCGGGCAGGGGGTTATTTCAAGTGTGATCAATGTTTGTCAACTTGTTCCGTTTATATTATGTAAATGCTTACTTTTCGGCTCAGATAACTCGCACCATGTCACAAGGTCCAGCTTTTTACCTGGCATCGCTAACTGTCACCGTTTCTTAAGATTCGCGACGTGAGCCAAGATCCGGCAGGATTCCTACGTGTACTACCTGCCTATTGTACTGGCCGATACTCCAGTTGAGCGAAGAGTCGCTAGTGGTCCCGAAGCGTATTATTATTTGGTAGACGTCTGCGTCGTAAGTCACCAAAAAAAAACCAGGACTGGACGCTGATTCAGAGTTTTCTCTTACACATTGGTAAGCGCTAATGTTCTCCTTTTGAATGAGCAAGAGTCATTGGGAATAGTTCAACTTCACATAGCACGTTCCGCTAACGTTCTATGTCCTTTCAACTTTCGTTCATCACCTCATAGAAAACTTGGGTGGAAAGGTTCACTTCAGACCGTTCGATAATCTCCTCTCGAAATGCAAGAGCGATAGCTGAGACCAGTTCACAAAGCGTTTTTTATAAACTGAGTAGCGTCTAGCATGAGGGTCGTTTCGCGCGTTATAGGTCGGCCATTAGGCACCATACCTCAACAGACCTAGTGCACTTGCGACCACGTAAAAGTATGTGCCCTTCTGTTGGCTTTTGCAGTGCAATTGTTACTTAGCATCTTACATTCTCATCGTCCCCCTCCGGGCTTTAAACTTGTTCCGTTGTTGTTGCGTGATGGACAAAACGTAGGTTTCGTCGTAGAGTATCGGAGACGAAAGTGGAGTTTTGTAGCTCACGCAACTGCCGCCTGGCAAGGCGGGCTCCCGTACGGACGGGAGCTGTAGAACGGGTCAGCGTGACTAGGCGTATGCCGAAGTCACGGCGACGCGTTTGCGTCGCGGCAGCTCTGACCCGGACATTCTCGGAGAATGTCCCCCATTCCGGCTTTCGTAATACTTGTTGACTCCCGCCCATCCCTCCCACGTCAACAAGGGTAGGAATCAGTTTGTCGCATGTTTTTTCTCATCACTCAAGATTTTCAGGCAGTTTCATGGATCTCAGCGACTACACAGGAGGACACTGCCGTACTCTCAGTGAGCATCGTTTTCGGGAATAGGGTTCCCTGAAAGCTACATTCCTTCTCTTACTCAGCTTTAACAACATGCTATTGTTGTGATTTCAGGTAAAGAGAACGCGTGTCAATAGTCGCCATGTAGTGTATTCAGATTCAACTGTGATGGGATACCGTACGATGCGGTCTCGCGGTGGCTAAATCCGACCCATGGAAGCAGAATCGTCTTCGGAAACTCATTTCCTTTGCTCTCGCAACATCAGGATTGTTGATACTCAATGTACATACAAGACTGTATCGGTGATACACAACATTAAGTAACTTCCGTTCAATGTAATCAGGGTGTAATCATGGGAGATCGTTAGTGTTAAGATAAGTTGCATTAGTTATAATCGTCAGACCAGATTGTGAATAATACGTAACGCCTGCTCTTTTTATTCTGCTCTTTCATGCCTATTTCGATAATTAGAAATCGCTTCTATCCGCTGTGTCGAGTGGCTCCGTTCCCTGTTCGCCAGCAAGGCGCTTGGTTCAGTGTCATGTTAGTTCAACCAGCTCTTCTCCCACTATCCTTCGTCAAATTGTTCACTGTCTTTTTGACATATCATAGAGCATTTAGTAACGCTAGAGTGCATATACTCTCCAGAAAACGGCATATTTATCGAGTCAGATGCATGTATTTATGTATTACTATGTTAAGGTGATCATTGTAAATGCCGTTATCAAGCTCCCCCAGGCTTTGAGATTGATTCGTTCGGTGTAATTAGCATATTCGCTGTAAATCTCGGGTGCAGTGAAACATCGGTTCATTACCAGACCAGTATAATTGGTTTTTCCTGTTAACCTGCGTTAGGTTGTCACCCTATATTTTTGTCATACTGTAAAGCGTTCAGTCACGCTATAAGGCATATTCATATTATACATGCTTTAGTAACCTCTTTTCAAATATCAATACAGTAGCAGATTCTGTTTAGACGTATGTTGTCATTGCCATCTATCTTTATATGCATAGTTCGTATGGTTATGGTCATTCATATGACCTTGTGCGACACGAAGTATAACGATAAAGCCTATACCCCCCCTGTTGCGTGATGGACAAAACGTAGGTTTCGTCGTAGAGTATCGGAGACGAAAGGGTTTTTTAAGTTGAAGAAATCCTTCAAAAACTACTCAAATTTAGCAACTGAGTTACAAAGCATATGATTCGTATGAATAGAAAGTCAGGGAGTTAGCGTTGTCCCGCTCTTAGGGATTTCCTCTGACGGATGCATGGCAACACGACTCGCGGGACTGCAGCGGGATCGTGGCAAGACCTAAAGCCGTGCTTTCGCAATGCGAGTTTCGCCATACATCACCGCTTCTTAACCGAGCTAACTGTTTTTAAAGTACACTTCTTCCTAGTTCTCATTACCTTTTTACCCAAGGCGGTACATGGTCGCGGGCCCTCACATGGGCGGTGAGGAATTAGTGGGAAATCACTTAATTTTGGCTCAGATGGAATTTTTGGATGTGTGCGTACGGTCCGTCATTTGCTACGATTGAAAACTCAAAAACCTCCAACTAATCGATATTGATTCAAACTAACTGTCAATTTTAAACACTGATTATGTCACTTTATCCTGTGATGAGAGAATGATGATAGAAGTTCAGTGAATGAGTGCTCAGAGAAAAGAAGCTTGTAGGAATCTATAGCTTGTTTTCCTTTTTCTGTTTGTTTAGCAACTCAATAAAACGAGAAAACGAGAAGCGAAATTTGTCAATCACATCAGATTACCGCCACGAAAACAGCAAGAAAAATGGAACAGCCTTCAAGTTAGTTTGTAAACAATCCAGCTATCTATACCTATCAACCACGCCGCTTTACGCATCATGACAAAACTCGTGGCAGGTAGTAAACAAAGAAAACAAATAAATAAATCCATGGTGAAAAGCTCACAGAAACTGCCGAGAAACTTGGAAATGTAGAATTTTCATGTTATTCGGTAGCTTTTCTGGGTACGTGCGTGCTGACAATTTTCGTAGAAGTGCCCAGAGGGACGTATGACTTGCCCGATACATATGATACATGGCATGGATACATACCATACTCGCCTTCACCTTCTCAGTATTCAGGTCCTCATCACTTGGTAACTTCTAATAATTGGCCATATTAAAAGTCCGAAGAAAGAGGAAGATGCAAAGAAATGACCATTTTGTAACGAACATTCAAAATCAGAAGCGATAATCGGTGGAAAAACCCGGATTGAAAAGCGCGGCGCTGTGGTGTGTATTCACATTACATTCGCAGCAACATACTGACTTTCCGAATTGTCCGCTGTAGAGATGCCATTTGATGTCTTGTAGAGAGTATTTCATTCATTGGTGATTGTGAAATAAGTGAAACCACACACAGCAACAAACGAGGAAAACAATTAAGTGAAGAGTAAGCGAAAGCGTGAGAAAAAGTGTGATTACAATTCAAATCCATTTACTTTCTACGTCTTAGCAAGGTGCCGTATGTGCATTGCGGCCACCGTCCTCCCATATCGTGAACCAAAGTCGCCCTCCTCCCGGTGTCTTAAAACCCTAGTGAGAGATTATTTTAAGGTGAGTAAAAAGCGCACATTAATAAGACATCATGTTTAACTGCTGGGTTGCATAGGGAAAGCATTGCTAGGAAGACATGAAGACAGGTAGACACACGGAATGGAGAAGCCCATCATAGGTTTCTTATCGCGCCCTCACTCGCATGCTTTTCGGTTGTACGGCTTCCGACGGTCGAGAAGATATAGAGGGCGTTGCAGCGACCACTGCTGTTCTCGTTGTCTGCATCACCACATTCAGTGATGCAGAGGGTGCGAAGGCACGCCCTTGGTGGTGATAAAGAGAGGAGACGTCATTTCCCGGGTTTTGACATCATACTGCTCTTTTACAATTGCACCAGCGTGCTTTCATATTTCCCAGGCGGCCAGAATTACACCCAACCTATCCTTGAAGGTAGCGGTTCGTCAGGACTCCAAAAATGATAGTAACTCCCAGAATTAACCAGTGCTGAATACGGATGCATTCATTTGATTGACAAGACTCCAGCCTCCAATTGCGAGCGTCTTTCGACGGACATGGTTTTTTGAACGCTCAAAAACTGCTTCTCGGTGCAAAAGCACAAGGGTCCTAGGAATGTCCTTTGCAAGGTTTTGACTTCCTCCCGCTTGTACTGCTTTGCTGTGATTGATCATGCGCTGATAAGTTTGACATGTCCCTGTGGGATCTCGCTCAATCCAGCATTTCTTGTCTTTATCATACGTAGATCGTCAAGGTTCAGACCGATTAATTCACCGCCAAAATACCTACCTCACTAAAAGCTCATACCATATGATTGCGCTTACTTACTTACTTCGCTGCTAGGGGATTCACACCTTTTGACACCTTGTTGGAGCTTTCACCCACTCATCAAACCCGAACATAGCAACTCCTCTTTACTGGACCACTGGGAATTTTACCCAGGAAGATATATTCTTGAACGCGAATTCCGCCTCTTGGTGGCTCAAGGACACAATTCATGACAATCTTCGTGGGCCATCATGCTCAGTAATGCATTAATGCTTTGATGGGGGGGGGAGGGGGGGGAGTGGAGGGGTGATGACGGGTATGAACGTGAAGAGAAACTCAGGGAAATCTTTCAAAATTCAAAATGTGGTCTTTCATTTGGGCCTAAATGAGATCACAGCCCGAAAGAAGGCATTGGAACTCCTTAGACGTTCCTATTTGACGACAGTGATAGGGGTAATGTGGGTAATGAAAGCTCCTGAGCTGTGTCATGCAGATGAAAGCCAGGGGTCTAAGAGGTCTAAAAAGACCACATGTGGCGAAGTTTCCGATGAGAAGAGTGCCCCTGGGCTTCATAAGAGCCGCCTTCTTCGACAATTGTCCCTTCTTTTATCCCAGTCCACCCCTTTCTTCGGCCAGACCCGCCCTTTTGAGAATAAACGGCGGAAAATAGGTCTTCTTTTTGGGGTTTGACCGTTTCGTTCCGCGTTTCTCTTGACTTTCGTACTATTAGGCACGTTGACCTTCATACTTGACGATCTTTCCATATTCGGCCCGAATTACCACTTTCATTACCTCTGATGTCACCACATAAAATTCAGTAATACTTACCTTTTTCCTCCGGTGATTTGACTTTATTACCAAGATTTCGTCCTATTCATTTTATCGACCTATAGCATGCCTCTTTTTGAGTGCTGCCTGAATCGAGGGAGGAAACACAGCTCGGCGACGGACTTTTCGGGCTGGGTGAACCATATCTAACGTTTTTCTGTATTCGACATACTCATTTATTCAACCCGGAGCTCGTTTCTCCCAGGCTTAAGCAAAAATCCACGCCATCAACGTCTCAGAAGTGCATCGGAACTTGGTTGCTGCACGATATCTGCGACTATATTCAGCTTACCGGCGTATCAAGTCCATCAGATCTCACGGTTTCACTAGAATACTAAAGGGACAATTGTTTTTTCGGAATTATGAAAGGGTAGATTTCAGAGGAATAAATATAGAAAAGGTCATAAGCACATAAGTAAAATGGTGAAATAGCTGAGATAGTCACAAACAACATCGTACCCCTCTTCTGCGCTATCTTTGCATCTTACAGCGATACAATCATTTTGATGAAAGGGTGAGTCTTGATGACATAATTTGCGGGTGTTATTGGTTGACCGCCAGCCCAACCAATTAAAAGATCCCTGGAACATTCAAAAAAGTAGGGAGAACAGATCTGCAATGAATCGAAAAAGGAAGTAATATAATAGAAGAAGGAAGGAATAAAATGGGAGATTATGAAGTGTAATCAAATAAGTGTTAGATGCGAAGAAAAATAGAACCCCAGAGGACCAATATATGGTCAAAAGAATGGAAAAGAGGCACATTTGTGGGAGATGTCAATCGCGATAGGCAACAAACAGGGAACGAGCGACCCGAGCCCATACACTACCTCCGCGATTGGCTAAACAAAAGCAACAACCACCCCATGTGTGCGTATACACATTCAAAGGCGGAGTTGTCGTACCTGAAGAGGTCTATTAGAACTCGAAGAACGATCAATAAACCCCCAGGGCGGTCTCTTTGGACGCGCAAATGCATCTCGTCGTATTACGTGTTGACTAATAATCACTGATTCATGCAACTTGAAGCACTATTCGTGAACATCGTGTCGTCAATTGAAACACTATGAAATAGACGCTTGCACTACTAAAACATGAGAAATGACTAATCTTATTTGAAAAGTCAGAAACTGAAGAAAGTGGAGCAAACACAAAGCATCGATTTCGGAGAGGAAAATTTCAGACCTGAAATAATTTCCCGTAGGATTCCTCAATCAACATCTGGCCGTCTTTAAAACATCTAGAAAGAAGAGCATTTGCATTTGGTAGCAAACATGAAACAGGATATATCTTTTATTACATTTAATAAATTTATATTTATATATCACACATATTTAAGTAAGACATTTATTGTTATATCAAGAAAAAAGGGGTTCGACCAGCAAGTGTTGAAAATATGAGAAACAATAGCACGCTTGAATTTTTGCCGTAGTATTAGGTTGGACCAAAGCTTTGTAGAATTTTTCCAAAGGCACCAATAATCCTTGTTTACTTCGAGACAGATCTAGGCGGTTCAGGAATATGGTGGAAAACTTCCTAAGCTTTATAACAAAGTAGCAAAGCATATATTGACCCACCAGATTCCGTATAGAGAGCTACAATGCCCGTTGTCGATACCCACCCAGCTCACGGTGTCATCTGCTATGAGTGGTCTTGCAGCAGTAAAGCGACGGAAGCTCGCCACTCCATAAACGCTGCATTGGGCAAAGGATGTGTGAGCTACGAGACCATGCCTCACCGGTTCAGCAGTTTCAGCAACGGCGAGATTGACATGGAAGACAAACCACGCTCAGGACTGTGCTGCTTCTGGGACGCGGAAGGAATGCTTTTCCACGAGGTGCTGGTACAAGGCGAGACAGTAACCGCTACCGTATGCACCCACCAGCTCCAGCAGCTCGCCGTGGCTGTTCGAGAAAAGCGCCGAAGAAGGTCCACGGTCACCCTTCTTCATGAAGACACCCGCTCCCATTTCGCGAATAGTACCCAGGCCAAGCTACAGGAGCTCGGCTGGGATGTGCTGCCCCACCCCCCATACTCTCCAGACATTGCCCCCTCTGACTATCACCTTACCCATCCTCTTGAATCTTTCCTGGCCAAGAGAAATTCGTTGATTATAACTTGCTTGCAAAGGCGATCGCTGACTCAGAACCCAGAGTTCTGGGAGGAGGGAATCAACGATTTAACTTCTATGTGGTGGCAGGGTGTTGTCGATAACAATGGTGGGTACGTTGTTGCCTCATTGTTGTTTGCTGGAAGAAATACTAATAAAAAATGATCGAAAACCCCTACAAGGTTTTCGGTACAACTTAATACTTTCACAAATGATTCTGGTGAGAGATCAACAGGTTATGAGTGAGTCGGCGAGGCTTCGCATGCTCATTCCTTTCTTGAAAAAGTTTTCTTTTTACATTCTGTGGTCCCTAATTCCTCTCTGGTGTATAATTTTTCGAGCTCATCATTTCAGGAGCATACCTTGCCTCACCGGGTGGGGTGTGTACGTCTAAAAACCGCGTTGCGGCGTCGCACTCGCAGCGTTATCAGCACTACTTGCCGCAGTCGGTGAGAATTTCGCTCAGGTCAGCTTGCACACTCAGGCGTATATTTTTAACTAAGCCTTAGTGGAGAGAAAACTCATTTCTCTTCTCAGTCATAGGTAAAAATACTGTCCATATTAGGATCCCCCTCCTCCTTCATTGCAATAGCACCATATCTGCTTTAATAGACCGCTCAACTTCCTCTAATGGATGGATTGTGAAATTTGCTTTCAAACGGTCAAACAAATTTCATCATCGAAATGAAAACGAAATTGTGAGACAGGTAGTGCTCATTTATCGGTTCAAAGCCTTACAAGCGGTTCAATCATGGACATGTTCGTTAATTTGTCAGTATTTCTTCTATTTCTACAGGTATGTTCCCTGTGAAATTGATGTTTGCTATTTACACGCTACGTCCATGTCCTCCCGTAATTTCTTACGGAAATGAGCAGTGGAATCAATTATCAATGTAATCAATCAATAATAATGATAAGCTAGTGTCTCATAAATGAAATTCTTGAAGGTATTGGTAGCCATCGTAATATTTCCACGTATGGAGGCGAAATATATAAGATGGAGGAAAGAAAGATGCCTGAAACCTGCCGTGAGTTTCTATCCAATTCTTCTGTACCCCTGGGGTATGTTTCAGATAAAGCCATTAAACACGGTGAACGGTCGGTGTCAAGGTGATATTTCACACTTTTCCAAGTGCCACTTCCACAAGTCCCCGTAACTTCGATTTTTAATGCCTTTTAGGGCCGTAAATCCTACTCTAAAAGAATAGCGCCAAAGCATCCTAAAATTTAGCACATGGGACAGACGGCAAGTGCCTATGGCATTGTTCAGAGTTTACGATTCAGCGATTAGGCGAGCAGGCGATTAGCTGATTGGACGTAAAGGATAATTTACGTATAATCTTGTATCTTGAGCAGCGTTCTTAGTTTTGGAATGTGCGGATTTGCAGAAATGCGGAAGTTGCGGAAAACGATGAAGATACTTATCGACTGGAGAACTATGGAATTAGTGGAATTGAGGGAATGCAGAATCGTGAATTTTGCGGAGTTGCAGAATTGGAAAGGGATAAGATACATATCGATTGGGAGAATAGCGTAATTTTTAGAATTGTGGAAATGCAGAATCGTTAAATTTGAAGAAAAGCATTGGATACGTATTGATTTCCATGCTACGAAACGATGAGAGAATTAGAGGAATCAAGAAGTAGGAATCGTCTTCAATTCCGCGAATTCCACAATTCTGCAATTCCGCAAATTCCAAAACTATGAACGCTCTCTTACATATTTTCTGCTCACTCGCCTAATCGCTCGATTGCTAAAGCGTATATGCGATCGCCTTCGATCTCCTAACAGTGCCGTCGAAGGAGCATTGGGGGTGGGGGTCGCTAGGTCGAATTTCCGCGCGACCGCCCGCGGCGAGCAGCGAAGCAAGGACGAGTCGTTTGGAATTCCGCTCAAGACGCAATGAGCCGGTATCGGTAGGGACCTTTAAAGGTAGGCGAACTCCCGAAGCTTTCAACTTGCAATCTTTAAAGGCCCCTTACGGTACCAGCCCATTGCGTCTTGAGCGGAATTCCCAACGGCTCCTACTGACGGCGCCGCGAGTGCGACGCCGCAAGCGGAAATTTGACCTAGCGACCCCCACCCCAGCATTGGAAGTAGTGAGAGAAATCAGATCTGAGACACCATGTTTCCTTCAAGAGGATCTATGGATGAATTCGCGTTAGAAAGCACGCCTTGAGACTCTCATTGCATCTTCTTGGTTGCGATTGGTTTGTGCGGTTCCCGATGGCTGAGTAGCTATGAAGGGCGGGACAATCTTCACGACTAGCATTGCCCGTCAGCCGTCTGCATCACTCTTTTAGCAAGCGGCTAATGATGCAGAGGGTGCAAATACGGGTCTTCGATCGCGAGAAGGGATCCTATTTTGTCAAATTTCAACCGCTCCATTCTGTTTTTTCTCTAGTATAGCACGATTTATCCCTTCGACTTCCGTATTTCACATGATCCAAAATACGGTTCCATATTCATACTCGCCCTAGATGACTGAACTATCATAATTTTTACAGAAACCCTGGAAGTTATCTAGAGAAACACCTCGTGAAATTATGGTTCGACGATCGATTCAACCACTTGAAATGTCCAACCTTCGTGGTTATCGCACTGATGACTACGGTCAACTGGTTCGCTGCCCATCAGTGCTTTATCACATCGCTGACAGATACGACAAGGAGATGGAGGTGCTTATCAGAATATTTTCAATTCACTTGCAAAGGGGGAGAGGTTCTAATTGTATGCAATACATAGATGGCGGCTTCGAGCACTACGAAACCATCGACCGGAAGTGATATGGCACCACAGATAGGTTCAGGTAGGTCTGGTATTGCAGGGTTTGAAAGGCGTACCTTGCGATGAAGTATCTTATCCTCTGAGGCAGTGGATTTTCTGGTAACTATCCGGGTGCTACAGCAATGAAGGGGGGGGGGGGGCATCCCACTGTGAACACTCTTTTCAGCTTTGCCGAGATAGAAGGTATTGCTGGGTGAAAAAATGAGAGAAGAGAAGAAACTCTTTTTTGCTTTTTTGCTGAGAAAAAAGAGGAGGAACCCCTTTTTCTGTGTCAGACTTAGGCAAAAATATACGCTCGTGTGTGGAGATACCCCAGAGGCGCCGTTATGCCGCGTTCATACATTGCGCCGGCGGGGCGTGGCTATGTTCACAGCAGCGAGGCAGAGTGGCTCAAGAAAGACGACGAAAGCAACGAAGTAGGATGGGTCTAGCGGAGACGCAGAGACACGCAACCACACCCTGCCGCCCACACCGCAGAGTATGAACGCGGCCTTACGGTGCACACTTACGCCGCTACTCCCGCTCGAAACCGCGCTTACCGTTCCTTTTTAGCTCAACTGTCCATTAACACGTTGGCGACCGTGCCGTTCACACTTTTTGGTGCATGGGAACGCGCGATTTTTTCGCACGCGACGGTATGGTGCCAGATTGCTCCAAAAAAGTATTCCCCATTAATAATTTTATTTGTTATTTTTTCGAGTTGTGTCTGCACAATGATCCATAGCTGAGATATAGTGAAGGTGATTGCGCTGAGATCTAAGAGCCCACGCCTACTAGAAACTGTACTTTCCTAATCGAACTTATTTGAAATTTAATGCTATTCAACGTAGTATTATCATAACATATGATTACAAGTTGAAGCACTCCCTTTTAGTTTGAAATAGTAAAGTCCGGCGTTACTTTTCCATCGATTGTTTCCAGTGTGAGTCCAAAAACTGCGCTCACCGCCGATTATTTACCTATATAATCAAATATAACTTAACAACCAAAAGCGAGTTTCATGGACTACGCTCTTGACAACAATCTGTGAGTATGATGGATGTATTAAATTGTCCCAAAAGTCTTGTAGGATTTTTCCAAAAAAATCGACAACTCTTGTTTACTTCGAGGCAGATCTAGGTGGCTCAGGAATATGGTAGAACGTTCTCTAAGCTTTCTAGAAAATATATATTGACCCACCAGATCCCGTGGAGAGAGCTACAATGCCCGTTGTCGATACCCACCCAACTCGCGGTGTCATCTATTATGAGCGGTCTTGCGGCACCAAAACGACGGAAGCTTGCCACTCCATCAGCGCTGCATTGGGCAAGGGATGTGTGAGCTACGAAACCATGCGCCGCTGGTTCATCAGCTTCAGCAACGGCGAGATTGACATGAAAGGCAAACCACGCTTGGGACTGTGCTGGTTCTGGGACGCGGAAGGAATGCTTTTCCGCGAGGTGCTGGTACAAGGCGAGACAGTCACCGCTACCGTATGCACCAACCAGCTCCAGCAGCTCGCCGTCGCTGTTCGAGAAAAGCTCCAAAAAAGGCCCGCGGTCACCCTCCCATGACGACGCCCCCTCCGATTTCACGAAGAGTATCCAGGCCAAGCTACAGAAGCTCGGTTGTCCTGCCCCACCCGCCATACTCTCCAGACATTGCTCCTTCTGACTATCACCTTACCCATCCTCTGAAATCCTTCCTGGCCAAGAGAAAATTCGCTGATTATGACATGTTTGCAAAGGCGATCGCTGACTTCATCGACTCCCAGAATCCAGGGTTCCGAGAGGAGGGAATCAACGATTTACCTATGAGGCGGCAGAGTGTTATCGATAGCATTGGTGAGTACGTTGTTGCCTAATTGTTGTTTGTTGGAAGAAAGAATAATAAAAAATGGTGGTCGAAAAAAATCCTACAAGACTTTTGGAACAACCTAATATAATATAAAAAAATCGATCGAAAGTTGGAAAAGAAGAGGTAAGAGTAGCTGTAACACGTCGTCGTGTCACACGGTCGTCAATGTATCAAAGGAACTGGGAAGGTCACTGGATCAATGCTTCTAACGTGAAATGAGATCTGAAATACCAGTTGGTGGTTGACGAAATGATCTAACCCACTAGCGAATGGCTGTTTAACTCAGAGCAACTGCGAAAAAAGCTGTCAGAAGAAATGGAGAGGCATGCCAACAAAGTACGCAGGAGACGTGAGCTGGAGGCTTACAATGCCAGAAAGGCCAGGTACGTCCACAATGAATCCATTCTATCACTGACTGATAAAAGTTTCCCTATCCGTGTGCACTCTTGCTCACACTTTCATGCGTTATTTGTGTACCAGCTGGCGGGCGCATATTACTGCGCGCGATTCATGGCGATGTTGTGCAGAATGGGTTTGATCGGCACGACTACGGTTGTGTATGGAGTTGAGTGGAAATTTCCTTTCCTCTGCCTTCAGCTGAGCTATTTATTTGGATAAAGCAGAGATGATGGTGTGATAAAAAACCATTTTATACTTCAGTCGCCTTGCATGTAACCCATTTTGCATGTCATCGACACGAATCGCGCGCAGTAGTGTGCGCGAGCCAACTTGTTTAGGTCATCATTGGGAACTTGGATAGTTTAGACATTGATAGTTTCGTATTTGACTGCATCGACTGGCAACAATTTGTTCACTTGCTGAGCATCTAATTCCTATACATTGATGGCAGATCCATATGCCGATTATCGATGTTTATTATTTTCGTAAACATGCTTCACTACTTTGAATTTTACGTAGCCTGGCGGTCGATACCCAGTGTTGCTGAAAGTACCGCTTTAGAAAATGATTCCGACTAAAACGCTTGCTTTGCTATCACAAATATAGGTTGTATCATGATTATCAATGTAGACCGCAGTACCAAGAGAAATGCACCATTTTTTGGAACGCTAGGCAATTCAGCGGTCGATACACCGGCCATTGACATCAGAACATAAAATATGTTCACCCAATGGCACTGAGCATCAGACGCTTTTGCTGAGGCGGTCGTATATTAGCATGAAGTGATGTAAAGGATTCCATCCCATCCGATTCCTAACGGTACTTATCACCCACCTTATACCGTTATTACTGTGGCCCCTGTACCCAACAGTACCAGGTCCCTGCACCCTACAATACCTGCGAATGTGAACATCCCACTGTTAGCCGACAAAGCGTACCGGCCTTGGTGATATTTTCCTTCTCACGCTCCTAATAGAATCTTAAGTTTGGATCACTCACTTTTGATGTCCCCGTTCCACTCTGCTAAACACCCATGAGTGTCAGCGCTTTTGGATCAACACGAAAGGCGAAACGATTCTGATAACATTCGCCTTCTCATGCACCTCATCGAATCTTATCAACAGTTATCAATGCGGGTCACCCATCATCAATGTCCCCGTATTACCCCGCAAAACACCTGTGAGTATGAACGCTCCGGGACCAATGCGAAAAGCGAAACAGATTCGACGACTCTAGCCTTTTTACGCTCCTTATCGAATCTTATCAACGGTTATCAGTGCGGGTCACCCACCATTAATGTCCCCGTTCCATCTCACAACACCTATGAGTGTTAGTGGTCTTGGATCAACGTGAAAGGCGAAACGGATTTGGCGACATTTGCCTTCCGAGGCTCCCTATCAGCCCATATCAGCTGCTATCACTTTCGGTCCACACCGGTGGGGTTCTCTTGGCACCCCCTATATCATATGTAAAATTCAGCGTCCCAGCTTTGCTGCGACGCGAGATATGAATTTCGTGACAAACAGACGGACACACACACACACACAGACAGACATACTAAGCGAATTATATATCGCAGGATAGGATGGATTTCATTGAACATTTTACCACTCTAGTGAACGCCCCCCCCCCTTTTACTTTTAAACTTTCTGAGCACTCTGGCAAAAAGGTCCCTTGTATGTACTCACTCGTGTACTCGCGCCCGTTACCTCTCTTACCATCATCTTTGCAAACCCCGTGCGCTTTCACTGTCACCAGCATTTTCACTAAAATTCCGTCCCTTTAACTTGATCGACCACGCAGTCCATCCGAACTTTCTCCGCCCCTTTCATTTAGTTTGAAAAGTATTTAACCACAAGGAAATCTTAAATATCCCGTACCGTTTCAGCTTCAAGCGATTTGCAACTGACAGAATGATTGGCCTTGGTCGTCATCGACATATCGTGGATCCGTCGACACTCCAGAACAAATGACGGCCATTGTGAACAGTCCTGCAATTCGTTATTTAATCAGTTGACTTACTCATCAATTCTTAGAAATTAGTCGATAATCATGTGAAAGATGGCCTAGACAAATCACATAATATACTGGAAGGGGATGATGCCCTTGGTTTTTGAAACTAAACAATGTTGACGCAAGGTTAAGTCTAATTCTTTGTTATCTACAAAGAGCCAAAAGAGGAGGAAGGCAACAAATTCCAAGCAAGATCCAAACACGCATATCATAGTTTTCAGGAAGAACTATCATCCATCACGATACACCAATAAAAGGCTATGGGTGTGGTACGAAAGGGCCCGATGCGGCATCGAGAAGTCCAAACGTTCGACGTGCGATCTTTCCGCTATGGGCAGGGTGAACCAACTCTTCGTGTGCCACACCCGTCAACTAGCATTTCTCTCATTCTTCAAAAAAAAATAAACAAAATGAAATAATACGTCATGTGATATGGATAGCACGTATCCGTATTTCACAGAATCCAAACAAGCACTAAAATGGGGAAAATACGAAGGAACGATTTTGAGCAGAATGTGATTTTACCTCGAGAATGGCTTTTAGGTGGACACGGTGAACCACTTCTCTGCTCCCAGTGTCCACATGGCGCCAAAATAAATAAGCAAGCAATGCCTCAGATTGGGAAGGAATCTCTAGAAGGCTCATAGGTTGGCCCGTCGCCCCAGAAACATTTAGGTACTGTTTGACCTGCAAGTCCGGGATTTCGTGTCTAACTAACAATACAACAATCCTGCTAATTTTGAATCTGACAGGGTGCACATTAGGTACCTGTTACTGTTTCTGGAACCTGTACTAATATTAATAAACTTTTTGAAACAAATTTTACAGGCCCGGTAAAAAAACCTCTGGTCGAACAACTATCGCCCACCTGATCAGCACAGCTGATCTTCGATTTCTGAAAAAACCTGGTGACATCCCTCATTTTTGCTCCCTTCACAGTTTGAAGTTACGGATTCTTCTTCTAAATTTGCACTTACTGAACTTGTACTTATTTGTACTTCTCTACAATCCAAACAGCCATAAACACAAACAACATCGAAATCTGCACAAAATGCAACACATTGTTATGGTACTTTCTTTTCTTTCACGGGTCAAGTGTATCTCTAAGTTCGCAGTTCTGCTTACTTTCTTGTGTGGCGCACCATAGAGTGTGAATAAATAAATAAATAAATAATAAATATTGAGCATTGTCACTGGCCAATAATCCCTCGCCTCGAATACGGAAACAGCATCGATACCGACTTTCTAGAATGTGTATCTAACAGGCACAATTGAGGGGCTACCGAGTGAATTTTAACAGTCCCACAGGTTTCGTGAGCATTTTCTGGGAAGGCTTTCCCAATATTGATCGAAAGCAGGCTCCTTCGGCCAGTGCAATAACAACAAACCCGGCGACTGCGTCGGAGTTTCACATGTTGTCTTATTGATTCATTAATGTATTTGTCAATATTTATATTCAAAATGAATCATGTCGTCCTATTTTCTCTTATTTCTCATGCTTTCTTTGAAACTCTGGGGTAGATATGATAGTAGCATCCTGTGTAAGTAAAGAGAATCTAACATTAATAAACAGTTATTAATCACCACAATAACATAATACTTCCGTATCGATTCGCCTCATTTGACTTTTCTTCTTCGAACAGGTTGGCTTCTTTTGTTTCCACACTACGAACCAAGGCACTCCCAGGTGTCGAGGAAATTAGATGATTCAATACGACCCTTCCCCCGCTACAGAGAACGCATGCTCCCCTTTTGATCTCTGCAATAACAGTGAGTGGTGGCGGATTGCATAGTTCAAATGTGTTTCATTTCTACGTACTAGTATTCTCACCTGGAGCAAAAAGATATTCATTTAACATTTCCTCACACGGGTGCGCTGTAAAATACCCTTCGCTTATCACTTGCCTATTCAAAGCTTATATTCTAGTGCTCAACGTTCTCTCAGGTTCGACCCGCCTCCTGTCTGGTCAGATACGACCCCCTGTCGAGGAATCCTCGACTCCCGGTGTGTAGAAATCGAGGAATTCCCGGGATACAGAAAATATTCCACGGGAATTTAACGAGGCCTGATTGACAAAATTGACAAAAGGTGGTACTGCAACGAGGGGTGAGGTGGCATCCCCTCCAAAAATCCTCAACCGCGAATATGCTCGATTTCTCAATCGATACGTATTTTATCCTTGACACAAAATTTCTAAGAACCGCAAAGCGCCGGTACGTGCTTCTCATCCTTTTGATCGATTTGTATCTTTTTCTCGACGCTTAAAATCTATTCATTTGTGTGTAATCGCAGCCTAACTTGTAGGAAGGTTCGTTTGTGAATTTCGAGAATAGGTACGAATTTCTGGTTATTTTAAGATGTCATGGAACACCTTTGTTATCAATACCCTGAAACCTTCGAACACTGAACTACGATCTGTCATCGAAGGTATTCTTTGGAAAAACTACAAAAATGTTCATGTTACACTCACTAATAGTCCAGGTGAGGTTTTACTCGTTTGTGACATATGTGAAAACAAAACAAACTCTGAAAGGCCCATACTCCATAATAAGTGTGTATCTCCAACCGGAAGTCCAAAACTGAGCTGTGCTATAAATTCAGGAAGTTCAACATGGTATACCGTACCAAACGTATTGCCACTATTCATCTTATGATGCATGAAATGACTCTAGAAAAAATTGTCGAAATGCGTGCTACAAGTAAATCCAGAATACCGTGCGGAAACAAAACTTACCATGAGAATTTATCATAAGGGCAATGTCAAACGAAGTGTTTCTCATCTGAACACATTCTTTCAATTTATGCAAATTCCATGTAGTGGCCGATGTAAAAACTATGATATTGTTTACGGTATACCATTTTTACATCCTGAATATGCATTTAGCTTTATAAAAAAGGGCGCATTGGAGACAATCAAATGACAGATTTTTTTCAGCGCTCATGCGTAGTCTGTCCATTTTTCAGGAAGTCAGAAAAGCTAATAATCCCTCTGTTACGACTTCTTTTTTAGATCTTACTAAGCCGCCATTCCGTATGACAGGAAATGGTTTCGGAAGAAAACTCGCGATAGCTGAGGTTGGAGGTATGGGGAACTTATTTCCCGTATTACACAAGGACAAGGACTATAATGTTAAAGTAAGCTAGCGGAAATCACTATTTATCATATGTACTGGGATTTTTATTACCGTATCTACAAATACTGCATCACTAAAATGATTAGATAGATAAAAAAGTAGAACGTTGAGCATCAATTATTATAACAAGGAGTGATTATTATCAAGACGTCACAAACCACAGAAATTGGTTTTCCCCGTTTTTTTTTTGACAAGAACGTAACTCATTATACGAATTTTCCCTTTGTGGGAAAGAGTACATATGGATTTTGAAAATAGGGATCGATTTACGCAAATTTTTTCGCCTCGCCCCGATTTCGCCGATTTCGCCCCGAATTTTTACGAGTCTTGTGAGGGCAAGTTATGCATAGAGGAGCGACGGCGGCTTCGATTGCTACAAAACCACCCCTTTCTCATAGATATGCCTGATTTCATGGATTGAAAGTTGAATCAAAAATTGCTGCCGTTCGCCTTTCAGACAACTTTAATGGACTATTTGAGGAAATCGTGGTTAATTTATGCGGAAAGAAATCTGCTTTTGTTTTTGGACCGTCCGCTTGTCCAGCTTCTGTCGTTGGAACAGCTGGTGAATTGGTTATCGATGCAAATTTCTCTATACCTAAGGTACGTTAGGATTCTTAACAATCCATCCATGAGAGAAAATATAAAATGGGTCAGTCATTGAGAAAGTGCAGAAAGCAAACTACGAGCTACTAGGTTCCTCTAAGACGACTTTTACTACTGCAACAGCTTGTTTATAGCTCAAACCCACGCTTGGTCAGTCTGTACCTTCACTGTCAGCTTCACCGAGTATCTATTTACTTGTACAGCCCGTGAAACAGCCACATATCCAGGACCAGGGTAGGGTATTGTTCGGAGTTCGCGAATCGTGTCACTCGCGCGATTCATGTAGAAGGAAAAAGATACACATCGATCAAGTGGTCCAGGCGATCGCTCGATTAGGCTGATAGGATAAGATACGTATCGATTAGGTGAATGATCCGTCTGATTCGCGTGGACCGCGCGATCACGTGAATCGCGAGTTCTGAACAATGTCTGAAGGATAAATGTTGGAAGCATCCTACTATATATAATTCGCTAAGTATGTCTGTCTGTCCGTGTGTGTGTGTGTGTGTCTGTCTGTCTGTCACGAAATTCATATCTCGCGTCGCAGCAAAGCAGGGACGCTGAATTTTACAAGTGATGTAGGGGGTGCCAAGGGAACCCCAGCGGTGGTGGACCGAAAGTGATAGCAGCTGATAAGGGTTGATAAGGAGCCCCGAAAGAAAATGTTGCCAAATCCGTTTCGCCTTTCGGGACGATCCGAGAGCGCCCATATTCATAGGTGTTTTGAGGGTTGGGACGGGGACATTAATGGTGGGTGACCCGCATTGATAACGGTTGATAAGATTCGATAAGACGCGTAAAAATGCTAGAGTCGTCGAATCCGTTTCGCTTTTTGCATTGGTCCCGTAGCGTTTATAGTCACAGGTGTTCTGCAGGGTAGGACGGGGACATTGATGGTGGGTGACCCGCATCGATAACGGTTGATAAGATTCGATAAGGAGGGTAGAAAGGCTGGAGTCGTCGAATCCGTTTCGTTTTTTGCATTGGTCCCGTAGCGTTCATAGTCACAGGTGTTCTGCAGGGTAGGACGGGGACATTGATGGTGGGTGATCCAGCTTGATAATGGTTGATAAGATTCGATAAGACGCGTAAAAAGGCTGGAGTCGTCGAATCCGTTTCGCTTTTTGCATTGGTCCCGTAGCGTTCATAGTCATCATAGTCACAGGTGTTCTGCAGGGTAGGACGGGGACATTGATGGTGGGTGATCCAGCTTGATAATGGTTGATAAGATTCGATAAGACGCGTAAAAAGGCTGGAGTCGTCGAATCCGTTTCGCTTTTTGCATTGGTCCCGTAGCGTTCATAGTCACAGGTGTTCTGCAGGGTAGGACGGGGACATTGATGGTGGGTGACCCGCATCGATAACGGTTGATAAGATTCGATAAGGAGCGTAGAAAGGCTGGAGTCGTCGAATCCGTTTCGCTTTTTGCATTGGTCCCGTAGCGTTCATAGTCACAGGTGTTCTGCAGGGTAGGACGGAGACATTGATGGTGGGTGATCCAGCTTGATAATGGTTGATAAGATTCGATAAGACGCGTAAAAAGGCTGGAGTCGTCGAATCCGTTCCGCTTTTTGCATTGGTCCCGTAGCGTTCATAGTCACAGGTGTTCTGCAGGGTAGGACGGGGACATTGATGGTGGGTGATCCAGCTTGATAATGGTTGATAAGATTCGATAAGACGCGTAAAAAGGCTAGAGTCGTCGAATCCGTTTCGCTTTTCGCATTGGTCCCGTAGCGTTTATAGTCACAGGTGTTCTGCAGGGTAGGACGAGGACATTGATGGTGGGTGACCCGCATTGATAACGGTTGATAAGATTCGATAAGGAGCGTAGAAAGGCTGGAGTCGTCGAATCCGTTTCGCTTTTTGCATTGGTCCCGTAGCGTTCATAGTCACAGGTGTTCTGCAGGGTAGGACGGGGACATTGATGGTGGGTGATCTAGCTTGATAATGGTTGATAAGATTCGATAAGACGCGTAAAAAGGCTAGAGTCGTCGAATCCGTTTCGCTTTTCGCATTGGTCCCGTAGCGTTTATAGTCACAGGTGTTCTGCAGGGTAGGACGGGGACATTGATGGTGGGTGACCCGCATCGATAACGGTTGATAAGATTCGATAAGGAGCGTAGAAAGGCTGGAGTCGTCGAATCCGTTTCGCTTTTTGCATTGGTCCCGTACAGTTCATAGTCACAGGTGTTCTGCAGGGTAGGACGGGGACATTGATGGTGGGTGATCTAGCTTGATAATGGTTGATAAGATTCGATAAGACGCGTAGAAAGGCTGGAGTCGTCGAATCCGTTTCGCTTTTTGCATTAGTCCCGTAGCGTTCATAGTCACAGGTGTTCTGCAGGGTAGGACGGGGACATTGATGGTGGGTGACCCGCATCGATAACGGTTGATAAGATTCGATAAGGAGCGTAGAAAGGCTGGAGTCGTCGAATCCGTTTCGCTTTTTGCATTGGTCCCATAGCGTTCATAGTCACAGGTGTTCTGCAGGGTAGGACGGGAACATTGATGGTGGGTGATCCAGCTTGATAATGGTTGATAAGATTCGATAAGGAGCATGAGAAGGCGAATGTCGTCAGATTCGTTTCGCCTTTCGCGCTGATCCAAGAGCGCTGACACTCATGGGTGTTTAGCAGAGTGGGACGGGGACATTAATAGTAGGTGATCCAAACTGTAAATGGTTGATCCAGGCTTCGATCAGGAGCGTGAGAAGGTGAATGTCACCTACGCTTTTGCGGCTAGCAGTGGAATGTTCACATTCGCAGGTATTGTAGGGTACAGGGACCTCAATGGTACTTTTGGGTACAGGGGCCTCAGTGATAACGGCTCACGGTGGCTGATAAGAACCATTTGAAAAGGATGGGATGAAATCCATTACATCGCTTGATACTACTATACGACCGCTTTAGCAAAAGCGTTTGATGCTCAGTGTCATTGGGTGAACATATTTTGTTTATGCTCTGATATCGACCGCTGAACGCCTAGCGTACGAAAAAATGATGCATTTCTTTTGATACTACGATCTACATTGATAATCATGATACACCTATATTTGTGATAGCAAAGCAAGCGTTTCATGCGGAATCATTGTCCAATGCGGTACTGGCAGCAACACTGTGTATCGACCGCTAGACTATGTGAAATTCCAAACAGTGAAGCATGTTCACGAAAACAGTAAACATCGGTAATCGGGATATGGATCTACCATCAGTGTGTAGAAATTAGATGCTCAACAAGTGAACAAATTGCCACCAGTCGATGCAATCGAATACAAAACTATCGATGTCTAAACAGTCCAAAATCCCAATGATGATCTAAACCAGTTGACTGGCGCACACTACTGCGCGCGATTCATGTCGATGACGTGCGAAATGGGTTCCATGAAAAGCGACTGAAGTATAACAACATCGAAATGCTTTTTTATCACGCCATCTCCTCTGTTTTTTTTTTCAATTCTGTAGCTCAGCTGAAAACAGAGGAAAGAAATTTCCACTCAATTCCATACACAACTGTGGTCGCGCCGATCAAACCCATTTTGCACAACATCGCCATGAATCGCGCGCAGTAGTGTGCGCCAGCCAACTGGTGAAATGAATAAGCCACTAATGAATGATAGAGATTACCGCCGATGTCCAAAACAATCGAGATCGAGAGGAAGTCGCTGTGACGCGCTGGTAGCTTTAGGGAGCCCAGATGTTGCTCTTGCGACTGTGCACTGTGTTTCACAAAGATTCATTACTATCGTGAGCAGGGCAAGTTACGGTTGAGAGCAACGCGAGAACCGGTGCATGGTGGCCTTACCATGTCCCGATCCTCGCGTTTATACTCTGCGCTGTTAGTACGTGGCTGCGTTCGCGGCAGTGAGGCGGGGTAGCACGAGGGAGGTGCAGAAACGACGCAGGCAACGAGGCAGAGTGACTTAGGCGGAGACTCAAAGACACACATCCACGCTCTGCCCCCGGCACCGCAGAGTGTGAACGCGGCTTGATGACGTGACAAAACTCTACTATGCACTTTCCGAGAGAATGCCGAAATTCGGAATGGGTGGACAGATTTTTTCCAAAATAGATTCGAGTTTTGAAAAAATCACCCGTCGGAAATCACTTGTTGAGAACCTTCACTGAAGAGCGCGCCCTGAGGTTTTATCGCGGCTTGTTCAGCTGCGCCTCCTCTGATGGACGAGTTTCTGCGGGGGTGGGCAGCGCTTGTGGCTGACTGGGCCGAGCATCCTTCGCCGTCTACATCCGCAAACGGTTAGTGACGTAGAGGCTGTCCTCCATCGACGTGTGTTTTTCGAGTTTTAACCAGTTCATTCCGTTCCTCCTCTACAGTACCTCATTGGGTGTGTGTACTTACGAAAAAAATCGCTTCGCGACGTAGCACTCGCGGCGCCATCAGTACGACATGTTGAATCGATTGCCCTTGGGAGCACACCAGAGCGTGGCTGCGTCACTCTGCACTTCCACCCATGTCACACTGCCTTTTCCACCCATTCCACACTGCCTCGCTAGAATGCTGCCTTGCCCTGTCACTGGTGCTCGCATCCGTCGAGCCGCTCGTCACGTGCCGATGCGCGCAAATTTGCCGTCAGTACACACATCCTACCTCACTGAGTACCTTGACTATCATATTCTACATTTTATTCAAAATCGGCCGAAATCATTTCGAATACTACCTTCTTCAGTATTATTCTTACTTGTGCAAGCTCCTAGTATTCGAAATGCTCTTATCGTATTCCCACCGCCATATAAAATTGTCTTTTAAGATCGCATCGAAGGTAACGATTCAACAAAGTGCACACACATCCCCGTACAAGACGTTCAATATTGATTCCCCAAAATTCAACTTGATGGGTAATCTGGTGATATCCGAAGAGGCAGGACCAGCAGAAGTGGGTGAGGTTACATTTTTATCAATGAAAGACAAGGGGCACCGGGATGAAACATGTATCAATATATCATAAATAATTATAAAAATAATCATGCACCATAAACATCTAAAAGTTGTCCTCTGGACCTCTTGAACTACACGGTTGATGTAAAAAACTGAGTGCATTGACCCATTATTTGCTTCTTTACAGTTCATGTCAAGTGCTCCGAACGCATAGGAGATGAGAATCTGCCAGCTTGCATCCGAAAGGGACTCGCTCAACATTATGGACAGAGGTAGGTCAAAAGGAGTGGGGGGGGGGGTGTGGCCAAACGCTTCTGGTGTCCTCCAACCAATTGCGATCGAGGTCACGCCTGCCTCCTGACGCTCGGATAATTCGTCTCCAACGTTACTTACATGCGCACATTATAGCTGTGTTTCTATGGCTGGAGTCTTTTTATTACTTCGAGGGAAAGCAGATGTACATGTCGTTCCCGACTACCCATCTTCTCCATTCAAATCGATGAAAGAGGTACTTCTACGTTCATAATTCAATGAAGAGGGCTAATTGAAAAAGAATTTTCAGGTAGAAAACTGGTTTCATATGTTTAACGTGAATGCGCCTCTGGTCTGTGCAACCGTTTTTCACTCGTATGACCCCGGTTACAACCTTCGAATGGAACACACTCATTGTTATTCGGACCATAATGATGGTGGTAAGTATCGGACCTATTGGGATGCGCCATACATTTGACTTTCACTCAGGATTGTGAAAACAACTGAATTTGGGCTAATAAAATGATTTGAACAGTGTACTGATTTCAGGCCATTATCATGCCGATACCACACCTAACGACATCGAATACGAAGGGTGGTTCACAGCCGCTGAAAAAATCTACAGGGTCGATCATATTTAGGACGGTTTAGACGTAACACTGTCACTATGGTTCAATGTAAATATGTATATTATCTTAAAAACAGTCATAAACTCAATAAATCATTTTATCAGAATGAACCATAATTTCTGTTACATTTTGACGAAAAATTTCAAATTTATTTTTCTTAATTTGTGTCTAACTTCAGTCAACAAAATATGTACCATTATAATCAACAATATAATGCTAGCGAATAGGGAAATGACAGGTGCCTTGCTTATAGAAGTCTGGGGATTTCTGGTTGAAGAAAGTCTGGAGGTCGATTTTGAGATCATCCTCATCATTGAACTGCCGTCCGTCGGGGAAGTGGGTCAGAGATGGGAATAGGTAGTAGTCAGTTGGGGCCATGCCCGGAGATTGCGGTGGACGGGGGAGCTTCGTTTAACCATGGTCCTGGATTCTTTGACACGCCAACTTTGCCACATGTGGGTGAGTGTTATCGTGGAGGAAGAGGTCTTGGTCCATTTTTCCGGTAAGTTTTGCCGCTCCCGTGTCCAATTGCCTGCAGTAGAGATCGGCAGTGGCTGTCGTGTTGAACGGTAACAGTTTCCTTTTTTTTTGAAAATTTTCAAAAAAAAAGTTTTTTTTTCAATGCAATTTTTTGAAATTTTTCCTGTTCGAATTTGAGCCGATCGAGCCATCGGGCTGCCGCCATATGAGAGACAGTACCTGGGTCCATCGACTGGTTAATTTTGTTAGTGGCCTCGTATGCTGAGGAACCGAGGCGGTGTTCGTGAATTTCGCACCTTTCGCGAAATTGCCGTAAATTCACTGCTAGTTGAAGCCATAGAGAATATGAATGTGTTAATCAGTAGTTCTTTTCACTCGCTTTATATACCCCCCACTACCAAATGTTCCAGAAGCTTCCACAGTTCTCCACAAGAAAAATAAAAAGTGCAACAGAAATTATGGTTCAACCTTATAATTTAGTTTTTCGCCAAAACAAAAGTTAAAGTTTCAAAGTTTCTCGGCATTAATCAATCTCTTGTTCGGATGCAGCGCACATTCTAGTTCCATTCAGAATCGTGGTGACCCAATCAGTGACTTGCGGTGGCCAGCCGATGTACAAGTTAGTGCTTTTACCCTTCCAGACGAGTCTGGTGCCAATTAACCGACCCCGGAGGAATGGAAGGCTTGGTTTGTTCAAGGCTGCGTTCATGCGGGATCGGATCCCTGCACCATGAGAGTGGGGTGCGCGCCACCTGTCACTACACCACCTCCGCCCTTTCGTCAAAATATGACTCGGAAACCTTTGCCTCACGACCCGACTTCATTTAATACGGGTTTTGGCCAAGTTTCAGCTAAACAAAGTGGACTTCAGTCACGCAGGCCACCGGCCCCAGATTACCCCGCCCTCATGCCATGCGCCATCTCCACCCTCAAAGAAAGGCATTGATCCGGTTGCTTATGCACGCTTCTGCCTGTTCTGTTTCTTTCGTCTCTTCTTCCGCCAAGAAGTGATGGTGGAAGAATGCTGTGCATTTCTTATGTGTATCGATTGGGTAAGAGCGAGAATGCGTGCAGAGGATAGCAATTGATCGCATGGATTAGTGTTCTCGCAAACTTTCAAGAGGCTAATGTACACGTTAAACGAATATAATCTATTTGTTCTTAGAAAGCTTTAATTTCCAAAGCAAAATGAAGTTCATAACTATGTGAATATGACAGCTGTCACAAAAAATACTATTTATGATTCTAATATTTGTTATTTTTAATTTTTGATAACTGCTGTTTATCGCCGCAGCTCGCGATGCGAAACTTACTAGAAGGATGCTGAGTTATGGGCAAAAGCTTAATAGTCTAATATTTGTAATGTTATTGTCCAATATTTGTAATGTTTCGCACTTCAATTGATAAAAATGTTACTAATTGTAATCAGCACTTCATTTCGGAAGCACGACATGATTTCCAGTGTCCTAAGCGAAATTACTCTTGAGTAAAAATTCAATTATCACAGAACTTTAGCCCTATTTTGTGAAGAAAACAGCACAGTGTTGTTACCGATGTGATTGTAAGCTGTCAAAGATCACATTTATCCGAATAAATTGCTCATTAGCTCTTCCACTCCATGATCACCAGGGTTATGCGAGGTCGAGCCGCGACAAGACATTAGGCCGCTTTCATACTTTGCGCACCGACGCCGTCACGCGCGTGACGGCGTCGGTGCGCAAAGTATGAAAGCGGCCTCACGTAGCTCGCAGAATACTTGCTTACCGGTGCAGTCTTGCTAAACGCAAAACTTTCTCATTTCTGAGCGTTACTAAGGAAGTACATCCCTACTACTACATACAGTAGCGCTCAAAAGTCTTCGGCCAAACACTTTTTTGTCATAACTTTTTTCTACTTGACCAAATTTGACAGAATTTTGATATGTGGTGCCTGAACCTATTGTCAACATTTCCTTCTACCTGAGTGCCGCTTGACTCTTTTCATGGTTTTTTACAAGAATTACAAACTACAAAACCACCAGAGAAAAGGAAAAGGCTCAGTCAACTAAAACAGGTTTTCTTCACAAAAATAAAATTAGTAAGCCTTAGAAAGCATCAATATTCTGTAGAAAAGCCACGACTTCGCAGCGACACAGCGGGACGGCGTAGGGATGGCACTCCAAAAACAAAAAATTGCATTTGACCATGTAACTTACACCGTTGAACGCCAAAATAGTCCATTTAGTATGCAGTGTCTCCAAGTACAACACACTAAAATTTCTCATAGATCGGTCCAGTCGCAAAAAAGTTACAAGTGAAAAACACAAGTGAAAAACCATTTGGCCGAAGACTTTTGAGCGCTAATGTATATCATGAATATGTGGGTAACAGAAGAAAATATAATTTCTCAGACGATTTCGCTAACCCAGCTTTTCAACGAAGAACAGATTTTGATATTCGACAGTTTGGTTTTTGTCAGCTGCTGCTTATTGCCGCAGGCCACGATGTGGAAGGAAGTAGGAAGTTGCTATGATGATGCTGAGTCATACCAGTTGGCTGGCGCACACTACTGTGCGCGAACACCATGGGTGTCAGTGGATGGATCGAAATTGCTTTTTTTTTCTTGAGGACTGAGTTTTCGGGAACCGTGAAATAATCTTTGTTCCAATACAGAAGTTAAAAAACTGAGACCACCAATTTTTTGAACCTTTGCACAGTTGTCGGCGGGAACAGCGCAGTTCGTGTTTTCCCGTCCAATATTGACTTACCTTCCATACCGCACCCTTGACCCTTGTTCACTTGGCCGTCGCTTCTTTGCTCCTAGACACCTCGCAGCCCCGCCCAGACGGACAACCCCGCCTTGTAGAACCACTGTGAGAAGCTGTATCTCTCAGCCGGATTTTTGTTTTTCTGGTAGAGCTTTGCAAATAGTCGTAGCAAGAAAATACAGCATGAATATATGAGAACAGAAAAACTCACCCATAACTTCTGTGAACGATTGCTTTCAGAGGAAAAAAAGCTTTGGTAATGTATGGGATCATCACAGTGTAGCTTGGATCAGCACATATGCTTGAAAAGCGGTTTGAGTGGGGGTTTGAATCGTTTCGAAACCAAAGCGTTTGTCTAGACTCAGTATCCTTATAAAGCACAGATTTGTTATACCACGATGAGATTTGTGATTGATTGATGATAGTCGAAAGCTATCACTTTCAGTTCTTTTGATAAGTGGGAATATTTGATGTTTCCAAACTTTTGACATGACATATTCGAAATGGAACCTTCGGATTTGAAAAACCTCCACTCATCATGGACCCTTTTAGTTTATCAATGGAAAAAACATCGTTCACGTACCGGAAAGGCCTTCGCACTATCGGTGACTGCATTGAACTTGCACTGAGTCCAATTATGAGGTTGATGCATAGTTTTGCAACACATACCACTTTTGGAATGTTGTGACTTCAAAACCCTTAGGTACACAGGCCGGGTAGTCATCATTGTCCTTTATCACCTGCTTCCAATGGCTAAATGGTACAATTCCTTCAAAAACAAAGCAAACTCGGTAAGTAGGCGCGTACGACAAACGTTATTCAAAAAATACTACAAATCGCAAAAATATTTATTTTGCTCTCATTCCACAAACATGGCATGTTAACGAGTCAAAGGCACTTTAAGATGTGGTTGTGCTCCAAGCATATATAGGCTCATCCACAAAAGACATGGAACATGACGAGTCGTTACAGTTTTGGGCGCTTTCCAGTTCAAGCAACAGCAATGAATTGTCGCCGGCACGAAGAAAAGCAGCTGGCACGTAGAGTGTGTACTGAAAAACACGATTAGTGGCCCACAACTGGTTTACCATAAAATTATTACAATTTTCACAAAAAAAAGACTTTACTCCTACTGTACCTGTGGTCCTTGGCTTGCCCAGTATCGTCCCAGGTTGTTCCCATTCACAATTGCCACTCCTTTTCCCCAGGCCTTGGTGTTCAAAAATGTGTCCGTAGGCGTATCCACGTGGAACATGCCATGATACACCCCATATCTGCCAGCTGCTTGCTGAAAATAACTGTTGAAAACCGCCTCCCTTTCCTTCTCTAGAAAATTCGAAAGCGAATTTATATCACGTGAGCGCGGTCGCAATAAGTGTATGGAAACACAAGCGGTGAATGGGCGGCAGCATAGTATTGGGTTGGGGAATAAGTCCCCGCCGTTTTTCCCAACCCCGTTTTTCAATTCTTTCCTTCATCTTTCGACAAAGATTATATATCTGTTTGTTAGAGCTTTTTTTGCTCTACAACACGCTACTATCTGTTTTTCGATTTCTTCGACTACCTAATATTCATGAGGTTCTGGAATGAAGTAAGCTGAAGGCAAAAAGTTGGCTTTTGCGCACCTCATCTTTCTCGTCTACCATCGAGATCAAAAAATGTTTGTGTACATGTTTCGATAGAGCTTTTTCAGCTCTACAAAATGGTATTACACTTTATACAAAAATCGCTCAACTTTTTGCTGTTTTTAAGACTCACAATGCAGTACTCACAACAGTGTGCACTTTCGTTATCTCCTCTTCCTCGCTTACCGTCGAGATCTAAGAGAGTATCCAGGTAGCATTCGATAGAGCTCTTTTTGCTCTACAAGATGATACCGTTCCTCTTTCGAATCTTTTCATAATTTAGCATGTAGGAATAAGTTTCCACCTTTTTTTCAACTCAAAATTGCGTACTGAAAATGAATTTTTTGGCACAATGTTCTATACTATTCGATAGAACTCTTTCCGCTCTACGAGACAGTGCTCACAGTTTTTGTTCAAATTGATTTTTGCTATTTTTTACATTATTTAAAAGGAGTGTCAAGTCGACAAAGTCGAGCATTTTTGTGTCGATTAGGCTCGATTTCGTCGACTTGACACTCCTTCTAAATAATCTAAAAAATAGCAAAAATAAATTTGAACAAAAACTGTGAGCACTGTTTCGTAGAGCGGAAAGAGCTCTATCGAATAGTATAAGACATTGCGCCAGAGGAATTCATTTTCAGTACGCAATTTTGAGTTGAAAAAAAGGTGGAAACTTATCCCTACATGCTAAATTATGAAAAGATTCGAAAGAGGAGTGGTATCATCTTGTAGAGCAAAAAGAGCTTTATCGAAGGCATACCTGTGGATACTCTCTTAGATCACGACGGTAAGCGAGGAAGAGGAGATAACGAAAGTGCACACTGTTGCGAGTACTGCATTGTGAGACTTGAAAACAGCAAAAAGTTGAGCGGTTTTTGTATGATAAGTAGTACCATTTTGTAGAGCTGAAAAAGCTCTATCGAAACATGTACACAAACATTTTTTGATCTCGATGGTAGACGAGAAAGATGAGGTGCGCAAAAGCCTACTTTTTGCCTTCAGCTTACTTCATTTCAGAACCTCATAAATATTAGGTAGTCGAAGAAATCGAAAAACAGATAGTAGCGTTTTGTAGAGCAAAAAAAGCTTTATCAAACAGATATATAATCCTTGTTGAAAGATGAAGGAAACAATGTGAAAAACGGGGTTGAAAAAGGCGGCGGGGACTTATTCCCCAACCCAATATTTCAAGATGCAGGCCATGACATTCGCACTGGTCCAGCACCATCCACTTCGCGCCACCGCGCGTATCCTTTTTCCATTGTGAACTGGCCGCTGAGAGCTCTAAGGACCTGACCCCAATCGCGTGTCCTGGTCCATACACAGCATTCTGTCGAGTAGTCTGCCCTTTATGTACAACTGCTCACTGCCACTTCTTTGCATCCCATTAAAGGCACACCTCGCGAAGAATTGTGAGAGCTATCGTGGGTGTTACAGGATGTAGATGCCCTGGTTTAACCACCAGTGAAGAAAAATGAATCAAAACCCATCCCTCAAAAGTAAGGATCACTTTGATTATCGCGTGGTGTGCCTTTAAAGGAAATATGTCGCGCGTGCGACCTTTTCCGTCTCGACTACGCGGCGCACACCGCACTCAGCAGGTACCTGGGCACAAAGTCGTTTGGGAAATTTTCCAGGTTAGTTTGACAAATTCTCCATCTGATGGTCTTCGGTCTGATCCCTCCCCCCGGTGGGTGATGCTGTGCGTTAAGCCGGAACATCCAAAATCCTAAGGTGATGCGGATATAAGCGCCGTGTGAAACCGAAAAATAGAAAATGAGCATCGTTCGCTTCACGACCCTCCCATTTATTCGATCCACGCTGAACCTGTTACAGCTCTACGGAAAACTCACTGGCGCGCACATGCGGCGCCTGCTGGGTGATCTCACACCAACCGCGCAACGCGACGGCGGGCTAGGGGCTATGCTCTACCATTGCGCTCCCGTCGAGAGTAAGGCCGCCCTCATACTTTGAGACACTGGCGACAAGGCGAGGCTGTGTGTCTCTGCGCCTCCGCCTGTGCCATCCTGTCTCCTTGCCTGCATCGTCTCTGCTCATCCCCCCGTGCCACTCTGCCTCCCTGCTGCCACGCTCTGCCGACGCAAAGTATGAACGCAGCCTAAGTCTGCTGGTGCTTTGCTGACACACTAAGTCTGAGCTCATCGTGCACTGGCAATCTTTGCATGTGATAACTGCGAGAGCTGGTCTTTGTGGTGTAGCGGACCTGTCCAGTTGTTTGGACTTGCCCTGCTGAGCCTAGAAACGTAGGAAGTTAAGGAGCTAGCGTGTTCATTGTCTGATGTATCGTCGGGAGGGGGAGATAGAAAAAAAGGATTAATGTTCCAAGTTGTTAGCAAGGTGTTAACAAAGCTACCGTATCGAAGCGCCGTGATAGCAGCGCCTTCTATTGCCCTTCGCCGTGTCACACTATGAGTGCGACGTCGCCCAGCTCTCATGCGCGCGGAGGTGAATTTTTTTCTCCTCCCACCCTCTGCAGTACGACATTCTCCATGTGAACCAAATACGACTCCGTTAATACAACAAAAATCGTATAAATCCGAAACACTGATCACAGCTGCTGTCAGTAAATGGTACGTGTTGCGACCGCGCGAATGTATCAGCGCTCCGCCTTTTACCCCATGAGGTACAATACTCATTGCCATCAGAGTTCGCAATTTTGCGATTGAGCGATTTTGCGGTAGTCGCGGCTCTGTAGCGAACCTGCGGCAATGCAATGTGCGACTGCGCAAAATCGCAGAATCGCAAAATAGCGAAGTCTTACGGGAGCCTCAATGATGAAGTGAACGGACGCTTCTTCCTTTGCCCCACATTGACGCGACCAATGAATTTTATATGTCTATGTACTTCATTCTTTCTATTTTTCCTTCTTTTTTTCTATATTTTTCCTCATCTGAAAGCAATCCGCGGTCTCACTAGTTTTACAAGTAAAGGTTACAAGTAAAGGTGTATGTGTAACCCATTGTTTATAAGATATTTCATTATTATCGATTTGGATGAAAAAACTTTAGTCACTTACCGGACTGGCGATCTTAACGTCTTTACCGTCTAAATAATCGTTGACAATATCGAGTTTACATTGTTTCCAGTTAGTGAGAATGGAATCATCCATGCCGACATCGGAAAGGATACCCTTGAAAAAAAGAGGTAAATAAAAGAAAAACGAAAAGAAAGAACGCGAATCTCTTCTTATCGCCCCAAGCCCCTCACCTCAAAGCGGTAGGGCGGTGTAAACTCATTCAAAGTTGCTTCCCGTTGTTGCCGGAACAAAGACGTGTTGAGTGAGGCTAAAAACGGCCCCCTCCAGGACGATCCACTTCCGGCAGTGGTGCTACAGCCACATTTGGCTAGGCGGTGAGGGGTGTCCAAGCCATGAACATCCACGGATAAAGTTCAAAAAAGAGTACCCTCAGTCTCGTGCGGCCACCGCGCCTCGTGGCAGAGGGGGCAACGGGAGAAAGGGAGAAATCTCACGGCAAGCGATCTGCCAAACTGTTTTTTAAATGTCGGCCCTATTAACACTCGAGGTATTAACATCGATGCCAGAATTGATCAACTGATTTCTGAGTTGGACAGATGTGCGATTAACGTGGCATGCATCCAGGAGACGCGAAGGCGAGAAGCGGGTAGGTGGAGGTGGCGTACAGGTCACGAAGTCGTACTTGGAGCCGGTTCAATAGAAGGCAGAGTTGGGGCGTCGGCTTCATCGTTTCACCGCTACTGGCGGCTCGTGTTGCATATTATGAAGTCCTTTCGGAGAGGATCGCAATGCTTGTGCTCGAAATCGGCAAAATGGCAACGCTGAAGATTCTGTCTGTGTATGCGCCCACGTGCGCCTATAGCGATGACGCTGTCGAGGAGTTCTACGACGTGCTTGAAAGAGCAGTCAGTACCTACTCAAAAGGAAACTACGTCGTTTGCGCAAGCGATTTGAACGCCTATTTGGGCGTCCGCGGACCTGGTGAGAGCTTTGTGGGTCCCTATGGGAGACTTGGACGAAATTCTCGAGGTGAAGCCCTGGCCTTATTCGCTGAACGATGTCGATTATGGGTAGTGAACTCATTTTACGAGAAACGTTAGGAACGCCGATGGACGTGGCATACGTCTAACAGGAGGATGATCTACAAGAGGATGATCTTTGCCATCCGAACCGTTGTTGAGGCTGCTTCAGAGCGCGTTCTAGGCATACCACGCCAGCGGCTAAGTGTTGAGACCCTATGGATGCTGGCCACTCGAAAAAAGTTGATGAGTTCTTTGGACCCAGACCCAGTGACGCGCACGGTGTTGAACAAGGTCATTCGCTCTAGAGCGGAGAACGACTATCGTGAATACGCTGTACGGAGAGCAAGGGGAGCGGCGCGAAAATCGCTCAGCATCAAAAGAACCTTTATTGCACTCGTCTCAAGACTAATCTACTGAGTATTTGACAAGAAAGGACGGCTCTGTTGCCCGAAGTCGCAAGGACATGGAAGAGGAAATACGAGTTTCTTCCAAGATCTGTTCTCCAGCAAAGTGCAAGTTCAGCCGTGAACTATCTCATTTGATGACGCAGCTGAAAGGGAGGAGTGGCGTTTGGAGTCGGAAGTGGCTCATGCTATTTGTCAGACAAAGAAAGGAAGAGCACCTGGACCATACCACATGCGAGCAGAGCACTTGAAGTGTTACCAACAATATTAAAAACAATTTGTCACAGGAAAAATAATGTTTAATACCAAACATTCTGTCATAAGAAAAGTAATGCTTAAATATATTAATACCCAATTTTTTCTCATCCGACCTGGTAACTTTCATTCACCTGTCCACACGGTGACTGGCTAGTTGCCTTCTGACTTGACTAGCGCATATATTGGTTCAAATACTAGCTGAACCACAACGAAAAAGTCTTCGAGTCTTCTGATGGGGTCTTTTAAGTTTTTTGAAAAAGCACTTTTGACTCTCGCACTGCTGCTGAACATTGATAATGCGACACAATACTAATTCAAGTGCCGCGAGAAAGAGGAGAAGGCTAATGGTGAATATCTAAGTTCAATCAAGCTCGTCAATCTAGTGTATTCAACTCTGGGTCGCTCATGGATTAGGGAATCCTTAAGAGGGGTCGTACTTCAGTTGGAAAAGGGACGTTTTTAAGAATTTTAACCCCTCACCCACTATTTTCAGTGATTTTGAAGGCCATGTTACCTCTTAAAAAGTCGTCGATCTTCAATAACGTCTCAGGCCACCATCTGGTGGGTGGCATGTCACCAGCGCAAATTAGAGGGACTTGAATTTTCTGAGAAACTCGCTATTCACCGCAAGCTTTGACCCTGTTTCAACCACAGATTTTCAAAAGGGAGATGATGAAAAGTGCGGTGACAAGTACTTTTCAAGGGAAAACCATTCGCTCAATGTCTAAATATTTGGCATCGTAAAGGTGTTTCTAAATATACGGACGACCAGGCGACGACTTTTAGGGGGGATGACTGAGATGACGGTAGTTATACCAGCATTTCAATGGAGACATTCATAGCCAACATTTAACTGCCCAGGGTCATGTTATGGATAGTCTGAAATTTTCAGTGGTAAATCTTTCCTGGTTAAATGTACACCACGGAATAATCAGAAGTGCCTTACTTCCTTGGGGCGAATAGGTACTCAGATAACTGCTGAGGTTGCGCCTTTGCTGCGGCTACCTAGTACACCCACACAGTATTGCGCCTGCTCAAACACAACCAAACCCGCTCACTCAGCCAATCCACTCCTCTCTTTAGACCTAATTTCCAACGCGGTGATGAAATGTGAAACTTGCCATAAGAGAAGATAAGACAGCGATTTCAATAGTGGAAGAGATTAAACATTGAGAAACAAGTATATCGTAACATTTTGCGCGATAGCAACTTCTGAGAGGTTTAAGGTACTAAACCTTGATTTTTAGGAGGGGGAAATTTGTCTGGACAGAGCATTCAAATCTGAAGTTGCTAGCCACTGAGAAAACGCTGTGGTTACTTCGGAATTCTCCCGGTGCTCTTGTAATGAGGAGCATCCCTCTGTGCCCGGCGTCCATCGCTCATTTGTCCGAGCTCGAGGGGATGTGAGGAAAGAAACCACTTTTCGCCACCAAGGCTAAAGCAACAATATATGTTTCAATGTGCAAAGTGATACATCAGGGATACTCAGGTATTCAACATTCTATTGGACCCCCCTCTCACTCACTACTAGGGCACAGCTTTCTCATTTTTACGGGTGAGGCCTAGCACGAAACTATCTTCTCTTCGGCAATATTTTTAGCACCTACAAAATACCGTACCTTAGGATCATTGATAGTGTGGAAAGTCTGACGTCCTTGATTTTCCACGAGGATCTGAAGAGTGTTGCCTGGTGTACAACCCTTCAAATCCACGGAACGTACTGATTGACCGTTGAATGAATTAATGAATGTTCCCTGAAATAAAATGATCTATAGTTTGTAACGGCACATGCTCAAGATATCGTTCAAAAAGAGCAAGGCAGCTTTCATAGCGGTGGAGTCTGCGTGTATGATGAAGCTAGACCTGGGATTAAGGATCAGATAGGTATTGATTGGAAGAATCGGTAATATACATTTTTCTCAAAATGCGGAGTTGTTAAAGGAGTCGTCCACGGAAAATGAGTTTCTGTGTTACCCATATGTTTATGTTGTACTTGCCTAATGTGGGCCTCACGCAAAATTTCACGCGAAAAAGTGTGAATCTGGCTGAGATACAGTACCACAAAGTACGTCCGGGCGGGCGGGGCCTCCGAGTAAAAGCCTCGTCCCGTCGTCCGCCGCCATTGGGAACGTGTTTACGTAGCCTTCTAATCCTACAATGCGTCTCCAACCACGGCGGACGACGGAACGAGGCTTTTACTCGGAGGCCCCGCCCACCTGGACGTACTTTGTGGTGCTGTATCTGAGCCAGATTCACATTTTCTTTGCATGAGGCCCACATTAGGCAAGTACAACATAAACATATGGGTAACACAAAAACTCATTTTCCGTGGTCGATTCCTTTAACCACGCGGAGAATGAGAATCGATACGTATCTAATCCTTTTCTGCAAACTCTACACTTCGTGAGTCCGCAAAAACGCAAATTCCAACACCATGAATGAATGAATGCCAGTCTTCGCGTAAATGCAGGACCACACACACGAGGGACAGGAGGACATATGTGACCGTAGGACAGAAGATCAGTGTGGCCACGCTGGCGCGTGACGAGATGGCGTGAGATAGGGGCGCCGTACTAGTTGAGTCCCGAATGACTCCTAGGATAAGCTCTTGAGTGCCGTCATCGCTTCGGGACCCATCCAATACGGTGTGCATAGCTCGCACTATCGCGGCGCACGCCGAACGCCGCAACACGAATTTCCTGTCCCAATGGCGTACTCGCCCACGCGAGCAGTCGCGAAACGTCCATTTTGCTGCCGCTATAGTTGTCAGCCTATTATTAAAAGCAATGGAAAGAGTTCCAGCAAATTTTCTGAGTAGGCACCAACCATGACGTCCAATGCTTAGCACACTCACAACCCCCTCGAACCTAGACGCTTCTCTGTTGCGCGATCTGACGCTCATCTAACTTCATTGATGAAGATCTGCATAAAATGGGAAATGTCACAGTCTAAAGCAAATGCCAAGAAAGCTGTGGTGGCTTTGACACTTAAAGGCAGTGATAGGGGGTAATTCGGGCGGAATATGGAAAGATCATCAAGCATGAAGGTGGACGTGCTTGGTAGGGCAAAAGTAAAGGACAAACGGAATGAAATGGTCAAAAACTCGAGAAATAAAACCCACTTGCTGCCGTCCATTCTCAAAAGGGGCGGGACGGTTAGAAGGAAAAGGGGCGAGCTGGAGTTCTCGTTTTAGGAGTGGAGTTCTCGCTACCCTCATCACCTCTCTTTCACTGCCTCTCGACAGATATCCACTCACAAGGTGATTCCTATTCAAGTACACATAACCAAAGTCTTTGAGGAGCGTAATACTGAGTGAATGGCCACAAGTATCCATTTTCTAAAATATGAACGATAAAAATTCTAAACAAAAACACTAAGGCAGATCCGACTTGAAAACGCAGCTCACCCTGGTATAGAGAACGAATCCAAACGGCTGTCCGATCTTTTCAAAAGACATCGGCGACGAGCTTGTGATGCAATTTTGCTCATTTGGTGGGCGGGAAAGATCATCTACAGGTTTCATCTCCACGACTCCGAACGCTTTCTTCCTAGAATGATCAGAAATCCATTGTATGTCGGAGGGGGGGGGGGGGGGGGGGGGCACTTACGGATTATTCGAAGGCACGTCGAGAGGCGGAGTTTCCCAATCGGGAAGACTCTTCATCCATGCATGTATAGCCGAATATTGGGGCGTTACGTCACCAGCTTCTGATATTGGGGCAAAATAGTCGTATGATGTAATGCACTGAAAATGCACTGTATTCTCGCTGCTGAAAGACCACGGCCAAAGTACCCCCTTCCCCAAAAAAAACATAACTTTGGAAACGTCTACTCATCTCAGGAAATCACATACCGGAGCCTTCTCTTCAGCTCCGCTCCAGAATTCAAAATTTGTTCCACCATGAATCATATAAAAATTAATATTTGCTCCCATATTGTACATATCTGAACAAAAGCTACATAAAGGTCTACTTATTCATCTTGTCAGTATCACCTCTTATTGTATTTCATTACATAAATACTCTAATAGAATTGTAAACGAAAGGACAGGGGGAATTCCTATGTTTCTAAACTTGAGAAACTCACATTTAGCAGACTCTACAACTTTATCTGGAGACGATAAGGAGGGCTTTTCCTTTTGACCCCATAGGACCAACCATCCTGGATAGAATTCCGAATTAACAAGGGGACCATGACCTGAACAAGGAGTATGAGATGGTGTAAGCCTTCCAAGAGAGTGCTTGCAGTTGCCTTGAATTGCACTTTCTTTAAGATGATAGCATTCCCTCCATAGTTAGTGGGATGAACTCTTTCTCCATTCAGGACCTCTATAAGGTAAAGGGAAATATTAGCGCCTCATTTCCTCGCCTCAACTCGCACACCTCGCCCACCACAGACCGCACCTTCAATATATAGGGTCCGCCAATAAGCGCGCTCGATCTTCAAAATGAAATAAAGCAAGTTGTGGGAGAGGTATAAATGAAATTTATTTTTTGTATGAAAGAGTATTCGAAGGCATTATGCATGGAAAATAACATAGTTCAAATGGCCACCTCGGCTTCGCTTGGTGGCGCGCATACGAGAAGTCTAATTTTCAATGACTCTGGCGCACAAATCGGGCTGTATTTCATCGATGGCGTGGCGTATGATGACTTTGAGGTCACCAGTGATTTGTGGTTGGTTTGCGTGGACCTGCGATTCAAGAAAACCCCTGGAGAAATAGTCTAGTGGGCTTGAATCGCACGATCTCGGTGGCCAGTTGATGTCGCCTCCGCGCGAGATAACCTTTCCTCCGCAGCGCTCGTGCAGAAAATCCATTGTGGCTCGCGCACTGTGGCTCGTAGCGCCGTACTGCTGAAACCACATATCCTCGACATCCATATTGTCGATTTCATGCCAGAAGAAGTTCGTTATCATGGGTTATCGTTCGCCGTTTACCGTGATGGCCACACCATCGTCGTTCTCGAATAAATACGGCCCGCTGATGCCTCCGACCCAAAATCCACACCAAACAGTTACCTTTGCTGGGTGCATTGCGACCTTGTGGACCTCCTGTGGAATGTTCTCGGCGCAATAACTGTTCGCTGGGTGCATTGCGACCTTGTGGACCTCCTGTGGAATGTTCTCGGCGCAATAACTGCAATTCTGCAAATTGGCGGAGCGCGCGGAACGTTGCTCGAACCGATGAATGATTTTCGTAATAAGTTTTAATGATTTGCACACGCTGCTCGCGGCTGAATTTGTTCATGGTGATTTGTGAAGATACACTGAATAATAACAATTAGGTTTAACAACTCTACCACAAAAACGTGGCCGCCATGAACTGTCAAAGATAGAGCGCGCTTATTGGCGGACCTTATATAGACTTCTAGTGCAAGGGAGAGCAATGAAATAAGGCTGGGAGACCGTTCCGTGCCCTGCACTCCATCATCACTCATCAGCTATGTATTACCGCTAGGTGAATGATAGACAAAACGTTTAATAACGCACAAAGGCGACCTCACCGTTGGGTAGGAACTTTCTTAGCAGATTAAACCCCTTGTTGATGTTTTCGTCTGGGTTGGGACCAAAATCGACCGTAGTGAGTGTGTTAGGAACTGATCCGCATTTTAGCATCGATTCGTAGCAACCATCAGCTATAAAGCACGCTGTATTAGCACTAAAATAATCACTGAGTAATACTTCATAGCATAGCTTAGTTGAGTAAAGAACACAAAATGCGCCACGCGATCATCTCCAGCAAAATTGCTATTATTCGAATAAGCTATGCATTTGCGGAGTACGCGTGCCTGGCTTATTCGAGTAATAGAAGTACGAAGTTCGACGGATTCCATCGCAAAACGAACTGTGCTTACAGTAATGTCAATAAGGAAACTCACTTGTATAAAGTACAGATTCACTTCCCACATAATACAGTACTCGATCCCGCAACCACTGTGTGTAATTACTGAATATCAGATAACTATCTACGATTTTTTTTATTTATTCAACAAATAAATTTGTTATTTGGTGATTGTGACATAGACATTCACTCAGGAGTCATAAGCAAAATTAACTTCTATTCCTCGGAGACCCCTTAAGTCGCCTAACAGTGTCCTATCTCTTCAAATGATCCTGAGGCGTGCTCGAGTTGGGTGAGGGTCTTTAGTTCCAATAGCGTACTGTAGGTGTACGGTATTATAATTACAAGATACTCAGGTCACTTCGCACCTTACCTCGCACCTCCTAGCCTTGCCTATGGGGTGGCCCCACTTAACTGCTCGCACCGACTATTGACCTTTTAGTAAAACAGTAATGCACATGTAAAATGGGAAAGGAGAAAGCGAATAAATAAAAAAAGATCATTCGTGGTTCGCAGTGAATCTTCACTGGTACAAACCAGACTCTTAGGTTTGTTATCAATAACCATAATCGCGCCATGCAACTGTGCCTTGATTAGTAAGGTTTTTGTGCCTTTACGTTTTCAACCACTTTATGTTCTCAAAAGATAATTTTCAAAGAACTTTATTTGTTTTTTTATGTAAATCTAAGCCAATAAGTAGAGGAAAGCAGTGACGTTTTCTTTGATACAATGATAGATAGATTTAAGGTGTTTTTTGGCGTAAATAGTCTCCTCTGGGGATGCGCCTTGCATCCCAGTTCCATTCAGAATCGTGGTGGCAAGTGAATGTGATGTGGCTATAAAAAGACTGGCGAGGGCCAGCCGATGCACACGTAGGTGCTTTCACTTTGTAGGCGAGAATGGTACCAACATAACTACTCCGGAGGGATGGAAGGCTTGGTAGGCCTGGGCGGGCGCTGACGGGGGTTTGATCACGTGCCGTGAGAGTGGGGTGCGCGCCGCTAGTCCCTACACCAGCCCGCCCTGATATAATGATGAATCAGGAAATCTTTGACTTTTGAAGTCTTTGCACTGTCACTCCTTTAGGTGTTGAGAACTGAAACTGGGTCGTTCGTGGTCGCTATCTAAAACTAAACACGGTTGATTATGATTGCGATTGCGTGATTCATTTCAAGCTTTGGAGTTGGCCAGTATAGTCTTAATTTCATTTCATGTATGGCTTTCTTAACATTAGAGTTGACAGTAATTGACAATAACTCGCCGCTAATAATGTGAATAATGGTATAAATGTTTTTGTTATATCTCTTCTTCGTTTTTCTGTTTGTTTTTCAAAGGTAAGTTAGTGTAATAGAAGCGTTGTAATATAGACAGAATTATAATTGTAATTACACATGTACAATTTCTAGTAGATCCATCACATATCGTAGAATCAGTTAGTGGGGAAGATGTCAACGGTCACTGCAAGCAATGAGAAAGGTCACCCCACAGGCAGGGCTAGGAGGTGCGAGGTGAGGTGCGAAGTGACCTGGGTAACCTTGTAATTGTACTACCGTACACCTACAGTACACTATTGGAACTAAAGGTATACCCGTCGAGTTCACGACTATAAGTGAATAGGATACGTTTCGCATAAGTAACGTTTAAACCCCTGACATCCTGAATATATAATCTGCTACAGCATCTATCCCTACCCATTACGTACTTTCGAAAGAAAATTCGAAATGAAGAGTCAGACGGACGTGTCACAAGCTTTGTAGCTGCCGTATTCGTTTTCCACCTGCAGCATCAAAATTGGACCACCATTGTGACGCATCAAAGGCTTGATCAACGGCAGAAGAATGGAGTACCACTCGTCGACGGCTTTCTCGAATCTGTGCATTGAAAATATGATAAAAAGCACAATATTAGTATATTTTTTACGGTCAATAGTGCAATCGACTCCCATTTCTGATTTCGATACTAAAAACGGCCACCACCGCTACATCCGCATGGGGTATCGCCTGGGGATTTTGATTTTGGAAATTTGTTGAGCACTACAGAACATGGCATAGAGTCATCGTACTTCACATTTCAGAAAACATTTAATGAGACTTTGGAGATCTGCAGGATTACCTGAACAATCCAAACACGAATTTGTCTGAAGGCACACCTCGCGATGAATTGGGAGAGTTGGCACGTATTCAGAAAGCAAAAGTTTTGATTTGTTTACCAGTGAAGAAAAAATGAATTCAAAATGAATTCAAACTTTCACAAACACTGGAAATAAGGTCCCTGATCACAGTCCTCGTAGGAGTATTGGAACCTAGAAACGAGTCCTTGCTCAAAGACATCGCATAAAGTGCTACGATATCACCTGTTTCTCAATGTTGAAGCTGCTTTCACGGGAAATGAGTTTTTCTGTTACACATATATTTATGTTGTATTTGGCCAATGTGGGCCGCATGCAAAGTTTCACGCGAAAAATTTGATTCTGGCTAAGATACTGCACCGCAAAGTCTCGGCCGGGTGAGCGCGGCCTGCAAGCAAGTGTCCACCCAGTCGTCCGCCGCGGTTGCAGCCGCACTGTATGAACAGAAAGTTATGACAGTCCCACTCTCCTTTTGTAACCGCGGAGGACGGACAGACGGGGCTTTTACTCGGAGGCCCCGCCAACCGGCCGAGAATTCGGAGAGCTGTATCTTAACCGAATTCTCACTTCTTTTCGCTTGAAACTTGGCATGCGACCCATATCAGGCAAATGCATCATAAATATTAGGCAGCCAAAAAAGTTCGTGCGGTTTTTTCTGATTGATTGTTTCTATGCAATGAATTAAAAAAGTGGTTGGGGTAGGAGAGTAGCATTACATATGCTTTGAAGCTTGTTTTATGCAGAATCATTCAGTGTCTCTCATGAGTTTAAGTAGTGCGTTTTTAGTTTAAAATTTTGGCACTATTCAACTATCACTACCCCAGATACCGCGAGTTGGTCAAAAAAATGATTTTCGCCGAAACTTTGCCCAGGGGAGATATTTGTGGTGCTGATCACGAATATGACATCCATTCTGGCGTTTGCGCCAAATTGGTGAGATTGCACCATGTTGGTGCAACAACTGTTCTTCACCAACTTTGTTTGAAATTGTCGTCTAGAAGCTATTCAGGATGCTGATCACGGATATGACATTGGTTTTTAGCGCGAGCGCCGTTTTGAGCGAATTTTCGGCGATTTTGGTGAAAGAGAGTTGTTGCACCAACATTGAGCAATTGCACCAATTTGGCGCAAACGCCAAAAACGGATGTCATATTTATGATCAGCACCTCGAATAACCTTAGAAAAACCGCACGGACTTTTTTGGTTGCCTAATATATGGATAAAAAATAAACTCATTTTCTGTGGACGAATCCTTTAAGCAATATAGCTATCACACATTCCCATATTGACAGGCACAAATGATTTGGAACGCAACCACACAGCCAACCCTCAAGCAGCACCGTACCCAGACTCCAAAATAGCTCTAGCACCGGTTTGTTTGGCAGTAGAAGTCAGTTTATGATCACCTGAGGGGTTCATTTAGTTACGTTCATACTCGGCGAGCTCGCTGCGCAATTACCATGGGCGCGGAGCCGCCGAGTATGAGTGCAATCTCACATGAAATCGAATATAATCACTTACTCATTATCGCTGGTCCTCATCATTGTTATATTTCTGGTTAATAACCACCATGGCAGGCCACCATTCTCCCATTCACCACATACGTATGGACCTTAAACATCTGGCATTTATTGTACAATTAATTTTATCAACTGTAGACCAACTTACCCAGTCGCACCAATGAGTACATTCCGAGTTCATAGGCGATGCGAGAGAACTCGGTGAAATTACGCATGCCCGAGAAATCATACCTGCAAATGAACTTTGTTTAATGCTTTTTGATATTTTAATTTTTGATAACTGCTGTTTATCGCCGCAGCTCGCGATGCGAAAGTTACTACAAGGATGCTGAGTTATGGGCAAAAGCTTCGGTGCCGGACGGGACTCGAACCCGCACTTCATCCTTTCCGGGGATATGTGCTAATCCATTACACTACCGACACCACCTTCACCTTAACTCGGCTTTTGAATGGTAATCATTACTAAAGCTTTCAGCTTCACGGTTCGATGCCGATATTGGCCAACCGGCTCAACACGTTATACGTGTGAGTGCTGATAAGCTATGGTAAATATACCATTCAAAAGCTGAGTTAAGGTGAAGGTGGTGTCGGTAGTGTAATGGATTAGCACATATCCCCGGAAAGGATGAAGTGCGGGTTCGAGTCCCGTCCGGCACCGAAGCTTTTGCCCATAACTCAGCATCCTTGTAGTAACTTTGTTTAATGCGTTTGTCATGGTGCGGGGATCAAATCTAGCATCGGTGCCCACCTAGTCAACCAGGCCTCCCCCGCAATTCATTGTATAGGCCGGATCGCATTCACCTGCCACTAGGATCCTGTATGAAACTACAATGCGGGGCACATCCCAACAAGGGATTGATTGGGACCAGAAACTTTACACTATTTATCTTTTGAGGGATGTAGCGCACTGCCAGGAAGAGCCATGCTGCACTATGGAGTTCCTAAATGGCCCTTGCAGGAACTCACATGGACCTTTCCGTGAATGGATCTATCACTCGCCTACTGTTATGTAGCTAAATAAATAAAAATCCAAAGGCATGGCCCAGGGAATGCCTTCTTATCAAATGTTAACCATAAGGCTTTTTAGTGGGCATCGGCTTATCCCCGATTTTACTATTCAGATCAGTTTTATTTCAATTTGATCTCCCCAAAGTTTCAGGTAAGTGATCTAACAGTAAAAGGAATCGTGCACGGGAAAATAGGTGTCTATGTTACCCAAATATTTATGTTGTATTGGCCCAACAAGGGCCGCATGCAAAGTTTCACGCGAAAAAGTGAGGATTCGGCTGAGATACAGCACCCCAAAGTCTCGTAGGGCGGGCGGGACCTCTGAGCAGGTGCTAACTCCGTCGTCCGCCGCGGTCCGAGAAGCACGTAGAAGCAGAAAATCACGTAAACAGTCCCACCCTTCTTTCTGAACCGCGGCGCACTATGGGACGGGGCTTTTACACGGAAGCCCCGCCCACCCGGCCAAGAATTTCGGAAGCTGTATCTCAGCCAAATCCTCACTTTTCCGCAAGAAACTCTGCATGCGGCCCTTATTGGGCGACAACGTAAATATATGGGTAACAAAAAAACTCATTTTCCGTGGATGATTCCTTCAATAACGGCTGCATGAAAAGTTTACGTGAAAAAGGGAGAATCCGGCTGAGATACAGCTCCACGAAGTGGCCGAGGGGCAGGGCCTCAGAGAAAGTGCTCGCCCCATGGTCCGCCGCGGTCGGAGACGGAGAGTGGGACTCTTCACGTATTTATCTGTTCCCATTATACGTCTCCGATCATGGTGGACGAAGGGACGGGCATTAACTTCGAGGTCACGCCCCTCGCACACCAGTTTGCGAAGCTGTATTTTAGCCGGATTCTAACTTTTTCACGTGAAACTTTGCACAGGTCCCAATTAGGCAAATAAAACATAAATATATGGGTAATAGAAAAACCTGTCTTCTGTACACAATTCCTTCAAGATTCAAACAGATTGCTTACCCTCACCCGTTCTACCCTTGCCCATTTTGTTGCTTGTGTCGGGAAATAAATGACGCGGTGTGGGTATTCCCGGTTTCATGAGCAATATATGACTCCTGAATGGATTTTAGGGAACATGCGACAGTGCATTTGAAAGAGCAAGGTTTGCGCTTTCATTTTTGCAGTTCACTTCAGGGCAGTCTCCATTGCTAACTTTTTTATAGACCCTAAAGTCAATTATGGAAAACCGCCTTCTTCGAGCTATCATGCTGCATGAATTCAAACTCGGCCACTCTGGAGGCGAAGCAACCAGGAACATAGTGAAAGCAGGGGACCGGAGTCGACATCGAAAAGCACTGTGCTACGTTGGTTCAAAAGGTTTGCTTCAAGCGATGAGAGTGTCGAAGATGAGCCGGGTGGAGGTCGGCATTCATCCATCGGTGACGAAGTTTTAAAAGCAGCCATTGAAGCTAACCCCAAAACAACTACACGGGCGTTAGTAGCGGATCTGGAGGTACATCACTCAACGGTGGCGCGCCATCTTGCGGACATCGGCAAAGTGAAGATGGAAAAATGGATCCCCATGATCTGACCCCGGCTCAACAGCTCGCCCGTTTTGACGTTTGTAACAATTTGTTAGTTCGGTACAAAAATGAGCCTTTCCTCAACCGCCTCATAACCGTGGATGAAAAGTGGCTTCTGTATGGCAATCGTAAGAGGAGATACGTCTGGGTTGATACGTTTTCCCCTGCCCCACCTTCCCGAAACCCGATCTACACCCGCAGAAGATTCTTCTTACTGTGTGGTGGTGTAGCAAGAGTCTAATCCATTATAGCTTCTTGCAGCCCGGCCGAACGGTCACGTCAGACTCCTACTGCCGTGATCTGGAGCCGATGCATGAGAAGTTGCGAAAATTCTGGCCGGCAGCGGTGAACAGAAAGGGCATTGTCCTGTTGCAGGATAACGCGAGGCCCCATACTTCATACACCACCCGGCAAAAATTGACTCAGTTAGGGATCGAGGTTCTGCCTCATCCCCCATATTCCCCAGACCTTTCCCCCACTGATTATCACTTTTTCAAGGTTCTCGATGCAAACCTTCGCAATAATTTTTATAATACTGCAGCAAAAGTAGAATCTGCTTTCCTTCGATTTATTTATTCCTGTGATGCTAATTTTTATTCTAATGGTATCGAATCTCTTCCTTTCCGTTGGCAACAGTGTGTAGACTCTAACGGTTTTTATTTTGATGGATAAAGTTGTGATTGAAGAAAGTTATGCTTTCTCAAAAATTGCCGTCGAACCGCGTCATTTATTTCCCGACAGCCTAATATTATGGTTCAAGTGTAGTCAAGGAATAAGGCATTCTCCAGAGTTCGCGATTTTCGTGGCTCGTGCGATTCAGGCGTATTATTCACTTAATCAGTATGTATCTCACCCTTTCCGCCTAAATCGCGAGCTTCGATTAGTGCGTAATCCGTGCTCCAAGGCGGTCACCGATTTGCCGCGCGCACAATCGATGCCTAATTTCGAATAAAAGGGATCATAGTGGAAATTCAGGCAGTCCATTGTCACTTCTCGACTGTCACTCGCTCAGTATTCAGATTAGCTCGGAGGAGAACATTTGAATACTTACTTCCCTTTGTAGATTTCATGGAAATTCCATGGAATGAAGTACTGTATCGCATTGAAACCGAGGGCGCGCACTCTTCGAAGTCTGAAACGATTATTTGGGGAGCACAATCATCGACTGATCTCATTACTCAATTATTTTCGAACTCATTTTTAAAGACACCACAAGGGGTAAATTCGGCAGACTGTGGAACATGATAGTAGATCTGCTCAGCAATGTAGTAGTAGTAGAGAAAGAACGACATAAAACCGCGAAAAAACCGAGGAATAGGAACTCGAAAATCCCCCTTCTCTCCCTCGTCCTCTGCGTCACTAGCCAGAATGAACTGAAGACAGGCCAGAGTCTGAAACAGCCGGCCGCGATCGTTGTCCCGCCCCTCCACAGCGACTCCCCTGGCCGCATACCGCGTAACGGCATGCCGAGCTGCGGGAGAGTTATAAGACCCCAAGCCGCGTTTTTTCAATGCGATTTTCGCCACATATGACCTCCTCTGAAGTGGAAGGTTCGTTTTCAGAAAACATGTACTCCCAGATCTCACTTTTCCCTTACCCCTACTGGTGCCTTTAAACACATGAGTCCATTATAGACTACCAGTTGGCGGGCACACACTACCGTGCGCGATTCATGGCTATATTGTGCAAAATGGGTTTGATCGGCCTGACCTCAGCTTTGTATGGGATTAGGCGTCCTTTTTTTCCTTTTCTTGACTTTCAGCTGAGCTATCGAATTGGAAGAAAGCAGAGAAGATGGCGTGATAAAAAAGCATTTCAGTATTAATATACTTCAGTCGCTTTGTATCGAACCCATTTTGCACGCATCGACATGAATCGCGCGCAGTAGTGTGCGCCAGTCAACTGGTTTAGGTTATCATTGGGAGCTTGGATAGTTTGGACGATAGTTTTGTTCGATTGCATCGACTGGTCACAAATCGTTCACTTGCTGAGCATCTAATTCCTACACATTGATGTTACATCAATAAGCCGCTTATCGATATTTATCGTTGTCGTAAACATGCTTCACTACTTGGAATTTTACATGGTCTAGCGGTCAATACCCAGTGTTGCAGCCAGCACCGCATTAGAAAATGATTCCGAGTGAACCGCTTGCTTTGCTATCACAAATATAGGTTGTATCATGATTATCCATGTAGATCGCAGTATCAAGAGAAATGCACCATTTTTTGGAACGCTAGGCAATTCAGCGGTTGATACATCGGCCGGTCATATCAGAACATAAACAAAATATGTTCACCCAATAGCACTGAGCATCAGACGCTTTTACTAAAGTGGTCGTATAGTAGTAGTGAGCGATGTAAAGGACTTTATCTCATCCGATTCCTAACGATTCTTATCAGCCACCGTAAAGCGTTATCACTGAGGCCCCTGTACCCAACAGTATCATTGAGGTCCCCGTATCCTACAATACCTGCGAATGTGAACATTCCACTGTTAGCCGCAAAGACGGACCGGCCTTGATGACATTTCACTTCTCACGCTCCTTATCGAATCTCATCAACCATTATCTGTTTGACTCTCCCACCCTTCTAAACACTCATGAGTGTCAGCGCTCTGGATCAACGCGGAAGGCGAAACGGATTCGACGACACTTGCCTTCTCATGCTCCTTATCAAATCTTATCAACCATTTTCAATCTGGATTACCCACCATCAATGTCCCCGTCCCACTCCGCACAACACCTCTGAGTATGAACGTTCCGGGATCAATGCGAAAAGCGAAACGGATTTGACAACTCTAGCCTTTGTACGCTCCTTATCGAATCTTATCAACCGTTATCAACCTGGATCACCCATCATCAATGTCTGCGTCCCAACCCCCAAAACACCTATGAATATCGGCGCTCTGGGATCAACCCGAAAGGCGAAACGGATTTGGCAACATTCTCCTTTCGAGGCTCCTTATCAGTTGTTATCAAAATCGTTTCCCACCATTAGTGTCCCCTTCCCACCCCTCACATTACTTGCGAAAATCAAGGTTCCACCTTTACTGCGACTTGACATATGAATTTCGTGACAAACAGGCACACACACACACGGACAGACAGACATACTTAGCGGATCATATATAGTAGGATTATGACCTTCCACAATTTTCTGGAAGGCCATTGAGAGTAGTACGACACGCCGCTTATTCAGAACACCGTAATCTACTACATATTCCATCACTTCTTGCTCTCACTTACTTGAGCCCAGAATGTGCGCGGTACATCACCGCCATATTCCCAGCTACCGTAACCCTTTCCACTGCATAGCACCTTCACTAGCATTGTCTTTAAATTCAATGCACTGCTTGTGCCCTCCACAATGTTTGTATGAGACAATGCTCAATGCCAGCAGTACTACTGCTGACGAATAGCCCTACGACTTGATTTATCAACAAAAATCACTGTAAGCATGGGTGTGGTGTACCTATATCCTCATGAGGCCAAACGCCACTGATTGTCAATTTTTAGCGAGGCTTGGATGTTGCCAAAGGGCGTGTCAGCTACGTTCCGGGGTGTGCAACCCACCAGGATTTCGCACTGCGGAATGTACTACGATGCGTGAGTGTTAGTGACGCCGCTCTATTCGGATCCCAAAGCGATAATACGGTAATACAGGTGCGTGGTTTCTAGTACTTCTGTATCGCTTTAGTGTTATCACACACCGCTTTGTGAAATTTCGTTCCAACCATGCACACACGTACGTGGGTGAGCATATGAACCTCTTTTGCATAGCTCTTCCTCTAGTGAACACTTCACATGATACGCATAACCATCACACAGATTCACGCGGATCGGATCGATACGTTAATGACGGAGTACGCTTCGCCAAATAAGTCGAGAAAACAGAGTATGTTTTCATGTTGGTAATCGCCTCAACCTTTCTTTCACTTACTCGTAAATAAACAGACAATAAGCAGGTGTAAACAAACACATAGCTGCTGCATTAATGTTCAAATAAATTCGAAAAAGAAATAAATAACAAATGAAATAAAGTTAATAGAGAAAGTTCTTAAAAATCCCTAGTATGGAAAAAGAGGCATCTTATGTGATAACCTCCCTCCTTTGGTGTTTGTAATGAGCTCACCTATCTTCCCATTGACTAGGATGAATGCGGACATAGTGTATTGATCCAGATATAAAGCGGAATGGCTTGCCATCCAATAGGAATTGGTCATTCCCATAATCAACAGCAAAAGAGCTCTCAGCTCTGACAAAAAAAAATACAAATTCAACTGCAATTGTCAATACACCTCCACAAGTGACTTACATCGTATCGCTAACCTTATCGCAGTACAGAAGAAATAGTCCAAAGGATAGTGAATATATGTGTCTCAACATGTGAAGCCTCCAAAGCTGTAATGAAACTAGAAGAATCAGATACGAGATAAACAATCAGATAGTGTGTGTGATGTGTGTGGTGGGTGTGGTGTGTGCGGTGGGTGTGTGATGTGTGTGGTGTGTGGTGCTTTTGGTGTGTTGGTGTGTGTGATGTGTGTGGTGTGTGTTGTCGTGACTTGCGTACGACCTTACCCTGGGTATGTAGCATGCGCCGGTAGGAAACCGCGCTCGGGGCTAGAGCAGTCCTTTAAACATCACGGTCAACGCCTACCGTAAACGGTCTCAGCCACGCGTAGCGCGGGAAACTATCGATCCGCCCGGTTCCCGCCAAGTCGAGTCAGTTCGTCGTCTGTCTCTGTCATCGTCCGGAGCGGTCAATCTGTCAGCGTCTCGATGTCATGCTGATTGTTGGCGAAGAAGAAGAAGATCCTCGACAAGGACGTTAGCCTGGTGGACCGGACATGCTACCCTCGTCCCTCGCCCCTGGTTATCCCTCGTCACCTCCAAATCGACCAGACCCTCGTGAGTTCTTTACATTTTGATGGTAGTTGTGTTGTAGTATATTATTGTCTCTCTCATTCTTTGTATCACGCTATCCTCGTAATGTATTGTTCTCATTTAATATGTAGTTGTCAGTATATTTATATTTGCGTAGTAAACTAGTATAATACCCCTCGTGCTCTGTAGTGTAGTGATAGCATGATATCTCTATCGGTAGTCCTCTGAATAGCGGTCAGGGTACAGGCCTCAGGGGGCCCGCGCAAGCGTTAAATGGCATTCCCACTCGTGCGACAGGTACCCTGCTGGGGTGTGGGCCCCATAACACCCACTTTCTGCCGTGGTCCGATGGCGGCGGAACCATCCGATGCAGCGATTCAAACTGCTAGCCGCACCGGTCACAACATGTGTGATGTGTGTAGTGTGTATGGTGTAGTGGTGTGTGTGGTGCGTTTGGTGTGTTGATGTGTGTGATATGAGTGGTGTGTGTGATGTGTGTAGTGTGTGTGGTGTGTGTGGTGCGTGTGGTGTGTGTTGCGTTTGGTGTGTTGGTGTGTGTTGGTTGTGTGGTGTGTGGTGGGTGTGGTGTATGTGGTGCGTGTGGTGCGTGTGGTGTGTGTGGTGTGTGTGATGTGTGTGGTGTATGGTGTGTGTGGTGTGTGTGGTGTATGGTGTGTGTGTGGTGTGTGTGTGATGTGCATGGTGTGTGTGGTGTGTGGTGTGTGTGGTGTGAATGATCAGTGCGAACGAGATGGTGCATCTGGCTTGCTGGCGCTATCAATTCTCATTTATCACAGCGGTCATCGACCTCGCAGTAACTGAGCACGACCTCATGTACTCGTATCAAAAACATTTCAGATTGTCTATGAGGTGTATATAGTGAGTCTTTACATACGAGAGCACGAATAATGCACATACGAATTCCCTGACTACACGATAAAGCTGACAGTTGGTATAATTATACCGTTGGGGATAATTTCGGCAGATTGAGGAACAACTGCGGAAATAAAAGTCGAGATGATCAGCAGGGTGGGAGTAGAGAAGTAACGAACTAAAATGACGAAAAATCTGAGAAATAAAAACTCGAATGGTTAACATGGACTTGTGGTGACGAGTGCATTCGAGCAAAAAAAAAGTTGTCAACTCACCTACAACACAGCACAGTCGAAAATGACTTAGAGTCGAATGATAATACTAATTTAAACATTGATGAATTACATATGATAACGTTACATGGTCAAAACAACTTTCACCATGTTCCATTTTTCATTTTTCATTTACACTATTAAGGAAAGAAGAGCTAACTACATGGTGAGTCAGTTCTTTTTCCAAAAGTAATTGAAGCAGTCTAATTAGGAATTAGTTAGTGATTTACAACACTTAATATATAAATACGAACATACTTAGTACTTGTTTTCTTAATAATTGGCTTATACTCAGATTAAGTTATAAATATTTCATAAAACATGCTCACCTACCTTCCCTTACTGATGAGCACAGAGAGAGGTTATCTCTAAGTTTAACCTCCGTCTAGAGACCTGTGGCCAAACGGAGGTTGAAGTACATCTTTGATTCTTCCCCCTAAATCCTTTGAAAATTGGTTTCTTCGTCTACAGTTGTTTATTTCTATGAAAGGGCTAGCCTTGTCACTCCTTCCCTGCTTTGCTCGCTCTACATCATTAGCCGGCGAGGGTAGATGCAGACAGGCGAGGGGCTGAGCCAGCAAGACACGTCGTCGCCTCGCTTTCAAAGGAACTCGTCCAGCGAATGCGAAGCAGTGTGACTGGCAGCGCTGCAGGATCGCGATGAAAGACTCAAGGCGGGCTTTTTCAAGGAGAATTTCTCCTCAGGTCATTTTTTCTGTGCTGGGATAATCTTTCACAGAGAACATGTCTTCCCTACTAATTTTCCCTTACTCACGGCGGTGTCCTCAAACCGAAATAAAAATGCAATGCTAACTCTCCTCCGTAGATAAGCTGCTCCTTCTGTCTATCCATGCTGTAAATTTATTGCGTTACGACGGCTATTCGTTAGGGCACTGGCACCACAGCAGCAACCACTCTCCCCCCCCCCTTTCCTCCGCCGACGAGGATGGCAGCAGTGATGGCAACCAGTTGTATTTTGGTTGGAAGGTAGGGGGATCCTATTTACAAGGGAATTTCTCGATTATTTATTCACACACACTCAGCTTTGAAGAGTGCATACGACCGAGGAGAACCCATAACCGTTGAGGAAATCTGCTGCCGGTTGGCCGATCTCTAAAAGGTCGTCAATCGATGAAATCGATAATCATACTAAGCTGCTATGTACCAGTGAAATGATTATCGACTGATCGAATGACGACCATTTTTGGTTGGCTTGTCTATACTCGAGGCGGCTCGAGTATAGACACAGACAGCCAGCGCTGACAGCCTCAAATGAGTCGACCGGGAGAGGGGCAAAGGTCGTCCGACAGGACACAGGAGGTGAAGAAAGGAGGGAGAGGGGATTAGATTTTCCATAGAATTTCCAGGAGGAGTACAGACGACCCCTCTTTAAGATGGACATATTTTTCTAAAATTTTCCTCGAGGCCAGGCTTGACCCTGATTGGGAGTCACTCTGTAGAATAAGTGTCAGATCGAGTCGAGTTATGATCTCGCGTATTTAAGAATGTGAAAACCCGCCAAACTTCCCCTATCACCTCATACTACTTCCATAGATCACGATTACTCTGCCTTTTCCGAAGTAAGGCGAGAGGCATCTTCAAGTTTGCCATAGAAAAGTAAGGTTCCGAAATTGTGAAGGCTGAAGGGCGCTACATGGCATAGGGTAGATCATTACTGTAGATTCAACCCAAAACATTACCCTGTAGTGTACTAAATAATGACAAAGTAAATACGCATGCGATTTGAAAGCAGTCACAAAAATATTCAACTTCACACATAAATGCAAGTAAGTCGAACCACCCGTAGAATATACGAACTCGCGGCATGTGCAAATACAGTTAGTGCCGTAAGAGTGTTAAAAATCGCGCGAAAACGCGTTTTCGAGCGATTTTTAACACTCTTACGGCACTAACTGTAGTAACATTGCTTATATCGAGACGTGTATTATTGTTTCATGTGGTCACTGAATTATTCCAAATCTCGCCAACAAGTTGAAAGCATCTGGAGAAGGGAGTTGAAAGCTTCTGAAGCAGCGAGTTGAAAGCTTTTGAAGGAGTGACAGCAGTATGAAGTTTATATAAAATTGTTCAAACATGTTTCATTTCATAAAAGTATATCTTTTTTGGTACGGTTTAATGCAAGATCACGTTATTAGGATTTTGTAATACGGAAAATTCCCGCGCGCATGAGCTCTTATGGAGGACAGGGAGGGCAGAAGCATGACAAATCGTCATAGTCGAAATTAAAATTCCCAATCAAGCAGTAACACTAGAGTATTTTTCTCAGCCCAAGGAAAAATATAACTGTGACACTTCGTCCACTTTTGTCATGTTTTTGGCGTTAACCAATCCGTTGTTGGATTACACTGCGCATTCTGGTTCTATTTAAAATTGTGGTGGCAAATAATTTTAAGTCGGATTGACCTGAGTTGTGGTTGATACAGTGAAGGATTATAAATAAATAATCAATTAAACAAATGAATAAGTAAATAGATAAATGAATAAAATGAGTGAATGAGACGTTAAACTCCCCAAAATCCCGGTATGTTAAAAATAGTGATGGAACGGAAAAAGTCTAATTGCTCCAGAGCAACTGTTAAACTTGAAGTTGAGAAAGCATTTTTATTTATTACCAGTTGACTGGCGCACACTACTGTGCGCGATTCATGGCGATGCTGTGCAACATGGGTTTAATCGGCACGACCACAGTTGTGTATGGAATTCAGTGGAAATTTTCTTCCCTCTGCCTTCAGCTGAGCTTTCAAATTGCAACAAGCGGAGAGGTGACGTAATAAGAAAGATTTCAGTTGTTATATAGATGAGTCGCTTTTCATCAACCCAATTTCCACGTTATCGACATGAATCGAGCGCAGTAATGTACGCCAGCCAACTGGTAGACGCTCCTAGAAGGGTTAGAATTTGGACAGTGGTGGAATAGTGCATTCAGCACGAAGAGAGGCATAGAGCTCTGAAAATCGCTAAGCGTTAACGGTCGCAATCGGGCACGCAATGAGAGGAGCATCCCATGAAAAGTTGCACACCTAAGCATCTCGGAGCGTGTTTGTGGAATGGACACTTCGGACTTTGGAAAACTTCCACACATCATGGTTTCTTTCAGTTTAGTATTGAAAAAAGAAAAAACATCGATCACGTACCGGAAAGACGTTCGCACAATCGGTGACTGCATTTAATTGGCCCTAAGTCCAATCATTGGTTGATGCGTGATTCTGTAACACATAGTACCAATTTTTTGGAACGTTGTGACTCCAAAGCCCATGGATACGCAGTCCGCATGGACATCATTGTCCTCTATCACCGGGTGACGGTTGGGACACACGAATCTAGGCCGTGACCCTGTGACAGCCTGTGGCCTTTGCCCCGTGACATGAATGCTTCAGACAATTTGACTATACCACGGAACAGACTTGCAAGGAGGACACGATTTACATGAACAAATTGTCTGAATTATTTAAGGCTTAGGTCAAAGGCCACAGGCTGTTACAGGGTAACGGCCTAGATTCGTGTGTCCCAACCTACACCCTCTATCACCTGTCTCCAATGACAGCATGATGAAATTTCTTCAGAAACAAAATTAATCCAATAATTATTCGCGTACGACAAGCATTATTTTTAAAAAATACTGTTAAACGTGTAAATATTTATTTTGCTTTCATTCCACAAACATGTTACGAGTCGAAGGCAAATCACTTTTGAATGTGGTTGTGTTCCAAACGTATATAGGCTGATCCACGAAAGACATGAAACATGACGAGTCGTTACAGTTTTGGGAGCTTTCCAGTTCAAGCAACAGCAATGAATTGTCGCCAGCACGAAGAAAAGCAGCCGGCACGTAGAGTGTGTACTGAAAAAAACTCGATTAGTAGCCTACAACCGGCTCAGCACGAATTTATTACAATAATTTCACAAAAAAAAAGACTCTAATCCTACTATACCTGTGGTCCTTGGCTTGCCCAGTATCGTCCCAGATTGTTCCCATTCACAATTGCCACTCCTTTTCCCCAGGCTGTGGTGTTTAAAAATGTGTCCGTTGGGGTATCCACGTGAAACATGCCATGGTATACCCCATATCTGCCGGCTGCTTGCTGAAAATACAACTGCGACAGTTCGTCCATGTCTTTTTGGTACGCTATACAGTTCATCGCGTTCACTGTTGGAAACTACCTCTCTTTCCTTCCGTGAAAATTTGGAATTCATACCCCGTGAGTGAGGTCGCAATAAGTGTATGGAAATACGAACGGTGAATGAAAGCGTTCCTTATTTTAACTTGCGGCAGCATAGTAGTTTGAGGTGCAGGCCATAACACTCGAAATGGTCCACGGCGCCATGCGAATTGTGCCACTGCGCGTACCTTGTTTTTTCTACTGTGAACTGGCTGCTGAAAGCTTTGACGACCTGACCCCAGTCGAGTGTCCTGGTCCATACACAGCATTCTGTCGAGTACACTTTATGTGCTACTGCTCACTGCTACTGCTTCACATCCCATCAAAGGCCATATGTCGTGCGCGAATTTTTCTCCGTCTTGACTGCGCGGCGCACACCGCATTCAGCAGGGACCGCGGCAAAGAGTCGTTTGGGAAATTGTGCGGGTCAGTTTGACAAATTCTCCATCCGATGGACTTCGGTCTATTTCCTCCCTGATGGGTGATGCTAGGCGTTTAGCCGGAACATCCAAACTCCAAACGGGATGTGGATATAAGCATTGTGTGAAACAGTGAAATAGAAAATGAGCATAGCCTTCTTTCATGACCCTCCACATTTGTTCGAACCACGCTGAACCTGTTACAGCTCTACGGAAAACTCACCGTCGCGCGCATGCGGCGCCTACTGGGTGACCTCACACCTACCGCGCAACGCAACGGCAGGCGATGGCCTATGCTCTACCACTGCGCTCCCGTCAAGAGTAAGGCCGCCTTCATTCTTCGAGACACTGGCGACAGGGCGAGGTTGTGTGTCTCTGGGCCTCCGCCTGTGCCATCCTGTCTCGCTGCCTACGTCGTCTCTGCACATCCCTCCGTGCCACTCTGCCTTGTTGCCTTTGAACGCAGCCACGCTCTACCGGCGCAAAGTATGAACGCGGCCTAAGTCTGCTGGCGCTTTGCTGACACACTAGGTCTGAGCTCATCGTGCTCTGGCTATCTTTGTATGTGATAACTGCGAGAGCTAGTCTTTGTGGTGTGGCGGACCTGTCCAGCTGTTAGGATTTGCCCCGCTTAAGCCTAGACATGTAGGAGCTTCTGGAGCTTGTGTGTTCATTGTCTGATGTATCGTCGGGAGGGGGAAACAGGAAAAACCGATTAACTGTACTGAAGCGCCATGGTAGCAGCGCTTTCTATCGCCCATCGCCGTGTCACACTATGAGTGCGACGTCGTCCAGCTCTCATGCACGCGCAGGTAAATTTTTTTTCTCCTCCACCCTCTACACTACGACATTCTCCATGTGGACCAAATACGACTTCCCCGTTAATACAACAAAAATCGTATAAATCCGGAACACCGATCAGTAAATGAGTACGTATTGCGACCGCGCGCACGCGAATAAACCAGCGCTCCGTCATTTCCCTCCCCGAGGTACAATACTCTCTAGACCGTCTTCAGAATTCGCAATTTTGCGGTGTCGCGGTTCTGTACGCGACTTTGCGGCAACAATGTGCGACGCCGCAAAATCGCAGAGTCGCAAAATAGCGAAGTTTACGGGTGCCTCAGTGATTAAGCGAACGGACGCTTCTTCCCATGCCCCACGTTGACGCGACCAATGAGTTTTATTTTTCTATGTATTTCTCTCTTTCTATTTTTTTTTATTCTTTTTTTCTATATTTTTTCCCATCAGGAGCAATCCGCGGTCTCACATCTTTTCACAAGTAAAGGTGACAAGTGAAGGTGTATGTGTAATCCATTGTTTGAAAGATATTTCAGTATTATCGATTTGCATGGAAAAAATTTATCCACTTACCGGACTGGCGATCTGAATATCCAGATAATCGTTGACAATATCGAGTTTACATTGTGTCCAGTTTGTGAGAATGGAACTGTCCATCCGGACATCGGAAAGGATACCCTTGGATTAAGGAGGTAAATGAAAGAAAAACGAAAGGTTAACAACAATATGGAAAGCAGGTCTTCACAGGAAAAATACTGTTCAAAACTACTATTTCCCAATTTTCCCGTCCGACCTGGTACCTTTCATTCATCTGTCCACACTACAGGTTAGTTGCCTTCTGACTTGACTAGCAGATGAACGGTTCAAATACTAGCTGAACCATGCCGCATACACGTTGTAATCGGGATGCACGCCGTCAGTTGCGTATGGCTACGCAAGTCGGTACTTAAGCTGGTGACAGCCGGACATAGGACGTCGCTGGACGACGCCCTCGACCACTCACCCTCGACCCCTACCGTAATCCCCTTGTTATGTAATGTGTCTATAAGAATAAATAAATAGTATATATATATCCTACTATAATAATAGAAGACTAATAAATACCGCTACACTACATCAGATAAAGACGTCATGAACCTTTAATCTGAGAACCATAACGAAAAACTTTTTGAGACTTCTGAGGGGGTCTTTCAAGTTTTTTGAATAAGCATTTTCGACTCTCTCACTATTGTTGAACATAATATAGTAGTAATGTAACTCAATACTAATTCAAGTGCCCCGAGAAAGAGGAGAAGGTTAATGGTGGATATTCAAATTTAATCAAGCTCGTCAACTCGAGTATTCAACTCAGAGTCGATCTTTGATTGCGAAATCCTTTAAAAGGGCCGTTGATGAGTTGGAGAAAAGGACCTTTTAGTAAGAGTTTGACCCCTTCACTTACTATTTTCAGTGATTTTGGAAGCGACTAGGTTATCTCTTCAAAAGTGGGGCTCCCACATAGAAGACGTCTCAAATAAAGGGCTCAAGCTAGTACACCTACTTTTCAGAAATATTCACTCGTCTGACGCCAGATTATGGATCAAGCTTTATAAAATGTATGTTCTCCCTGTCGTCGAATACTGTAGCTCTGTTTGGAGCCCTTCTCTAGCTAAGGATATACAGAAAATTGAAAAAGTTCAGAAAGTTTTCACTCGCGTACTTTTCTATAGGGCTTTTCCAGATAGGAACTACCCCCTTACCCTGCCATCCTACCAGGCACGCCTACAAAAACTGAATATGAAAAGCCTCTTTTACAGACGCATACAACATGATTTGATTTTAGCTTTCAAGCTGTTGAAGGGTGAACTCCGTGTTAAGCCGTCCAGGTACTGGACCTTTCGACCGACGTCTGGGCGAACAGGTGCCTTCCGTATCTACAACCTCAAGATGGGCAAGTGGCGACGTGAACTCAGAACCAACTCTTTCATAATTCGCACGACAAAATGGCTGGAGCGGCTGCCTTCTTATCTTCTTGGACTCAATACTTCAAAAGAATTCAAAAACAGCATCAGAAAGGTCAACGTACTAGACATTTTGGGAATCGCCGATGTCTCTTAATTTCTGCTATCTCTCTTTACTCAGCACTGTCGTGTTTGACTGCAGTAGCTTACCAGTCCCTCGGCCCGCTTTGTATAGTGTGATCCTCCTGCTCCGATTGGAGTAGTGAAAGATCTCAGTCAACTCTCCATGCCTCTCATCTTTTACACTGCTGGTCCTCTATAAAAATCTGAAGGCGGCTATCGATGCTTAGTAGGATGCCAATAGTCTTGCTTATGACACCTACCCGGCTTACCGTTTCCACGTGGGTGGTCGGTATACCCGTGTCCCGAAGTCTCGGTAAGCTCACATGCTCCGCCTGCGGCTGGAGGGCATCATTGCCGGCTGATGCGGGTCTGTGTCATAAGGCTGAATTCAGCTGTGTGCATGATGACTTTCCGCCAAGACCTTTCTACTTTCCCACTTGGACCGTTCAGTAACTCAATACTGTCTCATTCGTCACCGTCTCATCTCGTTATCTCAGCATCATTGCAATGCGGTCCGCTTGGCTGGTAAGCTCATTCATCCTTTATATACCTGCACCAAGTTCCTTACAGTCTATGCTATCCTCACATTGGCGCTGGATTTCTTCTAATCTCTAGCTCTTTGTGGCGTAGCAGTAACGTTCACTTTGTTAGGTTTATTTCTTATGTCTTTGTTAGTTTTGTTTAAGTTCATGACAGCTGCAACCTCCAAGTGCCTTTTGCCTGACTTGTTATAGCGCGTCTTCTGGGCGCACAATAAATAAATAAATAAAAGGTCGTCGATCTTCAATAATGCTTTACGCTACCAGTCATCTGGTAGGCAGCATGTCACCAGCGCAAATTTGAGGGGACTTGATTTTCTCAAAAACCCGCTCTTCATCGCAAGCCTTGATCCTGATCCAACCACAGATGTTCCAAAGGCAGATGATTAAAAGTGCGGTGACAAGTACCTCCCAAGGGAATGCCATTAGCTCGAATTCTATTTAGAAACGTGAAAGTGTTTTTAGATATGCGGATCGAGCGACGAGTTTCAGGGGGGATGACTGAGGTGGCTGCTATTTATACTAGCATTTCAAGGGAAACATCACCATCAAACCGCCCAGAGTCATATTATGCATAGCCGGAAATTTTCAGTGGTGTATCACTTCTGTTTAAAGGCACACCACGGGATAATCAGATTGGTGGCTTACTTTCTTTGGACAAATAAGTCCTTGGATAACTGCCAACGCTGCACCATTTTTGCGGCTGCACGGTGCACTCTCACGGTGTGTCTGCTCGAACATAACCAAACCACGCCCACCCAACCAAATCATAGCTGGCCTTAGACGCATAAATTTACAACGTTACGCTGACGTGGAGAAGGATTTTGCGATAAGACAGGACAATTCAATGAAACGTCTATTTTGATGACGAAAGCAGCTTCCACATAGGAATCTCGATCGTCTGAGTTCAGTTGTGATTTGATTGGGTGGGCGTGGCTTGGTTGTCTTCAAGCAGTCACAACACCGTGAGGGTGTACCATGAAGCCGCAACAGTCTGAGCAGTTGACCAAGGCTGTACTTGCTCCGAGAAAAAGAGCCACTAATCTGATTCTCGCGTGGTCTGCTTAACTGAGGCAGCTATTTCCATCAACTTTCATGAAACCTAGCATACCCATGCTCAGTGGCGATAATTTATGAGAGGTTTAAGGAAAGTGAAAGGTCCCCAGCAAACCTTGATTTTTAAGAATTAATTGCATGAAATGGAAAATTTTCTGGACACAGCATTCAAATCTGACGTTGCTAGCCACTGAGGAAACGCTGGGCTTAATTCAAAAATTTTTCGGTGCCTCCTCGATGAGAAGCATCCCTCTGTGCCCGGCGTACATCGCTCATTTTGTGTGGGCTCAAGAGGATGGGAGAAAAGACACCACTTTTTGCCCACAAGGCTTAGGCAACAATATATATATATGCTTCAATGTGCAGAGTGACACGTCAGAGATACTCAGATATTCAACAATCAATTTGACCCCCCTCTCACTCATAAGTACAGCATACCTTTCTCGCTATGTGCCTTAGAACAAATTTTTTCTCTTCTGTGGCAATATCTCTGTGTCGCACTGCTGCATCAAGTGGGCCTGCGACTGCGACACAGGACGGTCCCGCGACGAAACCCTGCCCCCTGATTATTCGACGCTCCGGTTCGCGCGGGAAATCGGAACTGGGGGAAAGCAGGGGCCGGGGGATCAGTCTCGTCTTCGTTCGACCCGGGAAAGGGACCCCGTCGTCAACTACACCCCCCTTTCGTCGCTGGGATCGTCCATATCCAGTTTGTCGCTATCGTCGACTTGATAATTAGATTTTCTACGAGTTTGTGGCCAGAAGGCCGGTTATCATTGATATTGGTAAACGCTACTACGACAACCGGCCGGGACAAGCCCCGATACTTGTTCAGTCATTATTGTTATTTGTTGTTCTGCCTATTTACCCCCCTCACGCTTGAAGAAGTCGAACCAGACACGCGGCTCGCGCTTAATCTTGTTTGTTACTTTCGTAGTGCGGTACCCACCACCGGGCAACCGGCGGAGTGATATTCGGTGCTATTCCTGTAGTTCTCTGATATGTCTATATATTTTCGACGTCTGACGCGACTACCACTACTCCTCCGGTAGGTTAGAAGCATTGAACGTTGTAAAAAGTAGTAATCCCTCCCATCCAGAGTATACCCAAAACATACCACTGAACCTATACTCTGGTTGGGAAGGGTTAACACAGTATTTGACAAACCTACAAAATACCGTACCTTATAGTCATTAATAGTCTCGTAAGTCTGACGTCCTTGATTCTCCACGAGGATCTGAAGAGTGCTGCCTGGTGTACATCCCTTCAAATCCACGGAACGTACTGAGTGTCCGTTGAATGAATTAATGAATGTTCCCTGAAATAAAATGATCTTTATAATGTATCTGCACATGTGAAAAATATTGACCGAAAGAGCAAGGCAGCGTTCATAGCGGTGGAATCTGCGTGTATGCGGAACTGTTGGACCTGCGATCAAGGATCACATAGGCATTAATAGGAAGAATCGGGAGTATGCATTTTTGTGAAAATGTGGGATTGTCAACAAGGCAAAGAATGAGATTTATTACCTATCTAATCCTTTTCTGCAAACTCTATAATTCGTAAGTCCGCAAAAACCCAAATTCCACCCTAATGAATGCCAATCTTCGCGTAAATGTTGGATCACACACGCGAGAGGTGCGTGCCATTAGGACAGGAAATTGGCGTGGCCGCGCTTGGCGTGCGGCGAGATGGTGTGAGATAGGGCACCGTACGGGATGAATCCTAGACTGACTTCTAGAATAACCCCTTGAGCACCGTCATCGCTTCAGGATCCATCCAAAAGGCGCGCGTAGCTCGCACTATCGCGGCACATGCCGAACGCTGCAACACGAATTCTCTGTTCTGATGGCGCACGTCCCCCACGTGACCAGTCGCGAAACGTCCATGCTGCCGCTATATATGTTAGCCTATTACCAAAAGCAATGGGGAGAGCTCCAGCAGTTTTTCTTATTAAGCACCAATCATGACGTCCAATGTTTAGCACACCCACGACCCCCCCCTAACCCGAACACTTCACTGTCGCGCGCTCTGCCGCTCATTTTCCTTCACTGATGAGCATCTGCATAGAATGGGAAATACCACGCTTCAAAGCAAATGCCAAGAAGGCTGTGGTTGCTTTGACGATTATTAGAGCCCCTCTCTATAGATCTTCACTTATTTTTATTAATTATTATTACACGAGCAAGTCCGTGCGCAGATTACAAATGAACCTAGACAATAAGTGCCAAAGTGAATACGGTAATGCTTGCATAAAACCACTCATAAACAAAACAATGAAAAAAGATAGATAGAAAGGAATTCACGGACTCAGGCATTCATCCAAACATTTTTTGAAGGTGTTGTAAGACGCTATGAGCATCCGGTGCTTTTTGCATAACTCCCTAAACAAGGGGATCACCCTATGGGTGAAAATATGACGCCTACAGTTGTACTTGGCTCTACCTACGTCAACTTTCAACTTGCCGCCTCTTGCTATCGAGGTTCTCAGAAACCAAAGTTTGTCGAGATCCATGCCAGTTTTGCCATGTAATTTATAGTTTGTGGTATAGTTAGGCCGCGGTCATACTTTGCGTAAGTGCATTAGTTGACGCCGGTACCGGCGTCAACTCACGCAAGTGTCTGCGTGAGTTGACGCCGGTACCGGCGTCAACTAATGCACTTACGCAAAGTATGACCGCGGCCTTAGAGATCGTTCTTCCTCCGCCTATATTCTGAGGTGATTAGCCCCAAATTCTTGTTTTTGACACCAGCCGAAGAATCCCGGTCGTGTAAAAATCCAAGCTCACCAATGTTCCCTGGTGATACTAGTTTGTACTGTCTCAATCTTCTTGATAGTTTTAATTTTAACCGGGCTTAACACAGGTGTCCCGTACTCCAGAATGGGACGTTCGTATGACTTATACGCGCGCAAGAAGATAGACTTACAAGGTGATTCTTATTCAAGTACACATAACCAAAGTCCTTGAGAAGCGTTATATTGAGTGAGAAGCCACAAGTGTTCATTTCCTGAAATATAAACGATGAACATTCTGAACAAGAACACTGAGGCAGATCCGACTTGAAAACGCAGCTCACCCTGGTATAGAGAACGAATCCAAACGGCTGTCCGATCTTTTCAAAAGACATCGGCGACGAGCTTGTGATGCAATTTTGTTCATTTGGTGGGCGGGAAAGGCTATCCACAGGTTTCATCTCCACGACTCCGAACGCTTTCTTCCTGGAATGCTCAGAAATCCACCGTATATGGGGGAGCTTACCCATTATGACAGGTAACTCCCACTTACGGATTATTTGAAGGCACGTCTAGAGGCGGAGTTCTCCAATCGGAAAGACTCTTTATCCATGTACGTATCGCCAAATATTTGGGCGTCACGTCACCAGCTTCTGATATCGGAGCAAAATAGTCGTATGATGTTATGCACTGAAAATGTACTGTATTCTCGCTGCTGAAAGCCCATACATGAAAATACCCCCACCACCCAAAAACATCACTTTGGAAGAGTCTACTCATCTCAGGAAATCACTTACCGGAGCCTTCTCTTCAGCTCCGCTCCAGAATCCAAAATTTGTCCCGCCATGAATCATATAAAAATTAATATTTGCTCCCATATTGTACATATCTGAACGAAAGCTACATATAGGTTATCACCTCGTATTGTATTAGGTTGTCCCAAAAGTCTTGTAGGATTTTTTTCGATCATCTTTTTTATTTTTTCTTTCAACAAACGACAATTAGGCAACAACGTATTGACCATTGTCATCGACAACACTCTGTCAGCTCATAGGTACATCGTTGATTCCCTCCTCCCAGAACTCTGAGTTTTAAGAGTCGAAGAAGTCAGCGATCGCCTCCGGAAGCAAGTCATAATCAACGAATTTTCTCTTTGCCAGGAAGGATTTAAGAGAATGGGTAAGGTGATAGTCAGAAGGGGCAATGTCTGGAGAGTGTGGCGGGTGGAGCAGAACATTCTAACCAAGCTCATGTAGCTTGGGTTGAGTACTCTTCGCGGTTTGGGAGCTGGCGTTGTCATGAAGTAGGGTGACTGCGGACCGTTCCCGGCGCTTTTCTCGAACAGCGATGGTGAGCTGCTGGAGCTGGTGGGTGCATACGGCAGCGGTGGCTATCTCATTTTGTACCAGCACCTCGTGGAAAACCATTCTTTCCGCGTCCCAAAGGTACTCAGTCCTGAGCGTGGTTCGCCATCCATGTCACTCTCGCCTTTCCTGAAGCTGATGAATCAGCAGCAACGGTCTCGTAGCTCACACATCCCTTGCCCAATGCAGCGCTGATGGAGTCTCAAGCTTTCGTCGCTTTGGTGCCGCAAGACCACTCACAGTAGATGACACCGCGTGTTGGATGGGTATTGACTACGGGCATTGTAGCTCTCTCCAAGGGATCTGGTGGGTCAATATATATTTTGTTAGAACGCTTAGAGAACCTTCTACCATATTGCTGAACCGCCTAGACCTGCCTCAAAACAACAGTGACTGATTTTTTTGGAAAAATCCTACAAGTTTTTTGGGACAACCTAATATTTTGTCACATAAATACTCAAACAGATTAATAAAGGAGAAGACAGGTCATAAAATTTGAATTCTCATGTTTCAGAACTCGAGAAACTCACATTTAGCAGACTTTACCATTTTATCTGGAGACGGTAGATCGGCTTCCTTTTGGCCCCATAGGACAAACCATCCTGGATAGAATTCCGAATTAACAAGGGGACCATGGCCTGAACAAGAAGTATGAGATGGTGTATATCTCTAAGAGAGTGCTTACAGATGCCTTGAATTACACTTTCTTTGAGATGGTAGCACTCCTCCACAGCTAGTGGGAATAACTCTTTCTCCACTCAGAACCTCCATAAAGTTAGCGCCTCAACTCCTCGCCTCAACTCCCATAGCCCGCCCACCACAGACCCTACCTCCAATATAGATACTTCTAGTGCAAAGGAGAGCAATAAAATGAGCTTAGGAGGCCTTTCCGTGCCCAGCACTTCATCATCACTCATTAGCCATTACCGCTATCGCGGTGTTTGATAGACAAAACGTTTAATAACACACAAAAAGGACCATACCGTTAGGAAGAAATTTTCTTTGCAAAATAAACGAATTGTTGATGCTTTCGTCTGAGCTGGGACCAAAATCGACCGTTGTGAGTGTGTAAGGAATTGATCCGCATTTGAGCATCGATAACGCGTTACTATCAGCTATAAAGCAGGCCGTATTAGCACTAAAATAATCACCGAATAATATTTCATAGCATAGCCTAGTTGGATAAAGAGCACATGCGCTACGCACTCATCTCCAATTCCAAATTGCTATTATCCGAGTAAGCCATGCGCTTGCGAAGTACGAGTGCGTGGCTTACTCGAGTAATAGGAGTACGAAGTTCAAGGCAGTTCGATCGCAGAGCGAGCTGTACCTTTGGCACTGTCAATATGGAAACCTCACTTGTATAAAGTACAGATTCATCTCCCACATAATGCAGTAGTCGATCCCGCAGCCATTGTGTGTAATCTCTGAATATTAGATAATTATCTACTATTTGTTTACTCAACAAACAGATATGTTATTTGGTGACTGTGAGATACACATTCACTCAGGTCATAAGCAAAATCAGCATCACTTCCTCGAGAACCCCTTAAGCCGCTTAACAGTGTCCTATCTCTTTAAATGAGCCTAAGGCGTGCTCGAGCTACACGATTATAAGTTTAGGCTAACCAGAATAGCATACAGTAATCACGCTCGATGTCGTGAACCAACTTGAAAGATATCTTGTGAATCTAACGAAGAACTATCGATCTCAAGATATTCTTGTGCAGTTGGGCGCGTTTCACCAAAAGTCATTTCGCAGTCCATCAAACATTTCATTTGAGGATTTTGCTGAATATGATACGCTTCGCATACCTAACGCCTAAACTTCTGACATCCTGGATAAATAATCGCTACAGCACCTCCCACTAAGCATTATGTACATTTGAAAGAAAATTTGAAATGAAGAAGCAGACGAACCTGTCACAAGCCTTGTAGCCACCGTATTCGTTTTCCACCTGGAGCATCAAAACTGGACCACCGTTGTGACGCATCAAAGGCTTGATCAACGGCAGAAGAACGGAGTACCACTTGTCGACGGCTTTCTTGAATCTGTGTATTGGAAATATGATAAAACGCACAATATTAGAATATCTATTTACTGTCAATAGTGCAATCGACTCGCATTTCTGCTTTCAATACTAAAAGCAGCCACCATCGCTGTGGAGCATGTAAAGAACGTAGTATAGAACTTCACATTCAAGAAAACGTCAAATGACGCGTTGGAAATCAGCAGGATCACCGCATAATTCATGCTCTTGAATAATCTATACACGAATTTGTTTGTGAGCACACCTCACGATAAATTGTGGGAGTTATGACACGTATTACAGAAAGCAGAAGTCCTGATGCGTTCACCAGAGACGAAAAATGAATTCAAACCTTCACAAACATTAAAAGTGAGGTCCCTATCGTTTTTTTAGTGTGTGATCAAAAGTAAGGTCCCTGATCACAGTCCTTGTACGAGTGCAGGAGCCTACAAACGAGTCCTTGCTCAATGATATCACGTAAAGTGCTACGATATCACCTGTTTCTCAATGTTGGAGCTGCTTTCACTACTGGAAGCGCTGTCTTGTCTTGTCTTGCCGCAAATTTCGCATTTTTCCACGTAAGCCCCACGTTGGAAATAAGTTTGTCTCAGGAGAGGAGTGGATTAGCCGAGTGGGCGTGGTTAGTTGGCCAGGTTGTGTTCAAACAGGCACAACGCCGTGAGAGTGTTCTGCGAAGCTGCAACAAGGGTGCAGCTTGAGCAGTTATCCAAGGACCTACCTGCCCCTAGAATGTAAGCCACTGAACTAATATCGCGTGAAGTGCTTTTAAGTAATAGAGCTATCACACATTCTCATATTGATAGACATAAATGATTTGGAGCGCAACCACACAGCCGACCCTCAAGTCAGCACAGTACCCAGTCTCCAAAATCGCTCTAGCAGAGGTTTGCTCAGCAATAGAAGTCAGTTCATTGTCACTTGAGGAGTTAATTTAGCCACGTTCATACTTGGCGAGCTAGCTGGGCAGTCACCACGGGTGCAGCGCTGTTAAACGCCTTATATACGCGCGCTTACATGAAATCGAATATCATCACTTACTCATTGTCGCTAGTCCTCATAATTGTTATATTTTTAGTTAACAGCCACCATGGCAGGCCACCATTCTCCCATTCACCACATACGTAAGGACCTTAAACATCCAGCATTTATTGCACAAGTCAATTTACAGTAGAGCCAACTCACCCACTCGCACCAATGAGTACATTCCTAGTCCATAGGCGATCCGAGAGAACTCGGTGAAATTATGCATGCCCGAGAAATTATACCTGCAGTTAAATTTTGATTAATGTGCATAATTTTCTGATAATGCAATAAATATAATAGTAATAAGTGTGAACTGGTACCCGACTCGTCTGGGAGGATAAATGCACTGAGGTGTACATCGTATGGCCCCCGCACGTCATTGTATAGGCCGAATACCATTCACCTGCCACTAGGATCCTGTATGAAACCACAATGCGGGCCGCATCCCAACAAGAGATTGACTAGGACCAGAAACTTGACTCTTTTATCTTTTGAGGGATGTAGCGCAGTGTCAGGAAGGGCCATGCTGCACTATGGAGTTCCTAGACAGTTCTTTCATGGATTGCAGCTCCGGGGTGGACCTCTCTGTGAATGGCTGTCTTCACTAGCCTACTGTTATGTAGCTAAATGAATTTACATTTATATTTATGTTATATTATATTTGCTTAATAAGAGCTGCATGCAATACTTCACGTGAAAAAGTGAGATTTCGGCTGAGATACAACTTTTCAAAGTGGCGGCCGAGGACGAGGAGTGGGACTCTTCACTTCACTTCACATTCCACTATGCGGCTCGGACCGCGGCGGACCATGGGACGGGCATTTACTCTGCGGCCACGCCCCCTCGGCCATCACTTTGAGGAGCTGTATTTTGACCGGATTCTCACTTTTCACGTAGAACTCTGCATACGGTCCTAATTAGGCAAATAAAACATGAATGTATGGGTTATAGAGAAACTTTCCTTCCCCACACGGTTCCTTCAAGGTTCAAACAAATTGGTTACCTTCAACCGCTTTACCCTCGCCCCATTTGTTGTTTGCGTAGGTAAATACTATTATGATTCAAGTGTTGAAGGAATAAGGCATTGTTCAGAGTTCGCAACCCGCGTTACTCGCGCTATTCAGGCGTATCATCTAATCGATACGTATCGTATTCTTCACGCCTCAATAGCGAGCTTCGAATAATGCCTAATACGTAATCCAAAGCGGTCACCGATTTTCCACGCGCAAAATCGATGCCCAATTTCGAATAAAGGAGCTAAAAGTGGAAATATCCAGGCAGCTCATTCTCCCTGGTCGACTGCCACTCGGTCAGTATTCAGATTAGCTCACAAGAACACATTTGACTACTTACTTTCCTTCGTAAATTTCATGGAAATTCCATGGAATAAAGTACTGTATCGCATTGAAGCCGAGGGCACGCACTCTTTGAAGTCTGAAAACGATCATTTTAGAAAATCATCCGAACTGATCTCATTACTCGATTATTTGTGAATTCATTTTCAAACATGAGTCGATTATGAATTATTATTATGATCTTCCAGAATTTTTTACAAGGCCATTGAGAGTAGTACGACATACATTGAGCTGTTTTTCTCGGAACACTGTAATCCACTACTTTTCCCATCACTACTCCTTGCTCTCACTCCCTTGAACCCAGATTGTACGCGGTACATACAGTAGCGCTCAAAAGTCTTCGGCCAAAACTTTTTTGTCATAACTTTTTTTCTATTGACAAAATTTGACAAAATTTTAATATGTGGTGCCTAAACCTATTGTCAACATTTCCTTCTACTTGAGCGCCGCTTGCCACTTTTCATGATTTTTTACAAGAATTTACTACAAGACCACCCAAAAAAAGTAAGAGGCTTGTTCGAGAAAACCGGCTTTCTATACAAAAACAAAAAGAGCAAGCCTCAGAGAACATTAATATTCTGTTGAAAGACGACGACTTTTGATGACAGCGGCACTGCGGGATGGCATAGCGATGGCATGCCAAAATTGAAAAATTTCATATAACCACATAACCTACGCCGTTGCGCGCCAAAATGGTATATTAAGTATGCAGTGTCTCCGAGTACAACATACTAAAATTTCTCTTAAATCGGTGCAGTTACAAAAAAGTTACAAGTGAAAAAACCCAGGTGAGAGACCATTTCGCCGAAGACTTTTGAGCGCTACTGTAACTCCATATTCCCATGCACCGTAACCCTTTCCGCTGCATAGCGCCTCCAGTAAAGCTGTCTTGATTTTCTATGCACCGTGCCCTCCACAATGTACAGTAGCGGTCAAAAATATATGCGGTTTTGGATTCTAACAATAACTTTGGTCGAAGTTTACATTTCTTATTCATTTTTTTTTTTTGTTTTTTGAAGGCAACTGGTACTCATGAAGCAAAGTAGGGTGTAGTGTTGAGATTGGAAAATTTATTCAACTAAAAACTTCAAAAATAGCCAAACTCTCCAAAAATTCAATTGGCCATAAAAAGCTTATAACTCATCGAGACGGGCAGGTGGGCAGAAAATAATACGGAATGAGGCTGGGACTTTGTTGCACGCTATTTCAAATCTTAACAGCACTGAGGCACGGAGTTGACCATTTTCAGTGATTTCAGTTAAATAATTTTTTTCAACCTTCACACTGCATCCTACTCGGCTGAGATACTTTATTTCATTGAGTAACAGTTGCCTTGAAAACACAAAAAAATTGAGCGAGATATGCAAACAACGAACAAAGTTATGGTCAAAATCCCAAACCGCATACATTTTTGACCGCTACTGTATGTATGAGACGATGCTCAGTACCAGCAGTACTGCTGCTGACGAACAGCAGCTACGACTTATTTTACCCCCCACCCCCTCAAATCAATTGTGGTCTGGCGTGCCGTGTATATCCTTATGAAGCTGAACGCCACTGACTTTCAGTATCTAGCGAGGCTTGGATGTTGCAAAAGGGCGTGTCAGCTAGCGCTCGGGGGTGTGCAGCTCACCAGGATTTCGCACTGCGGAATACATTGCGATGCGTGCGAGTTAATGACGCCGCTATAGTTGTGTCCCAAAGCGATAAACGGTAATACATAGGCGTAGATTTTAGTTCTTATGTAATCGCTTTAGTGTAATCACACCTTGTAATGTAATCCCATCGTTTCGAGAACTTTCGTTCCATCATGCACACCTGTACGTGGGTGAGCACGTGAACTCTCCGTCGCATAGCTCTTCCTCTAGCAAACATTTCACAAGATACGAATCTTGACTGCCACACACTACGCGGATCGGATCGATACGTTAATGACGGGGTACGCCGGGAAACACGTCCGCCACATAAGTCGGTGGAGAAAACAGAGTATCATTTCTTGGATTCTGATTATGACACCCCGTTTTTTTCCACATCGGAAATCCCCTCCACCTTCCTGTCACACACTCGTAAATAACCAGACAGAAAACAAGCAGGTGTAAACAAACGTTTAGATGTTGCTGTAACGTTCAAATAAAGATTCGAAAAAGAAATAAATAGCAAATGAAATAAAATGAATGTCGAAAATTTCCAAAATCTCTAGAGTGACAAAAGAGGCATCTCATGAAGTAACCTGCCTCCCTTCGATTTTTAGTGTTCATAATGAATTCACCTGTCTTTCCATTGACTAGGATGAATACGGAAATAATGTATTGATCCAGATATATAACGGAATGGCTTTCCGTCCAGTAGGAATTGGTCATTCCCATAATCAACTGCAAAAGAGCTCCCAGCTCTGAAGAATCACAAATTCAACTGCAAATTGTCAACACACCTCCACAAGTGACCCACCTGGTATCGCTAACCTTCGACCAAGCAGTCGATCTATCGCAGTATAGAAAAAGTAGTCCAAAGGTTAGTGAATATAGGTATCTCGACATCTGAAGCCTCCAAAGCTGTAATGAAACCATCATACACAAGAAGAATCGATTAGATAAATTGTGTGTGATGTGAATAATCAGTGCAAACGATATGATGCATCTAGCTTGCTGGCGCAGTCAATTCTCATCTATCACAGCGGTCATCGGTCTCGCAGTAACTGAGCACGCCCTCATGCACCCGTATCAAAAGCATGTTCACGTTGTCTCTTCTTCTTCTTCTCTCTAGCGTCAGTCCCGCGCCGTCGCAGGGTTCGCTGTTCTTGTCAGACGTCGCCAGTTCCTTCTATCCAAGGCATCCTCTGATGTGGCCTCCATTTCGGTGAGGTCGTTCTTGATGATGTCCCTCCACCTCTTCTTTGGGGCTCCACGTGGTCGCTTCCCTTGCGCTTTGAACTGCAGTGCTTTCTTATGGGGCAGTCCTCTGATCTCCTCAGCACGTGTCCATACCATCGCACCCGTTGCTCTCTCAACTCCAGCAGCACAGGAGCCGTCTGCGTGATCGCTCTCACGTCCTCGTTTCTGACCTTGTCCAGCGTGTTCAGATTGTCTGTGATGTGTATATGGTGGGTGCTTACGTACGACAGTATAAATAATGCACAAACAATTTTCCTGACGACAGGACAAAGCTGAGAGCTGGTATAATGATACCGTCAGAGATAATTTTGGCAGATTGTGGAACAATTTCGGAAATGAAAGTCGAAATGAGCAGTAGAGTGACATTGGAGAAAGAACGAAATAAAATGACGAAAAACTCGAGAAATAGAAGCTTGAAAGCTCGCTCTCACTGCTCCCCTGCTTTGCCCTCTCTGCATCACTATCCAGCTAGGGTAGATGCAGACAGGCGAGGGGCTGAACCAAGATGGTGTTCAACGGTAGTCGCAGGGAAGGCGTTCCGTTTCCGATACCTCTTAGCTTGGTAAGCGAGGCCGCAGAGGAGCGGCGGCTACACTGTGGCGAAAGAAGTACGATTTCCGGGGAAGCCCGCGTGAACGACAGCCCGCAAGCATAGTAGTCGGGTGGCGCACGGGATTCGGAGACAGGACCGCGATGCAGTAGCGATAGCAGTTAAGAGCAACCGCCAGTCGGTCCGCGACAGGCCATTACGTAACACGCAGGATACTTGCCTACCAGTCCAATCTTGCTAAAGTAAGTCAGATTTCTGAGCTTTGTCATTTCTGAGTGTTAGTTAGCAAGTACAACATAAATGTGTGGGTAATAGAAGAACATGAAATTTCGTGGATGGTTTTTTTTAACTCAGCTATTGAACTTGGCACAGATTTTGATTTTTGAGATTTTGCTTTTTGTCAGCTGCTGCTTATCGCCGAAGTACATTATGTGAAAGTCGTTATGAGAATGCTGAGGTATAGTCATACCAGTTGGCTGGCGCACATCACTGTGCGCGAAACACTATGGGCGCCAGTGATTGGATCGAAATTGCTTTTTTCCTTGAGGGCAGCCTTTCAGTGCACGCTCCGCCCACCGTGGGCGGAGCTTAACTTAGTACATGTGTGCTCCTTACTTTCCCATACCCTACCTATCCCAAACTTGTGCCTCATCTTCACAGACCGTTTCTCATATAGTACCCAATTTCGTGACAGACGACAGACAGAGGGACGCACAGAGAGACGAAGCGTTGTATATATAGTATGGATAGCTTATGGAAACATACAACTGAGATCCTCTCAAAAACACTTTAATAGATACAGTACATGAAGAGAATGTTCTGTTCATACAGAACTCAATAAATTTGGGACAGCAACTAGTTCGAATTCTCGTCGAGCAACCTTTGAACAGTTGTTGGCGGGAACAGCGCAATTCGAAATTTTTGCGTGCAGTAATGACTTACTTTCCATACCGCACCCTTGACCACTTGGCCGTCGCTTCTTTGCTACTAAATACCTCGCGGCCCCACCCAGACGGACAACCCCACCGCATCAGACGTTACTGTGAGGAGCTGTATCTAAGCCGGATTTTTGTTTTTTTTTTCTGGTAGAGCTTTGCATACAGTCCGTAGCAAGCTAATACAACATGAATATATGGGAACAAGAAAACTTACCCATCTTCTGTGAACGATTTTTTTTAGGTGAAAAAAACCTTGATAGTGTGTGGGATCAGCATAGTAAAGTCTGGTTCAGCACACATGCCTAAAGAATAGAGTGGTGATTTGAATCGTGTTCGGAACCAAAGCGTTTGTCCAGACTCAGTACCCTCATAAAGCACAGGTTTGCCATAACACGATGGAATGATTAGGGATTGAGCGGTGATAGTTGATAGCTACCACGTTCAAGGAGCTTTGCTAATTTTGAGTGGAGTATTTGATTTATCCAATTCTTGACACGACATATTCGAAGTAGATCTTTCGGACTTCGAGAAACTTCCACTCATCGCGGTCCTTTTTGAATTTGTTATTGAAGAAGAAAACATCGTTCACGTACCGGAAAGGCGTTCGCATTATCGGTGACTGCACTGAAGTTGCACTGAGTCCAATTATAAGGCTGATGCAAAGTTTTGCTCCACATGTCACTTTTTCGGAACGTTGTTACTTCAAAGCCCTTAGGTACACAGGCCGGGTAGTTATCATTGTCCTCTATCACCTGCCTTCAATGACTAAATGATGTAATTCCTTCGGAAACAAAATAAACCCAATAATTACGCACGTACGACATACATCTTAAAAAAAACTCTAGCAATTGTATAAATATTTATTTTGCTTTCATTCAACAAACATGGCATGTTTACGAGTCGAAGACAAATCACTTTTAGATGTGGTCGTGTTCCAAACGTATATAGGCTGATCCACGAAAGACATGAAACATGACGAGTCGTTACAGTTGCGGGTGCTTTCCAGTTCAAGCAACAGCAATGAATTGTCGCCAGCACGAAGAAAAGCAGCCGGCACGTAGAGTGTGTACTGAAAAACTCGATTAGTAGTCCACCACGGGTTCATAAATTTATTACAATAATTTAACGAAAAAGACTCTACTTCCACTGTACCTGTGGTCCTTGGCTTGCCCAGTATCGTCCCAGATTGTTTCCATTCACAATTGCCACTCCTTTTCCCCAGGCTGTAGTGTTTAAAAATGTGTCCGTTGGGGTATCCACGTGGAACATGCCATGATATACCCCATACCTGCCGGCTGCTTGCTGAAAATACAACTGCGACATTTCGTCCATGTCTTCTTGATTTTGGAAAATTGGAAAGTGAAGTTATACTCCGTAAGCGCGGTCGCATTAAGTGTATGGAAAACAAGTGGTGAATGGAAGCGCTCATTATCGGAGTTGCGGCAGCATAGTATTTCGAGAAGCAGGTCATGACACTCGAATTGGTCCACGGCACCATTCAAATCACGCCACCGCGCGTGTCTTTTTTCCATTGTGAACTCGCCGCTGAGTGCTCTGACGACCTGACCCTAACCGAGTGTCCTGGGTCATACACATATTCTGTCGACTGGTCTGCTCCTTATGTACTATTACTCACTGCTACTTCTTCACATCAAAGGTCTTATGCCGTGCGCCAAACCTTTTCTATCTTGAGTACGCGGCGCACGCCGCGTTCAACAGCTACATGGGTACAAAGCCGTTTGGAAAATTGCCCAGGTCAGTTTGACAAGTTCTCAATGCAACGGTCCTCGGTATGATCCCCCTCCGGTAAGTGATGCTGTGCGTTTACCCGCAAGATCCATACTACAAACGAGTTGTGTATCTATGCGCGGTGTAAAACGCCCCTTTCCTCCCTGAGGCACAATACTCATTAGACCGCCGTCAGACCTCTTAATCTTGCGGTGTCGGGGCTCTGTATGCGAAGTTGCGGCAATGCAATGTGCGACGGCGCAAAATTGTAGAATCGCGAAATCGCGAAGTCTGACGGGTGCATCAGTGATGAAGCGAATGGATGCGCTCCCCAGCGACACACCAATGAATTCTATTTTTCCGTGTATTTTTTCCTTTATCTTTTTCATATTTTTTCGCATCTGGAAGCGATCCACGGTCTCGGATATTTTTGTAAGTGAAGGTATATATGTAGTCCATGAGTTTATAAAATACTTCATTATTATAGATTTGGAGGAAGAAAAACTTGAGTTACTTACAGGACTGGCGATCTTAACATCTAGATAATCGTTGACAATATCGAGTTTACATTGTGTCCAATTAGTGAGAATGGAATTGTCCATCCGGACATCGGAAAGGATACCCTTGAAAAAGGAGGTAAATGAGAGGAAAGTGGAAAAAGAACAAAAATGGCAAACAATTTGTCACAGGAAAAATAATGCTTAGTATCAATTACCAATTTTTCCATCCGACCTGGTACCTTTCATTCGTCTGTCCACAAGGTGACAGGCTAGTTGCCTTCTGACTTGACTAGTAGATAAAATGATTCAAATACTAGCTGAACCACGATGAAAAACTTTTTGAGACTCCCGAGGAGGTCTCTTAGATTTTTAAATAGTCATTTTGACTGTCACACTGTTGTTGAACATTGATAATGTGACTCAATACTAATCCAAGTGCCGCGAGAAAGAGGAGAAGCATAGCTCACTCACATATTTCTAGCTTTTATGGGTGGGGCTTAGAATAATCTTTTTCTTCGACAATATCTTCAACAAACTTATAAAATACCGTACCTTATAATCATTAATAGTCTCGTAAGTCTGACGTCCTTGGTTTTCCACGAGGATCTGAAGGGTGTTGCCTGGTGTACAACCCTTCAAATCAACGGAATGTACTGAGTGACCGTTGAATGAATTGATGAATGTTCCCTGAATTAAAGTGATCTATTATATGGCACATGTGAAAGAATTGACCGAAAAGAGCAAAGCAGCGTCTATAGTGGTAGAACCTGTGGAATTGTTGGACTTGCGATTGAAGACACCGGGAGAGGCCAATTTTGGCTTATGGTATGGGATTACGGTGGCTTGCAGTTACCGCAACGCACACACGACACCTTGCCGAGACTTCGAAGCGAATTCATTAGGTTTTAATAGTAATCACACTTTTTTCTCACGCTTTCGCTTATTCATTTGATTGTTTTACTAGTTTGATGCTGTGTATTATTTCACTTATTTCACATCATCAGGAATGAATGAAATACATTCTACGAGACAACAAATGACATCGCCACAACGGACAACTAGGAAAGTCAGTGTGTGCAATTCGAAGACACACCACAGCGTCGCGCTCTTGAATCCGGGTTTCTCCACCGAATATCGCTTCTCACCTTGAATATTCGTTACAAAATGATCATTTATTTGCATCTTCCCCTTTCTTCCGACCTCTTCCTCTTCCTTCAGGGATCAGACAGATATTGATTGAAAGAATCGGGAATATGCATTTTTGTGAAAATGCGGTATCGTTAACTAGACGAAGAATGGGTGCAGACTCTACAATTTGTAATTCCGCAAAAAAGCAAATTCCAACACCATGAACGCCATCTTCGCGTAAATGTGTTGGATCACACACGCTAGGGATGCCTACTATCCACGCTTGGCTCGCGGCGAGATGGTGTTAGATAGGGGCGCCGTATTAGTTGAGTCGTGAATTGACTCCTAGAATAAGCCCTTGAGCACCGTCATTGCTTCAGGCCCTATACAATACGGCGTGCATAGCTCGCACTATCGCGGCGTACGCCGGATGCTGCGACAAGAGTTTTCTGTCCTAATGACGTACGTCGCCCACGCGAGCAGTCGCGGAACGTCCATTTTGCTGCCCCTATCGCGCGCTCTGACGCCCATTAAATTTCACTGATGAAGATCTGCATGAAAAGGGAAATACCACGATCTCAAGCAAATGCCAAAAAGGCTGTGGTGGCTTTGACGTTTAATAGAGCCCCTCTTGATAGATATTCACTTACAAGATGATTCTTATTCAAGTACACATAACCGAAGTCTTTCAGGAGCGTTATATTGAGTGAATAGCCACAAGTATCCATTTCCTAAAATATAAACGATAAAAATCCTGAACACAAACACTGAGGCAGACCCGACTCCACGCGCAGCTTACTCTGGTATAGAGAACGAATCCAAACGGCTGGCCGATTTCTTCGAAAGACATCGGTGACGCGCTTGTGATGCAATTTTGCTCATTAGGTGGTCGGGAAAGACTATCCACAGGTTTCATCTCCACGACTCCGAACGCTTTCTTCCTAGAATGCTCAGAAATCCATAGTAGGCGGAGAAGCTACCCACTCTGACAGGTATATCCCCACTTACGGATTATTTGAAGGTACGTCCAGAGGCGGCATTCTCCAATCGGGGAGACTTTTTATCCATGTACGTATCGCCAAATATTTGGGCGTTACGTCACCAGCTTCTGATATCGGGGCAAAATAGTCGTATGATGTGATGCACTGAAAATGCACTGTATTCTCGCTGCTGAAAGATCACAGGCAAAAATACCCCTTTCCCAAGAAAAAATCCTTCGGAAACGCTCGCTCATCTACAGGAAATCACATACCGGAGCTTTCTCTTCAGCTCCACTCCAGAATCCAAAATTTGTCCCACCATGAATCATATAAAAATTAATATTTGCTCCCATATTGTACATATCTGAACGAAAGCTACATATAGGTCTGCTCATTCATATTCTCAATCATCTCTTATTGTATTTCATGATATAAATACTCTAATAAAATAACGAATGAGAAGACAGGCCATAAGGTTCGACTTCTTATTTGAGGAACTCACATTTAGCAGACTTTACAATTTCATCTGGAGACGGTAACTTGGCTTCCTTTTGGCCCCATAGGACCAACCATCCTGGATAGAACTCCGAATTAACAAGGGGACCGTGACCTGAATTGAGATGGTACTAGACTCCCACGAGAGAGCTTACAGTTGCCTCAAATTATACTTCCTTTGAGATGATAGCACTCCTTCACATTTAATGGAATCAACTCTTTCTCCATTCAGACTTCCATGATGTGAAAGAAAATATCAGTGCTTCAAGCTCCTCGCCTCAACTCACACAACCCGCCCATCACAGACCACACTTCCCACCTACAGGGCTATCAAAATGCAGTAATTCTCCTCCTATACTTTCCACACTCTATTAGTCGAATTTCAGCTGAATCCGACGAGATATTTTGATCCCTAAAGTTAAGAGTAGGCCTCACTCTATCACGAAACTCCGTAACAGTCTTTTGCACGAGCAGGAAGGGGAGCTTGTTCCGAGTGAACAAGATGTGTCACCTAATCTGGGCAAAACCCGAAATTCCGTCGCCCTCGTTCGCAAAATTGCTAAGGTCCATTCACCCTGGGTACCTGAGGGAATTCATATTGGGTAGTGTTCTTGAACATTCCCTTTCTTCCGGGTTCCCAGCGCCCTTCGTTTCCAAAAACCAGCAGGTGCCATAACCATTGAAACCCCTACGGAGGCAGGTTTGAGGCATGGAAAATGGTACTTCGGATCACAGTAGCGTTATCCAGACAGAAAGGGCTGTGCGATTTCTATGAAGTGAAGGGTCAGTCCCAGGAAGCTTCCCACGGGAGATGTCCCACGGTAGATGTCTCTGCCTGTTTGGGCGTATCATAATGTCGTAGTTGCTCTATAGCCTGGCTGTGCCGACTGGAGGCTCCATATTTTTATGACGGTGAAAGTAGTAAGCCACAGTTTGTTCTTGCTTCTAGGAGATTATTTGAGCAATATTTCGCCCCAAAACTTTCATCTCTTTCTTTACATTCCATTTTGTGCACAAGGCGGATGTGAGGCGCAAGCAAAATTACTCTTTTTTGGCACTCCCTGAGATACGTCTAAAGCGAAAGAGAGCAATAGAACAAGCCCGAGAGATCCTTCATTGCCCTGTAGGCAAACTTACCATTAGGAAGGAATTTCCTTTGCAGAATAAACGAGTTGTTGATGCTTTCGTCTGAGGTGGGACCAAAATCGACCGTAGTGAGTGTGTAAGGAATTGATCCGCATTTGAGCATCGACAACGAGTTACCATCAGCTATAAAGCATGCTGTACTGTACCAAAGTAATCACTGAATTATACCTCATGGCATGGCCTAGTTGAATAAAGAGTACAAAAAGCGCCACGCGCTCATCTTCAACTCAAAACGGCTATTATTCGAATAAGCCTTGCAGTTGCGGAGTACGAGTGCGTGGCTTACTCGAATAATAGGAGTACGAAGTTAGAGGCGATCCCATCGCAGAGCGAACTGTACCTCTAGCAATGTCAATAAGAAAACCTCACTTGTATAAAGTACAGATTCATTTCCCACATAATACAGTAGTCGATCTCGCAACCATTTTGTGTAATCTCTGAATATTAGATAATTAGATAATTATATACTATTTGCCTATTTATTTATTGAACAAATAGATATGTTATTTGGTGATTGTGACATATACAAACACTCAGTAGTCATAAGGCACATCAATATACTTTCTCGGAAACCCTTTAAGTCGCCTAACAGTGTCCTAGTTCTTTGAAAGAGCCTAGGTCGTGCTCGAGTTACACGATTATAAGTTTAGGCTACCAGGACGGCATATAGTAATCACGCTGGATGTCGTGAACCAACTTGAAAGATATCTTGTGAATCTAACGGGGAACTATCCATCTCAAGATATTCTTATGCAGTTGGGCGCGTTTCACCAAAAGCATTTCGCAGTCAATCAAACATTTCATTTGGATTTTGCTGAATACGCTGCGCATAACTAACGCCTAAACTTCTGACATCCTGGATAAATAATCGTTACACCACCTATCCAGTATGAACTTTTGAAAGAAAGTTTGAAATGAAGAAGCAGACGAACCTGTCACAAGCTTTGTAACTGCCGTATTCGTTTTCCACCTGTAGCATCAACACTGGACCACCATTGTGACGCATCAAAGGCTTAATCAACGGCAGAAGAACGGAGTACCACTTGTCGACGGCTTTCTTGAATCTGTGTATGGGAAATATAATAAAACGCACAAAATCATTATATTTATTTACTGTCCACACTGCAATCGACTCATTCCTTTCTCACTTTCCTGATTGCTACCAAAAATGATTCCTGATTGCTACTAAAAATGGCCACCATCGCTGACCCGCATGGCTCTAAAGCATCGTCTGGGGGATTCTGATTCTAGAAACTTGTTGTCAATTTGAAAACGTGGCATAGAGTCATCGTATTTCACATCTCAGAAAACATCTAAGGAGGCGTTGTGTAGGAGATCTGCAGGACCACCCACATATTTCATGCTCTTGAATAATCTATACACGAATTTGTCTGAAGATATATCTTACGGTAAATTATGAGGGTAGATTATGTCGCGTATTGCACAAAGCAGAAGTTCTGATTTGTTCACCAGTTGAAAAAAATGAACTCAAACTCTCACGAACATCAAAAGAAAGGTCTCTATCGGTTTATTAGTGTGTGATTAAAAGTAAGGTCCCTGATCACAGTCTTCTTACGAGTACTGGAGCCTAGAAACGAATCCTTGCTCAGTGATATCGCGTTAAAGGAAAATCGCGTTAAGTCCACGGAAAATGAGTTTTTGTGTTACCCATATACTTATGTTGTATTTGCCTAATGCTGGCCTCACGCAAAATTTCACGCGAAAAAAAGTGAATCTGGCTGAGATACAGCACCACAAAGTGCGGTCCCAGTGGGCGGGGCCTCCGTGTAAAAGCCTCGTACCGCGTCCGCCGTGGTCGGAGACGCATTGTAGGAACAGAAGGTTACGTAAACAGTCCCACCCTCCGTTCCCAACGGCGGAGGACGACGGGACGAGGCTTTTACACGGAGGCCCCGCCCACCTGGACCGCACTTTGTGGTGCTGTATCTCAGCCAGATTCACATTTTTCACGTGAAATTTTGCATGAGGCCAACATTAGGCAAATACAACATAAATATGTGGGTAACACAAAAACTCATTTTCCGTGGACGATTCCTTTAAGCGCTAAGATATCACCTGTTTCTCTATGTTTCAGCTGCCTTCACTATTGAAAGCGCTGTGTGTCTTCTCCCATCGCAAGTTCGCAATTCTTCACGTAAGCCCCACGTTGGAAATTAGTTCGTCTCAGGAGAGGAGTGGATTGGCTGAGTGGGCGTGGTTGGTTGGTCTGGTTGTGTTCAAGCAGGCACAATGCTGTGAGAGTGTACTGTGAAGCCGCAACGAGGGTGCAGCCTGAGCAATTATCCAAGAACATACTTGCCACTAGGATGTGAGCCACTAAACTAATTTTCGCGTGGTGTGCTTTTGACGAATAAATTTATCACATTCTCATATTGATAGGCACAAAGTATTTGGAACGCAACCACGCAGCCAACTCCCAATCAGCACTGTACCCAGGCCCCAAAATTGCTCTAGCACCAGTTCCCTTAGCAGTAGAGGTTCATTATCTCTGAAGAGTTAAGTTAGCCACGTTCATACTTGGCGAGCGCTGAGCGATCGCCATGGGTGCTGCGCTGTGAGCCAGCGATATGAGCGCGATCTTACATGAAATCGAATATAATCACTTACTCATTGTCGCTAGTCCTCATAATTGTTATATTTTTGGTTAACAGCCACCATGGCAGGCCACCATTCTCCCATTCACTACATACGTATGGACCTCAATCATCTGTCATTTATTATACGAGCTGATTTCATCCACTGAATCCCAGCTTACCCACTCGCACCAGTGAGTACATTCCGAGTTCATAGGCGATCCGAGAGAACTCGGTGAAATTATGCATGCCCGAGAAATTATACCTGCAATTAAACTTTGTTTAAGGTGTTTTTCTTTTCTAACATTACAATAAATAGTCAGTTATAAGTGGAGCTAGAAGGGCGACGTGGTGTAGGCACGTGACGCGCACTTCCACTCTCATGGTGCGAGGATCAAATCCAGCATCGATGCCCACTCAGGTCAACCAGGCCTTTCATCCCTCCGCCGACAGTGAAATGGTACCCGACTCGTCAGGAAGGATAAATGCACTGACGTATACATCGGCTGTCCCCCGCAAGTCATTGCATAGGGAATCTCATTCAACTGCCAGTACAATCCTGGATGAAACTATGATGCGGGGCGTATCCCAACAAGGGATTAATTAGGGCCAGGAACTTCACTCTTTTTTTTTTGAGGGATGTAGCGCAGTGTCAGGAAGGGCCATGCCGCAGTATGAAGTTTCTATTGGGTTGAGGAATAAGTCCCGCCGTTTTTTTCAACCCCGTTTCTCACATTGTTTCCTTCATCTTTCAACAAAGTTTATATATGTTTTCGATAGAGCTTTTTTGGCTTTTTTTGCTCTACAAAACGCTACTATCTGTTTTTCGATTCCTTCGACTACTTAATATCTATGAGGTTTGGAAGTGAAGTAAGCTGAAGACAACAAACTGGCACTTGCGCACCACATCTTTCTCGTCTGCCATCGAGATCGAAAAATGTTTGTGTACATGTCGCGATAGAGCTTTTTCGACTCTACAAAATGGTACTACTTATTATACAAACCGCTCATTTTTTGCTGTTTTAAGACTCACAAATGCAGTACTCGCAAAAGTGTGCACTTTCGTTATCTTCTCTTCCTCGCCTACCATCGAGATAGTAGAGGATGTGCATGTATGCATTCAATAGAGCTTTTCTTGCTCTACAAAATGATACCACTTCTCTTTTGTATACTCTTATGTTTTAGCATGTAGGGATACGTTTCTACCTTTTTTTCAACTCAATATTGCGTGATGAAAATGAATTCCTTTGGCACAATGTTCTATACTGTTCGATAGAGCTCTTTCCGCCCTACAAGACAGTGCTCACAGTTTTTGTTCAAATTGATTTTTTCATTTTTTAGATTATTTAATAGGAGTGCCAAGTCGACGAAATCGAGCATTTTTGTGTCAATCGGGCTCGATTTCATCGACTTGCACTCCTTTTAAATAATCTAAAAAATGAAAAAATCAATTTGAACAAAAACTGTGAGCACTGGCGGAAAGAGCTCTATCGAACAGTGTAGAACATTGTGCCAGAGGAATTCATTTTCATCGCGCAATATTGAGTTGAAAAAAAAGGTAGAAACGTGTCCCTACATGCTAAAACATAAGAGTATACAAAAGAGAAGTGGTATCATCTTGTAGAGCAAGAAAAGCTCTACTGAATGCATACATGCACATCCTCTACTATCTCGATGTTAGGCGAGGAAGAGGAGATAACCAAAGTGCACACTTTTGCGAGTACTGCATTTGTGAGTCTTAAAACAGCAAAAAATGAGCGGTTTGTACAATAAGTAGTACCATTTTGTAGAGTCGAAAAAGCTCTATCGCAACATGTACACAAACATTTTTCGATCTCGATGGCAGACGAGAAAGATGTGGTGCGCAAGTGCCAGTTTGTTGTCTTCAGCTTACTTCACTTCCAAACCTCATAGATATTAAGTAGTCGAAGGAATCGAAAAACAGATAGTATCGTTTTGTAGAGCAAAAAAAGCTCTATCGAAGACATATATAAACTTTGTTGAAATATGAAGGAAACAATGTGAGAAACGGGGTTAAAAAAAACGGCGGGGACTTATTCATTCACACCCACGCAGCTTGAGGAGTGACCGAGGAGAACCATGACCGTTGAGGAAATTTGCGGCTGATCGCCCGATCTCTGGGAAGGGGTCAATCGATAAAATGGTTAATCATGTTAGGTCCCCATAAGCAGTGAGATGATTATCGACTGATCGTATGACGACCATTTTTGGTTGGCTTTTCTATACTTGAGGCAGCTCAAGTATAGACACAGACTGCCAGCGGTGACAGCCTCAAATGCGTCGACCGGGGAAGGGGCAAAGGTCGTCCGGGGGTGATGGAAATATAGCTAAATGTTGTGTAGCTAAATGAATAAAAATTTGAAGGCATGGTTCCCAGGGAATGCCTGCTTTATCATGTGTTTACCATAAGGTTTCTTGGTAGGCATCGGCTTATCCCGGAGCTCACTATCTAGTAGTATAATAGTTTTATTTCAGATTGATCTTCCCAAAGTTTCAGGTAAGTGATCCAACAGTCAAAAGGATCAAGCACGAAAAAAAAGTTTCTTTGTTACCTATATATTCTTGTTGCATTTGCTTGATAAGGATCTCCCATGTTATGAGTTATCGACCATCTGTCTTTTCCCCAGACGGGTATAAAAAAGCGCCACGGCTAGTGGAGGACCTTCAGTCTCTGGAAGCTCCTCTGCTCCGACCTCTTCCATAGGGTTTCCAGTTCTGCTTTAGAGCGATCCTCTGGCTCCAACTTTTGATATTTTTTTTACTAAGATTGGTTCCAGTCTTTAGAATCTTTGCTTGCTCCGACCTTCCACAGCTCTCCTTTGGGCCATCCTCTAACGCAAAGCTCTCCTTTGGGCCATCCCCTGTCGCAAAACTTTAATCTTGTTTTTCCTAGGAGGTTTTTTTTGTTTGATCATCCAAGGTTAAGGTACCTTCTGTTTGACGCATATAATTGTCCTGTGACGAGCGTGTGAGGCAACAGCACTTGGGCGATAGCTAAATATCCGCGTTGCAGCACACAAAGGAACCATTGGAACCCGCGCGTTTACCTATTTTTCGGATGTAGCTAAAAGTGGGGATACCTAAGCAGTCTATTTTAACTTTTCGACTGTCACCTGGTCCAGAATAGCTGAAATTACAGCACTCAAGTACTTACTTTCCTTCATAGACTTCATGGAAATTCCATGGAATGTAATACTGTATCGCATTGAAGCCGAGGGCACGCACTCTTTGAAGTCTGAAACGATAATCATAATTGGGTAGAATAATCAATCGAACTGATCACGTTACTCAATTATTTTTCATTTAATTTTTTGACATGAATCGATCATGAATAATTATGGCTTTCCAGAATTTTCTACAAGGTCATACAAAAGAACGACATAAACACTGTTTTTTTTTTCAAAATACGTGATCTACTATAATACTTATTCCATCATTACTCCTTGCTCTCACTCACTTGAACCCAAATGTACGCGATACATCACCGCCATATTCCCAGCTGCCGTACCCTTTCCGCTGCATAGTGCCTTCAGTAAACTGTCTTGATATTCTGAGCATTGCGCCCTTCACAATGTATTATGTATGAGATGATGCTCGGTGACAGCAGTACTACTGCTGGCAAGCCCTACGACTTAATTAATCCACAAAATCACTGTAAGTATGGGTGTGGTGTGGTGTACCGCGTATATCCTTATGAAGCCGAACACCACTGACTTTAAATTTCTAGCGAGGCTTGGATGTTATCAAAGGGCGTGTCAGCTAGCGCTCCGGGGTGTGCAGCACACCAGGATTTCGCACGGCGGAATGCATTGCGATGCGTCCGGGTTAGTGACGCAGCTATTGCCGGGTCCCAAAGCGATAATACGGTAATACAGGGGCGTGGTTTTCGGTTGTTATGTAGTCGCCTCGGTGTAATCACACCTTACACCGCTTTGAAAAATTTCGTTCCAACCATGCACACCCGTACGAGAGTGAGCATCTGAACCATCTTTTGCATGGCTCTTCCTCTTGCGAACACTTCCTAAGATACGCATGACCGCCACACAGATCCACGCGGATCGGATCGATACGTTAATGACGGGGTACGCCGGGAAACACGTCCGCCACATAAGTCGGTGGAGAAAACAGAGTATCATTTCTTGGATTCTGATTATGACACCTCGTTTTTTTCATGTTGGAAATCCCCTCCACCTTTTTTTTACTCGCTCGTAAATAAACAGACAAACAATAAAAATGTGTAAACAAACATTTAGCTGCTGCTTCAATGTAAAAATAAAATTTAAAAAGAAATGAGTAACAACTCTAATAAAGGTAATGTAGAAAGTTTTCCAAAATCCCTAGAAAGGAAAAAGAGGCATCTCATGTTATAACCTCCCTCCTTCCAGCTTTTGGTGTTTTTAATGAATTCACCTATCTTTCCATTGACTAGGATGAATACGGAAATAATGTATTGATCCAGATATATAACGGAATGGCTTTCCATCTAGTAAGAATTGGTCACTCCCATAATCAACAGCAAAAGAGCTCCGAGCTCTGAAAAAAATACAAATTCAACTGCAAATTGTCATACACCTCCACAAGTGACTTACTTTGTATCGCTATCCTTCGACAAAGCAGTTGATATATCGCAGTGCAGAAGAAATAGCCCAAAGGCTAGTGAATATATGTATCTCAACATGTGAAGCCTTCAAAGCTGTAATGAAACTATTAAACACAAGAAAAGTCGAATACGAGATAAATTGTGTGTATGTGTAGGAGATGTGAATGATGAGTGCGAACGAGGTGGTGCATCTGGCTAGCTAGCGCTATCAATTCTCATTTATCACGGCGGTCATCGACCTCGCAGTAACTGAGCACGACCTCATGCACCCGTATCAAAAAACATGTTAGATTGTCTATGAGGTGTATAGTGGCAAAAGAGAGCACGAATTACTGCACAAACAAATTCCCTCACGACACGACAAAGCTGACAGCTGGTATAATAATACCGTTGGGGATAATTTTGGCAGATTGTGGAACAACTTCGGAAATAAAAGTCGAGATGATCAGTAGAATGAGAGAACAAAATAAAATGAAGAAAAACCCGAGAATTGAGAGCTTGAAAGCTCGCCTTTACACTGATTTCCTGCTTTGCTCACTCTCCATTACTAGCCGGCGAGAGTAGATGCAGACAGGCGAGGGGCTGAGCCATCAAGACACGATGTTGCCTTGCCTCGGAAGCAACTGGTCCAACGGAGCGAAGCAGTGTGACTGGCAGCGTTGCGGGATGGCGATAAAAACCCCACGGCCGGCTTTCCAATGAGGGTTTTACCTCAGGTTATTGCTTTTATACTGAGACGATCCTTCACAAAGAATATGTCTCCCCTACACATTTTCTCTACTGCTGGCAGTGCCCTGAAACCGAGTTAAATATTGAAAAATTGCAATGCTAGTTGAAGGCACACCTTGTAATAATTAAAGTCGTCTACTCCACTCCGTAGACAGCGGACGTGGACAAGCTCCTACGCTCCTTTTGTGACTATCATGCTGTAGATTTATTGCGGTGCGACAGTCAATCGTTAGGGCACCAGAACCACAGCAGCAATCAACCCCACCCCTACTCCGCCGAATATAGGGGAATCCCATTTTTCAGAGAAATTCTCGATTATTCATTCACACCCACGCAGCTTGAGGAGTGACCGAGGAGAACCCATGACCGTTGAGGAAATTTGCGGCTGATCGCCCGATTTCTGGGAAGGTGTCAATCGATAAAATCGATAATCATGCTAGGTCCCCATGAGCACTGAGATGATTATCGACTGATCGTATGACGACCATTTTTGGTTGGCTTGTCTATACTTGAGGCGGCTCAAGTATAGACACAGACCGCCAGCCGCGACAGCCTCAAATGCGTCGACCGGGGAAGGGGCAAAGGTCGCCCGGGGTGATAAGTGTATTTTCCATTAAATTTCCACAGAGCGTACCGGTGACCTTTTTTTGGACGGACGCAATTTTTCAAAATTTTCCTCGAAGCCAAGCTTTGTGAAAACCCGCCAGAACTTCCCTACCACCTCATACTTCTCCCGAAGTAAGGCGAGAGGCATCCTCAAGTTTGCGATAAAAAGGCATCGGTTCCGAAATTGTGAAGGCTGAAGAGTGGTACATCGCATTGAGTAGATCTATATTGAAATCTAACCCAAAACATTACCCTGTGTAGTGTACTAAATAATACCTAGGTAAATGCGCATGGATTGAAAAGCAGTTTCAAAGAACATTCAACTCTACACATAAATGCAAATAAGTCAATCCACCCGTAGAATATAGGAACTCAAGGCATGTGCAAACAGTGACATTGGTTATATCGGGACGTGTGACCACAACTGTGACGCGCTTTCATGTGGTCGCTGAATTAATTTCCAATTTTCTCCAACAAGTTGAAAGCTTCTAAAGGAGCGAGTTTAAGGCTTCTGAAGGAGTGATAGCAGTGTGAAGTACATTTAAAAATGTTTTAAACACTTCATTTCACAAAAATATGAGTTTGTCGACGCGGTTTAATGCGAGATCACGTTATGGGGATTTTTCAATACAGAAAATTCCCGCGCGCATATGATCTCTTCTTTCTGGAGGACAGGGAGTATAGAAACATGACAAATCGTCATAGTCGAAATTAAAATCCAAATCAAACAACAACATTAGAGTAGTTTTCTCAACAAGAAGAAAAATGTAACCGTGACAATTCGTTCATTTCTTTTGACGTTAACTAGTCCTTGTTGGATTACACCGCGCATTCTGGTTCTATTTAGAATTGTGGTGACAAGTAAGCTAAGGCCGCTTCCATACTTTGCGCACCGACGCCGTCACGCGCGTGACGGCGTCGGTGCGCAAAGTATGGAAGCGGCCTAAAGTCGGATTGACATGTGTTATGGTTCATACAGCAGAAGACTATAAATAAATAAATAAGTTAATAAATAAGATAAATAAATAAAATAGATGATAACATAGTTGTTAGACCCCTCGAAATCCAAGTATGTTTGAAACAATGATGGACTAGAAAGAGTACCACTTGCTTCAGTACGCCTGTTGAACTTAAAGTCAAGAAAGTATTATTATATATTATTTCATATTATATAGGAGTTTTCTTATCAAAGAATCAGCTTAGTATCCGTTTCGCACGGACCTTTAGACGGAGATCAACCTTTTTTAGTTCCTCCTTCTGTGCTCATCAGTAAGGGAAAGAAGGAAGAATATGTCACTGAATCAACAAACATTGAATCAAAAAGAATCCATAAACAATTCCACTGTGTGCTTGAAATGCTTGAAGACAGGAAACAACACGTAGCACTCCCACCTGATTAGCAGCTGAGGTCGCGTTCACACTTCGCGCCGGCAAGGGTTGGCTGCTCACAGGCAGAGTGGTACTGGGAGAGATGAATAGACGGCGCAAGCAGCAAGAGAATGTGGCGCAGAAGGAGACGCAGAGACACGTAGCCACGCCGTGCCGCCAGCACCGCAAAGTATGAGCGCAGCCTGACCGGAGGGACTACTAAGGAGGGAACCGTTTTAAGTCAAGCTCGGTAGAAGGACGAGTAACGAACTGTTCACGTCCAGTCTATTGGGTCATTCCATAAGTAGTGTCGTTTTTTTCAAGCAAAAATTTTTACCATAAAATCTTTGCATCATAAAAAGTTTTTGCAGCACATCATATATCATTCGGAAGAAAATTTTTTGCTCTACAAAATGACATGTGCAATTTTCGATTATGTTAGAATGGCTCCGTCATTTAGGCGGCGAAGAGGTAGGTCCACCGGACAAAAATTGGCCAAACCGGCAATCAATTGAAACACTATATTTTACTCGAGGTAAACTAATCAATCATGTGTTTCGAACTTAGCCCCGACCTCTCCTGCAAGTTCCACCAGTCGGTTGCTTTGAAAGTCACATCGCTTTGTTTCCATATTTAGTTTTTCCGCCACTTCTTCTTCTTCTTCTTCTTCTTCTTCTTTTCCTTCAGCGTTTGTCCCACTCCATTGCGGGGTCCGCTTTCCTGGTACGTTGACGCCACTCTTCTCGATTGAATGCTTGTGCCGGGGTTATGCCAGCTAGTCCACAGTTTGCACGTAATGTGTCGAGCCAGCGCTGCTTGGGCCGTCCTCTCGGCCGCACTCCGTTCACGTTGAGGGAAAGGCCTGATTTGCACACGGCGTTTTCACTAGCTCGCAGACGTGGCCATACCACCGCAGCCGAGCTTCGCGTATCTTGTCGGTTATTGGAGCCACGCCGAACTTTTGCCGTATGGTGTCATTCCGAACATGCTCCAAACGCGTTATTCCGGCCGTCCAACGCAGCATTTTCGGCTCCATCACGTCATCAGCGTACAGAAGCGTCCAGGGGGGCTTCTTCTAAAGGTCTCGCGAGATGGTATCCATGACAGTAATGAAAAGGAGTGGCGAGAGGGCTGAACCTTGGTGTACTCCAACTGAGATAGGAAATTCCATCGAGATACCAGCTGGGGTTTGCACTCGGCTTTTTGGACTCGAATAGAGTATACGTACCCACTCAATAAGCTCTTCCGGAACATTGTGCTGCCGCAAGGCGTACCATATCACTTCGTGTGGCACTCGATCAAAAGCCTTTTCCAAGTCTAAAAAGGCAAGGTGCACAGGTTTTTGTTTTTCGCGATGTTTTTCCAGCAGCATACGTACAGCGTGAGTGGCATCTACAGTACCACATCCGGCTACGAATCCACACTGGTTGGAAGAAAGTTGGATGATATCGCGAAGGCGGCCATCAACAGTACGCTCAAAAATTTTCATACTGTGAGATAGCAAGCGGATTGGATGGTAGTTCTTGCACTCTGCGGGACTTCCTTTCTTTTTCCAGATCGGGATCGTCAAACTCTTCTGCCAGTCTTCGGGCACCTTCTTCTCTTTGATGATTTGGTTGAAGAATTTCGTGAGCCATTCAGCTGCGTTCCAGTACCGTGACTTCCAGAGATCAGCTGCTATGTCATCAGGTCCTGTCGCTTTTCCTGGCTTCATCTTCTTCAAGGCCTTTTCAGTTTCATTAATTGCAATCTCCTGGACAGGGCCAAATATTGGTGGTGCGGAAGGGATGGGTGGATGGGTAAACTCCTCTGTGCATATCACGCTATCTCTTCAGCACTTTCCTGCGATCCGTTATAAGATGTCCTTGATCGTCGTTGATGCCATGAAACTTTTCGATATCTTCGCTTTGGCGATGTCGAGCCTTGGCAAGTCGGTGAATGTATCGCTCCCCGTCACGAGTGTTAAGTCTCTCGTTGACAAACTCAAAATGGGCAGCTTTAGCGGCAGCCACAGACTTCTTTGCCGCAGTTTTTGCTTCACGATACTTTAGCCAGTTTTCGACAGTCTTGTCATTGAGGAATGAGTGATAGAGTCTCTTCTTTTCACGCACTTTTCCTTTGACGTCGTCTGTCCACAGCCAAGCTTGCTTTTCAATTTAACGCCGACCTTGCTTCGTAGAACCGAGTTCAGAGCGAGTAGCGTGCGTTATTGACTCGGTTGTCCTTTCCCAAGTCTCCTCAACATGGTTATTACTGGCAGACGTATGCGAGAAATGACATCCGGTTCTTTACTCTTCAGCTGCACCATTTCGTGGTCGCTCACTTCGGAAGTGTTCACTTAGGTGTTAGTTTCACCTTGTGCAGCGTGATTTTCACGTGTCATGTTCATCGTCGATTTGTGGCGACTGTTTCGTAGGGTATTACCTACGCGTCTGTGACAAGCCTTGGTCTCTCTGTCTGACAAGATGACAGATCTGTGTTCTGGTTTCCGATATGAGATGTAGCTATGAATTATGAATTTCATGCTTCCGAAGATTTCGAGTTCACATTGCGTACTCGAGAATTCGCTCGCCATCTTCGTTACGTGACCCGTAGCCGAAGCCACCGTGACAACTGTAGCCATCCTTCGTGGCACCAATGTGCCCATTGAGATCTCCCCGACAATAATGGCGTCCTCTGATGGTACTTCAGCTATCCTCTCGTCGAGCCGGTTCCAGAATTCGGTTTTAACTGATTCAGAGCAGCAAGCTTGTGGGGCATATGCAGAGAAGAAATGGTAGCGTTTCTGTTCGACAACGAAGATAATTTTCATCAAACGGTTATCGTATCGTTCAACTCCTGCGATTGAGTCGCGAAAACGGTCTCTGACGATAATACCGACACCGTTAAGAGGCTTAGGGCCGCCACAGAGAATTTAGTTTTTCCGCCACAACTCGGTGATTTGAAACAATTTTTTTGAACCGGGGCAAGAAAATTTCTCAACCAATCAGTTGAAAGAGAGCTTAACTATTAAGAACAGGTAGTGAGTAGGAAAAGGAAAAACCACTGACCGGATTCCTTAACTTTCTCATGGAAAAATAAACTGTAAAAAAATGTCAACTGGACTCCTAACTCAGTCTGAATCGTAGCCAAAACAAACTAGAAAAATAATTTCGATATAGCAGAAAAAGTTCTTTGAAGTGGTTCATAAAAGAACTCTAAGTGACGAATTTTGAAGAAAAAATTTCATTTTGAAAAAGTGTGGGTGCTTTCGAAAAAAAGATTTTGGAAGAAGAACGAACAACTTCTTGATCAACTAAATATTGGAAATTGTAGAAGAGGTCAGGACTAAGTACGCGACACATGACTTGTTGTTTTTCCTAAAGTGAATTTTCCTAAAGTGAAATATAGTGTTTCAATTAATTGCCGGTATGGCAAATTTTTGTCGGCTGGACCTACCTCTTCGCCAGCCCAAATGTCGGCCCCATTCTAACAAACTCAGAATTTGAACATGTCATTATGTAGAGCAGGAAAACCTCTTTCAAATGATATATGACATACTGCAAAAACTCGTAATTTCAAGGGAAAAATTTATGCTTGAAAAAAAAAACGACATTTTTTATGGAATGACCCAATACCATCTCTCTGACGAGTAAAAGAATACATGAGAAATTTGAATATTGATCTCAACACCAGGGCTCGTAACATAGTACTCTGAAGCCATTTCACGTCTCCGCGACAAATATTACAATGCGCGAGCGGAAACTTGTTCGCAGATCTTTAAAAAAGTGAAACAGAAGCGCCAACTGCAAAGTCTCTGATAATTTTAATAAAAAAAAATTTAAGCCACAGTGAGCCAACTAGTCTAACGTTTACCACAGCCTGCTCTGAATATAATTTCCAGCAAGTTCGATGCCGATGTCAAGACAGGGCAGCCGGGAAAAAACCAGTTTGCGAAATTTAAGGTATTGAAGATGGGTAAAGGTGAAAGAAAAGTTCAGATACTCCGTACAGATAGCACGTCAAAAAATGGAAAACAACTTTTGCTTCCACAATAGCTGCACATAGAGGACCACTCGACGGGGCCGTTATTTCAAAACTACATCTGACCGTCGCACGAGAGCAGGATTAGCAAGAGTGTTCTTACCGACGAAGAATCGAAGAATCGAAGGATGGGCCATGATCTACATGCGTCAAGTAGTATAACACGACAAAGTTATCTCGAAGGGACCACCAAAGGTGACGAAGGTTACAAAGAGCAAATCCTATAATTATGTAGTATCCCACACTATCCCAATAAGAGGTTTAGTTCCAAAAAACCTTGATAGAGAATGAATCTTACCCAACGCGTATTCCAGCAACAAATGCGGTAACCGACATGAAGCATTAGGAGGCGCAGTCAATGAAAGTGTAAAAAGGAGCATCACTAAATCATCGAAACACCATCATTTCAGGATCTCGACAACCAATGATTTCGTAGACGAGAAAGTGAAGGGCAAACCTATAAAAAAAGCAAAACGATGTCACAGAAACCAAGATGATCGGCTGTTTCTCACTTCTCGACGTTCCGAAGTTTAAACACATTTCCCATCCCTGAGGCCTATTCGACCCGAGATCGCATTTTGGACCAATATGAACCGTTTTCGGATAGTCCCAACTTCATTCGAAAAAACTTTTTGCAAACCTGGAAGAGCTTTGAATGCCATTTTCTTGGCACTTTTTAAAAATTGCTGAAGAGAAGTCAGGCATGCATATTCAAGCTTTTATTAGTGATCGCTAAATTTAAACTCGTACCAGTTTCAAATAAATGTTTACCAAAAATCCAACGAGGAATTGGGGGGAGGAGGAATTTGAACGATGCTAAGCTACCGCACTTTGAATAGTCATGGCTACATACACACCCTTGTGCGGAATGGTGACAAGTTCCGAATGGGAACCACGAAATTGTCGCTTTCCAAAGGTTACCGTGATTACATCGCATGTTTACTAATGAAGAAATAGTGATTTTTCAATGTGGACGAAGAATTTTCCCACCGGAGTGTGAAGCATCTATTCAGAAAAGAGATTACTCCATAGTCACGGCAACTATATGCACCCCTAGCATTACTGTGAATGTAACCGCTTCTACGACCTTGCACAATACGAAATCGTGACGTAAGGCCGCTTTCATACTTTGCGCACCGGCGGCGACGGCGTCAATTTGACGCCGTCACCTGTGTCGATTTGACGCCGTCACCTGCGTCAAACTCACGCAACCATTTGCCCGCCGCAGATGACGGTGTACATAGATAACGCGCAGCGCTTGCAAAATTCTTGACCCAATCACACTACAGTATGGTGATTGTGGCCGCTTCGTGTATTGGAACAGCGCCAAGATCCAAAGCCACCATACCGTAGATTGATTGGGTCAAGGATTTTGCAAGCGTTGCGCATTATCTATGGACGCCGTCATCTGCGTCGGGCAAATGGTTGCGTGAGTGTCACCGCCGGTGACGGCGTCAAATCGACGCAAGTGACGGCGTAAAATTGACGCCGTCGCCGCCGGTGACCGCGTCGGTGCGCAAAGTATGAAAGCGGTCTAAGCATACATACCCGAGGATTTCTCGACCCCCTCATAACCATGTTTAAACAGATACTGCGGTTCTGGTGACTGCCATATTCATCCTTGGGCGTTCAACTGATGATGTCAAATCGGAAACAACCTAAAAATTATTAGAATAGACTTTGCAAAAAACTTCAAAAGATTGAGGCTATATATGTTATTCAAAAGAAGATGTCCTCTTTAACTCTTCCCCTTCGAACTTGAGATGCTCACAGGGATTCGCCTGTCTCTCCGATGTCCAATATGATAACGGAAAGAATGAACATCCACTCATGAAATGGAACGAAACTCTTCTATTTATAGGATTTCGTCTCAGTAAGATGTTGATGAATCCACAATGAAGGTCTGAAGACAGAAAGACCAATTTACCACAAGTAAATACTAACCTCCAGTCGTTAACTCACCCGACAACTCTCACCTCGGGCAAAGTAGGCAATATCGCAGTACAAAAGCTTTGGCCCTACGTTACCAAATGCGAACACATCGTTACGTAAAATCTTTAAACTATATTGAAGCGATTGAACACAAGAGCAATTAATCTCCACAGATTCCGTGCCCTAGGGCTAATCCGATCAAAAGGAATGGGGCATCTCACTCTTCGCTTGTATTTCCCCATGAGTACTCGTACCTCACAGTCGTCGTCACCTCCGCCCCCCCCCCCCCCCCCCAGTAGTAACAGACATGAGTTTTCCCGTTCCATCAAAAAGTTGCTGGAGATGTATATGACAATGCTTAAATGCGAAATGTGAATAATGCACAAACAACTTCATTGACAGGACAATAAGACATAACTAGACAACTTCAAAGCGTAATAAATACTTAAATACTGCATCGCTACGCAAACTTCACATGCAAACAAATGAGAACAATAAATTGACATCGTTAAACAAAAGGAATGCGTGATCTACAGCGAAACCCAATGATATCTACGCCGTGGACGGCGGTGGTGCAGGAACTGTAGAGTTCACCATACCCCTTTCCCTTTCATCTTCTTCCTGTGCCTGTCTCACCATTTCCATTATAGACACATGTAGAATTTCCAAACGTTTGCGGCTTTGAATCGATTTCAACTTCTTGTAGAGCAATTTTGCTGAAGGAAGAACTTTAACTTGAAAACTCTGCAACAGCAGCCCAATGTGCCTGCGAAAGCTCACCGAACAACTCATTCTCGTCACTGTCCTCATCATTGAATTTGATTCTTTTAGCATCCTTTGGAGGAACATGGGGTGCGGGCGGTATCATGAACGGCGGAGGAGGGATCCCTGGCATCTGTAAAACAGATATTTTCGACAAGTGAGAGCTGGTGAGGAGCTAGGATACAACATGCAACAAGCACTGTCTCTGTAGGAGCGGGCAAAGCCTGTGAACACATTTTTACCCGAGACCTCACACCTAAGCTGCCCTGTCAACGGATAGAACCACGCGCTGAACACTTTTTTCTGGATATCGTCAGCTTGATAATGTGAACATCGTTCGGAACCCAAAGCGCTCGGTCACTAGGCTATAGTAAATGCAAGTTTTATGTGAGATGATATCATTTACATGCTCCGCTGCGAAAACAGAGAAACTAATTGAGAACAGATAAAAATAAAACTAACCCCTGGTACCGCTGGCATGAATGGGGGAGCGACCGGTGGAATTGGCTCAGCAGCTCTTTTCGCTCCAGGGAAGAACTTTTCTAAATAACATCAAATTGAAGATACTGATATACTGTAATACTGATGATGATGCTTGCAAATTTTGAGAACTGGCAGCTACGGAGGTTACTGGTTGTTGGTTACTTCCCTGAGAGGGGAAGGAAAATCTGGTTTCAGGTGGCGTCTTTTTTTTTTTGAACAGATACTCGGAACATGGATCAAGAGGAAAGAATCCCACGCTTACTAAGCACAAGTTCTGTGCCATAAACGGATGGATCACAAAAGCCATTCTTCTACATCACCAGATAATCACGATGATATGCAAAAATCCTTCGTAGCCCCTTTACCCAAGAATGATGCAGTCAGTTAGAAATATGGGTTTACCTTGTTCTACCGTACAATCACACCTCTTCGAAACAGTGCCCATCGATGAGACTCACCCATGTGAGCACAAAGGGTAAGCCTACTTATATAACAAAGTCAAGTAGTAAGTAACTGTTATAACACACCATTTCAGGCAGCTCCCTTTAGCTATGATGGCAGACAGAGGACATGGAAAAGGATGAAATCGGTCAGCTTTCGAGAGACAAGACTGCAATCACAATTCGCTGCGAACACGCTAAATGCACGTACAGCAACCACTTAGCCCGGGTGTGCAGCAACTGCTCAACTAACTTGCCGCCTCATGCGTATAGTCATCGATAAATTCTTTGCTGATCCCATGCGAATTGAGCTAATCCTTTGCTCGGGATCAACAACGTAACCTGTCGTGCCCAGTGACTCAACTAGGGTGGCGCGATGATCTAATTAAACAGTGCTCACGCACTCCTCCTTCCCCAGCCTAAAGAGGGTGCACTATAGCAACCCTCCAAATTAACCTTCAAAATTACATGCAGCTCCCAATCCGGACTACTACAGGAACTTTCACGCATCCTCGGCAACATATAAGGCCAGAGGAAAAATTAAAAGGAAAAGTTTAGGAAGCGATAAGGTTTTGCTGCTAAAAGCAAGAGGCCAGGAAGGCCAAAGTGTTCGCCATACTTGTGGGAACAACATGTACGAATAATATTGAATCGGCTTGTAGGTATATATTACATACAAGTGTAAAAATAATGATAAATAAAAGGAACTTATTCATTTCAAATGACCTGTAACATTTGCGATTATATCATCTGCCTGAGATTTTTTCTCTTTGTCGGGATCATCTCTCTATAAAATAACAACGGAGTAAAGAAGCTAAAATAACGAAAACAAATTAGAAATGAACAAAAAATAGAGAAAAACGAAAGTGAGAATCTACGAAAGAATCAACGCTAATGATTCAAGCATAAATGAAGAGCAAAAGATAGTTTAGTATGGTGCTAAAAAATGCAAAACTGTGAGTAAAACCTACCCATCGCTGTTCTACATTGTTCATCGTGAAAAATCCGTATTTCTGTGGAGCGAAAAACATTTTGGGAGGTGGTTGTGGCGGCTGCGGTCGCTTAACTTGTGCTGCACCATTATAATACGGGGTTGGAGTGGGATGCTAAAAAATAAATTGTAAATGCCAGAAACGTACTGTTCAGCCTGTGATGGGCCCCACCAATGCACTAACGTCCTCAACTTTCACAGTTGCACCGTTTCTCTGAGCAGAAGACTGTTCCTAAAACAAATTCAAGCAGTACCAGCCATCTGCTTCCCGGGGTATTAAGTGATCGAGGGACCGCTTACTGCGAGAAAAAAAGGACGCTATCTATTCATTCTATGAGCCCGCATCGCTCTATCTTATCTAATGCCTAATAATATCTAAATCTCAAAGCATTGACCTTTACTAGCATAACTTAGGCCAAGAAAAAGAATAATACTCACCTGTGTGGCAGCTGTATTAAGAGTTGTATCCGGTACGGTCACAGCCGCTCCGCTCTCTGTGTCCGTCATGAGTCTAAGAGAATATTTACGACACAAAAAGCAAACGAAACGTGCATTGCACTCATGACATATAAGTAAAAGAAGGTAAGGCTTCGATAAGACAAATTATAACCCACGTGATTTACTATCAACACGATTTTATCGAACTGGAACAACAGTTAAAGAAACAATATGGGGATAACATTCCTTAACCACAATTCAGTGTGCTTATGCCAATAAGAGGAAGACAAATTATAAAATGCTCAAGTCCGAGGAATTCAGATCATGGAAAAAAGATGTGTGCAACAGCTTCATAACATTACAATCATCAAAATGTTCAAATATTATGAGTGGCAGCAAACAAACCGAAATAGCACTATAAAGAGCACTGCTAAGACTGATGCGTTCTCCAAAACTCCGCTCTCTGTATTGTATCAAGACTAATAAGATCGGAAATTGCCCGTTGACTGATTGCCATTTACAGAAGCACCTTGGTTGGATCCTCCACCTAAATTGGCTCGATACAAAATGAAGTAACGCTTGGATAAAATCTGCAGACCACCTCCATTTGACCCATCAGACTGTTGGGCAAGAGCTTCATGAATCATGTTCATTATGCGATTCTGGAGCCGATCAACAACAGCATTATCCCGGATACCTTCCATCTTCTTCCAAACCATTTTTCCTTAACAGTTCCCATGTTTACTGCCAGAAAAAGTAACGAAATAGTAAATAAGGACCAAAAATGTAACAGCCTAAGAAGGTTTGACGCAATTATTTTGCACACGTTGTGATGCTGTATTGTGAACCTAACACAAAGCCTGATAGGAGAGTGTGTTCAATTGCGAAGCCTGAATTTTTTCTAGGAAGCGACGATGGAATCCCTAATAAGTTTCACCACACGTAGAATGGAAAAATCTGTAACAGTGGCTTGTGCGATGTTGTCACGATATGGATTAATAAAAAATTCAGTTTTTCTAAATACAAGCTTGCGAAAACCAACAGCAATACTGAAACCGCTCCTCCCATAATCATGTTTCCTATTTTTCCTTCGTATGTCAACTGCACTTCATCACAGGTAGAACAGCATTTTGCCTTAGTTGTGTTATTGTCAATTAGGGCCTCGAGCGACTATGGGCTCACGACACTGTGTCACCTACGCCCTTATCTCCCAGCCCTCCACAGTGCATGACTCCTGCGTAGCTCTCTCCCAAAGAAACAAAGAAACACAGCATCTCTCACTTCCTGCATATTAATCTACAGACTCTATCAGCCTATTTGAATATGACGCCTAGAATGGCAATTTTAAAAAAGCTATGTCACATACCGAATAATTCATGAATGCTGCTGTTTGCTCCAAATCCTGGTACTTCGGTACTTTTGTTCCCATTATTTGAATTATTTGAATCCGGTTGATTGCTCTGCAAAAATAAACAACTACAGACAGCACGTGCGAATCGAGACCAGCTGAACATCGCTGATAATCGTACATTAGGCAGCAAAGAGGACAATGCATAAATGATTAGGTTTATGCATATCTTAGCGCCTCGCCAAACTCTGTTTATGTGTCTTCAATGACCAACTCTACCGCGATACTCAAACCAACAAACAATACTGAAATCTCACCATCGTGTTTGCTGTTCCTCCCACAGATCCTTTTCCCACTGTCCCTGCTGATGGTGTCGTCTGCTGGCCTAAACAGAGACAAATTGATGACAAATGCAAAATGGATGTTGAATGAATAATTATATGAGACTGAAATATCGTTAAATTTTGAATGAGTGTATGTCAAAAGAGGAGCCAACAGGGAATTAAAGTTTTAGTATACGCTCTACGTGAACACGGATCACATTCAGAATAGATTTGCTACGCAAAAAATCCTACGGGATACTACTTAATGAAAAAGTAAAAGAACACATGTGCTCCTGTTGGCTCAGATGAATTTGGTTTGAACATCTAGGGGGAAATGAACTAGACCTGACTGCATTGGACCTGTCCTAGCGTCGCCCATCTGGAAAAGTCGCAGAGTAAGAACACAGCTTCTTCTTGAATCATGCTTCCTTTTATCTTCTTAGAGCAACTAGTGTGCTCGTAAACCAAACAAATGTCGATCTCGACTTTCCGAGGAAACTGATTTTAGTAATTAAATTCGCTCGTTTTCTAGAGCGACGAGCAATCTTTTCGATCTGTACGATCCTGAATCTTGACTATGCATGGTTATCAAAGTGAACTCAAATCACAGAGTTACCGCTTTTAAACAGTGAAACGCTTGGAGTTACTAGTAGAACTCCTTTTTAGTAACCACGTTACAAGAAATTATCCCATGGCTCATCACACAAAAAACTGAGTTCTACTAGAAAGTAGATAAAGTGAACTCCTCTCCCAGCACAAAAGACTGTGCTAAATGTTCTTCGTTCCGCGTCCAAAATGGCTTTTCTATTTAAATTCTAAAATTGGCGCACTGCATACACGAAGAAGTCTGCCTCGAAATTACGTTCTAAAATCAGACCAGATTAAAAATCAGAATCAAAACAGCACGTTCTACCAAAATATTACGCATCAATATAGGAGGCTCAGGTGCTTGCCATAATGGAACATTGATCATGCACAGAGATATCAAGTCAATATCAAGCCTTGGTTCAATTTGCATGCTTTAGGCAAAAACACCTTGTTTATCTAAACTGAGCTGGCTTTCTCAAAGTATTAAGTTTACCAGCCGCAGAAGCAAGAATAATGCAAAAGCGCTCGCGATACCGAAAAAATATTGCCTTTGCTTAGCATTTTATGCAACAGTATCAGAACTGTGCTTTAAAAAGCATCATCACAACATGCAAATGTGTGCCTGTCACATCAATCGAAAATAAACGTACCGGAGGACCAACAGGTTGTGGAACATTGAAGAAACTGATGTTCGGATCAATGGGTGGATTTCCCATGGGACCTCCTGGTCCTCCAGGACCACCGAAAGGCATAGGACCTCTGTTACCAAAACCGCCCATTGGTCCCATACCATATGGACCAGGCCTGCCAAATCCTGGATTCATCATCCCCATGGGTCCGCCTCGCATAGGTCGCTGAAATAAATACCTTCGAGTAATTCATGGCATTACAATGAATTCTGAGATTCTTGATATATTTTATTTATTTTGTGTTCCATCTTCTACACTTGGAGGTAAAAGCAGTGCTACAAGAACTTAGGTTTGCTGATTTCTTGATTTACTTTCAAAGGAAAATATGTCCACTACGAAAAAAGGCAAGGGTGTAGGCAAAGTGGCACGATACGTGACCGAGTGTGACTGAACAAGAAATTTCAAAATGTAAACAACACCTCCCCGCAGCGCTCAACTATCAGAAAGCCGCATTAAGTCCCAAAACTAGCATAGAATAGAGACCTATTCTCCTTCCTTTTCATATTCACACTAGTTTTATGCCTTGGTTGCACTACTTATTGCTAGCATATATCATTTTGATCTAGATGGTACCGAATCAGCGCCCTTCCTACATTTAATAACCAAACCATCGCTCCTGCAACATTTATTCCATGAGCTTCATTCACAAATTATGCCAGAGTTTGAAAGCAAAACGCACAGATTAATGGGCTGTCCTCTTGATTTCGAAATGCAGACAGGCGAGTACTTTGAGCTAACGAAAAGAAGAAAAACTTCGTCCATGTTAAACAACGAAAACTTACTCCAGCCATACCGCCGCCTCCCATGCCTCTAACCGGTCTGCTCATTCCACGACCAACCGGGTTTCTTCTCTCCTGTCTCTTCAATGGCTGGAAAAGAGAAAATAAATTACATCCGAGAAAAGTGTGAAGTTAACAACCCTTTGCAAACGAGAATGAGATGTGATACTACTTTATAGGCCATGTTATGTTTGTTTTATAAGAGCTATAAATCTCTAGGATGGCACAACAGACGAAACATTAGACCACACTGCACACTTAGGGCACCAGACTTCGCGATTGTGCGACTTTGCACGTGCTTCTGCAACCTTGAGACTTTGCGATGTCATATCTTCGCGTGCGGAGCCGGACACCGCAATGTCACGGAATCGAAAAATAGTAAGACGCGAACACTGACGACGGTGCTGCCAAAATCGTGGAGTCTGTCAATTGCCTTTCTAGGCTGTATGTCCTGGCTTTGAAGCTTCCGGTCACTACCATCCTACACATGAACACGGCAATGCCCCAGTCTGAAGTTCGGGAGCCGCTTCTTTTTCTATATGACCCCATAAACTGCTTTTATTCGAAGACGACTTCACGAGTAGTACGAGATGTACAAAATGACGAGAAATTTTCCAAAATATTATCTACTCCACCAAGAGATGCTCGCTCAATATGAGAGCCCTCACCAAATTCTTAAACTGTTGAACCATAATAACGATCAGTGATGTGCAACCTCAGCGTTTGAACTTGAGTACTCAAAGTAACGTTCTACATGACAAACTCCGCAACAGTTTTGAATTAACTAGATTCAAAAAAGACATCCCTCCTTCCACCAAATCTCAATCGATAATACAACTCGTGTGAAATTTGATAGCAATATCAATTAACCTTAACATGTTATTTCAACAAAATCCGCTTTGCACTCCCGTCGCTCAACATGCTTCTATATAGCTATTGCGTCAACACCGAGTTTATACTTTGCTACAATTTCCACCTTAAGATTCCTCCCTCATCTGTAGCCTATTTTGCACACACACATGAAAGAAGGTACTCCACCGTAACCTCACACCACCCCCTCAGGTAAATAGCATTGACTTTCTAATTATAAAACTTTGGTGCTATGGGAGTTAGGGGGGGCCACTGCACTGTGCTCTGCGTCTCTAACGCTACAGAGAAGCCATAGCGCTAGCCGAATCGGGTTCAAATCCTGCATATAAACGATTCTGATGAAGCAACTTCGTGCTTTTTTTCTATCCTTTGGTAACCTAAGCCTTGGGAAAGGAGATTCTCTTTCCCTAGGCTTAGGCGAATATGCGTAAGTGATTGTTTAATCTAGTTGTAGCGAATTTTTCGTAATATACCAATGAAAGAATAATTCAATCGTTTTTTCAGTTACTTAGCTGTATCTAGGCATAAAGTAACCTTAAGAATGCCTATAAGCAGAAAATGGGCGCGACTTTTGCTTTTGTCGAGTGGCCCCCCCTAACTCCCATAGCACCAAAACTTTTAAAGATCTACAAAAAAACAGCATTAGCATTGACAACTGAGACAAATACAATTAACAGCAAAAGGAACCTTGCCATCAGGACCTAGTGCCATACCAGCAGAACCCATCCTTTCCGGTTTTCGACGAGATCTATCTGGAATTGATTAGTGATATATATTTGCAATTTTCAGTAATGAAATCTCATCAAATTGAGCGTTCTACGAGAAGATTGACGTCGAAACTGGGGTGTGCACAGCTGATAACTCTCGATAAGTTCTTAGCGATTTGCGGTTTTACAACTTCAGTTTTACAACTTACGCCAGAATACATTGATATCGGACAAAGCATAAAGGAATAAGAAAAGAGAGGAGCTGCATACGAAGATGACCGATGAGCTGAAAGGAACCGAGGAACGCCGTGGAACGAACCGCACCAAGTACGATCGATACGGATGGGTCGGCTGTTATCGCGGCGGGACCACTCCGTCTCACAGCTGAGGCTCCTTGGATCTGCTTCCCACGGAAGTGATTGATATTCCACAATACTTTGCATTGTGGTTTTTTATGAAGTCTGGGAGATATCCCACAAGTAAATAAGAAGATTAAAAGAGAGCTGTTTTGGCTCGCAGATCCGAAATAGCTCAAAAGGGAGCTGATTTTTTGCAACTGATTTATGTCTATCTATAAAAATAATACTTATTATAGGAAAAACAAATGCAGGGATATCGGACACGTGTAAGAAGGGAATTTTGGTGCTTACGTTGATATCGTAAACGTAAAACGCATTAAGCTTCCAATAAGCAGTAAGTAGCAAGTCCCGAAAACAAGGTTCGGGAAAAGTTTACGCTTCCGAATATAAACTCTACACTTTGAAAAAAACTCGCACTAAAAGTAGGGGTGCTCAACAATGCAAGAGTAGAGGAAGAAAGAAATAAAACGGCGAAAAAAAAACAAGAAGAAGGGATCCTCTCCTTCTCTCCTGATCCTCTCTGCGTCATCAGCCGGGGATAGACTGCAGAAGGGCGGAGGGGCTTAATCAGTAGCCCCGAACGTTGTTCCCTCCTCGCCGGGGGTGGCGTGCAAGTGTTCCTCACCAGTGTTGCGAGGAAGGTAATTTACTATAGAAACGACGAAATTAACATTGCTGTGAGACTGAAACATTGTATTATGGACTGTTACAGTAACTAGATCCCACCTTCATCATGGATCGTATCTGCTTTCAGTTAGGAAGTGCACTAAGATGTCTCAACTTGATCATACGTGACAAATATTCAACTTTGCTACATATTCTCACAAGTATCTTCCTTTATTCTTCGACCTTTATATTTGACATAAGTAGGTCAGCTACGTAGCCAAGATCTTGAAATTAGTAGTAAATCAATCGCCTCACGAAGTAAACCCACTCATGGGTGACCTCACCCCACACTGATCACCGAAACACTTGCAACACACCCTTACTGATTCCATATCCTCAATACGTACTTATATGCACATTGACTACCACGGTGTTTTCAATGGACATTGCAAGCTTAAAGGCACTGGGTAGAGAAGGTGAGAACTGGTGATACATGTTCTTCGAAAATAAACCTTTAACTTCAGAAGAGATGATGTGTAGCGAAACTCGCAATGAGCAAGCGCCGCTTAGGATCTTATCACGAGCCCGCAGCACGGCGTGTCTTGATGCAGTTCATCATCCGGACGAGTTGCCGGCGGGAGGGTGTGTTGCAAGTGTTTCGGTGATCAGTGTGGAGTCAGGTCATCCATGAGTTGGTTTACTTCATGAGACCATTGATTGCGAGTTTCGCTACAAATCACCTCTTCTGGAGCTAAAGGTTTATTTTCAAAGAACATGTATCACCAGTTCTCACCTTCTCTACCCAGTGCCTTTAAGCTTGCAATGTCCATTGAAAACACCGTGGTGGTAATTTTGGCCAATGTGCAGTATGAGTACGTATTGAGGATATGGAATTAGTAAGTAGTGTTGTAATTGAGGAGAGGGATAAAATGGTCAAAAAAGGCAAGCGGGACCACTTTTTTTTACCACCGACTCTCATCGAGGACGCTTTCGCGATCTGTGCATCAGTGACGAACGTGATGTAGACGGCGAGCCAGGGAAGTTGAACCGCAAAACGTCGTCCCGCCCTTCGTGGCTACTCCACCGTCGGCATCTTAGAGCCGAAGCGCAGCCAGGCGAGATGGCGACAAAGAGCTCCAGGTGCATCTTGCATGTTTCATCAATCACTTTTTTAGATGTAAACCTATCATTCGAAGAGAATGTCTTCCCAGTTCTGATCGCAACTATTACCCCTAACGCGGCCTTTATTACACACACCATACGACCAGTAACAGCAAGACCAGGGGGTTAGGTCAAAAGAACCTTTGCTGCAAGTTCCTTAGTGCACGTTGTCCAGGAGTCTGAACAAGATCACTGACTTACATTTTGACGCTGACACGCATTTTTGGTCTTACGCTATTAAGCACTGGGACCGTGTTCACCTCCTTAGGCATTTTGGCGCTAAAGTGCGTCGGTCCACAATCATGGTAGGATTTTCGTAATATCCGCGCTGTTCCTCACCGTGCTTCGAGTTTTATAATTTGAGCTCCTGTAGACCTTACCCCAATATCTTTCGCTTCTTACTTTTGTCCATCATTTTCAGGGACTTTAAGGTTGTTTTGATCTCATCTACGGGTTGCTGATTTTATCCCATTAATATGGGAAAGCTCCACTGTGTGCAGTCATGAGGGCAATGTGGGTAATGCGATTCTAAAGTGGGTCACGCAAATGAAGCTAGGGGTTTAAGAAGACTACATATATGTGGCGACGAGAAAGAGTGCCTCCGGCTGGGTGTGTATCCTTATGACAGGATTTCGCACCGCGGCATGTCGCAGACGAAGCAATGCGGACGAGCTAAACAACTGCGTATCGCGCCTCTAGCATTACCGCGTTATCGTTTCAAGACCCGGGGCCGTATGCTATCCTCTCCCGACCGGGGATGGGTCCCCGACGGCGTATGCTATGCCTCCCCAACCAGCCGTCGGGAAGAGGCTCCGCCCACCAAATCTCGGGGATGCGTCCCCGACCGGCAAGGGGTCGGGAAGCGTCGGGGATACAGTAATCTCGTGACCACGGAGCGAAGCATTTGCGCCAGCGCACACTATTTTCGAAAGTGATCAGAGGAAAACTGCTGTATAACAGAATTTTTGGAGCACAGCGCTCGCCTTCTGGTTCTAATTTCAACTTTAAGTCCTGCACTTGTCCGAGGGAGTGCTGTTAGTCAACTGTTAGTCAACAATCTCGAAATTCGCGCACTTTGTACATCTTTTGTTTTTTAAATGTAACGTACGACTTGGTGGTGTTCTTACTGGCAAAGTTTTAGAGATCAATGTTTTTATTCTGATTGCAAAATTTTCGTGTATGTTTTTGCTTTGTGGTCACTTGAGTTTTGTGTTCTGTTTTGGATTATTTTTCAACCATTACAACCCCAAAAGTTGCAGAGGAGGTGGTTGGGGGTGCTATCGCAGTGGGGGGGGGGGGTCTCTCACAAAAAGCTTCACACCTAAGTACTTTAGGATTTTTGTGGGGTCATCCTGCTCATTCAAGCGTGTATTTTTGCCTAAGCCTTGAAGGAAGAAGGAAAGGGATCCTTTCCCCTTCTTAGCTTTGATAAAAATAGGGTCCAGTAGTGGGATGCCCCCTCACTGCGACAGCACTGTTGGGGTACTGATCACGGAATAAACACTCATTTCTGACGCTCACGCTACTTGGCGTCATTGAATTTGATGAAAGAATGCAAAATACAAGCATATTCAGTACTATCTTTGAGAACATGTCGTTCTTTTCTACGTTTATGTCGTTCACCACCAGATTAGTGCTACATTGTTTGGTTGAACTTAGTTAAAATTACTTATAACTTAGTGAAAATTACTGTCGCACCGAACCATCCAGGTATTTGTAGATACTATCCTATGCGTGATCAGCACCTTCAAGTACCACATCGTATGAAGTTTCAGCCGAAATAGTTGTTTCGTTTATTCTGAAATTGCTGTGGTTGTAATGTTGAACAGTGTCCAATCATGTGCTCCATTATCACTTGCCTGACACATGGTTACAAAAAAGTCTTTTGAAAGTACGCGCCAATGCAACTCTGCGTCTTTTCCTCCCCGAGTAGCTCCCGGCAGCATAGCATACGGCTGGTCGGGAAGCGTCCCCGGCCGGGGATCTCACCCGGCCGGGGACGTCTCCCCGGCCGGGAGAGGATAGCATACGGCCCCCGACTACTGCCACGCGCATAGCTCGCACACACTGGGTCGCACGCCGCTCGTCGTCGTGCGAAATCCTGACATAAAGGTACATAGCCCCCCCCCCGGCTCTCTATAATAGTGCTCTTTATAACAGACACCTTCTTCATCAGCTGTCACTTGTTTTATCCCAGCCCGCCCCTTTTTCGGCCCGCCCGCCCCTTTTGAGAAAAAAAACGGCGGGGAGGTTGCCTTATTTCTCGGGTTTTGACCGCTCGATTCTGTTTTTTCTTCACGTTTGTAATTGTATTTAAGAATTAAAGAGTTTGCAACAGATTAATTACTGGGATTTGTTCAAGAGCCTTTTTGGTGTCCCGAGCCGACTTTTATACTGATTTCCGACAAAAAAAAATTGAACGGCTGTCCGATGCTCTGAACAGTGTTTATTCCCAATAGTTCCGTAGCCACCAAGCTACCCGCCAAAAGAATGCGTTTGATGGCTCCGCGATGTGCTGCATTAGCCACTGCATAACATTCAACCATGGCCTTTCTACCGTTCTCGGCTACGATTAATTGAAAAGGTAAAATAAAAAAAATGAATCATTCATCCTTTTGGGAATGCGCCGCACACTTTCCATCCATTCGGATTCGAACTTTCATTAGAATGTGATGTGGCTACACAAAGGCTTGGACCAACCGATGTATGAAGTTGTGTGTGTATCCTCTCAAACGGTATCTGATTGCAGAAACATGCAGCGCGAACAGCGCCTCTTGTCACTACCGGCTCCACTGAACATGAGGAGCAGCATGCTGATTCCTACTGAGACCACTTACTACGCAATTGATCTGAGATCTTACACAAAAAGTATTAACGAGGTAGCTTCCAGCTAATTTTAGTGTCATAAAAACATTTCTTCAGCGATAGCGAGGGTGAAAGTTCAGCACTGATAAAAACGAATACTTCCGAACAGTTGTCACCGAAAATTAAACGTGGCTTCTGCATTTGAAATGTTAAGAGCACCATTTCGAATTCTATGACGTGGCAAGTGGTAAATCGTATAATTCAATAGCGAATCTTATGATAAATTCTCTGATGTTTTCTATCTCTTGATAAGTTTTACTCGCACGTTTGGAATCAATCGAGATCATCATGTTAACAAGAAAGACCAAACGGAAACTCGAAGAAGTACCGCTAGTTTGACTTATTTGTCTTTTTCCGATACCAAAATTGTCATGATTAAATTGTCAGGTTTTAGGACAGATAGTGCAATAAATGTATCTTACTGATAAAATTGCTGAAAGACGACGAAATATAGATTTTCGGAAAAAGATAGTGTGGAGAATCATCACGATGATTAGTACCATTTTAAAGGCAACGTCCACGCAAATCCCATGATTCTTGGTCCTCTTAAAGACACCGGAGGGGGTGATTTTTGGCCTACAGTAGCACAGTCGTAGTTCGGACAAGTTTGAGGGGCCGCCATTGCACGAACTCGTCAATTTGACGCCTTGGCAAGGTGCCAAGAGGGGATGTTTTTATTATAAAGTTTTCTTTTCTTTTACTTTTTCTTTTGTTCTTTCTTGTATTGTTTCTAGATGTACTTACATAGATGTTAATGTAGTTGGGAAGGGGCACTCCACTGCGCTGGGAGTCATGTGCTAGAATTAACGTTGGCCTGCGGCCCGTCTCCTACAGCGGACAACTCGGAAAGTCAGTGTGTTGATGCGAATGTGGTGCGAATACACACCACAGCGTCGCGTTTTTGAATCCGGGTTTTTTCGTCTACTATCGCTTCTATTCAGTGTTCGTTACAAAATGCCCATTTCTTTGCATCTTACTCTTGCTTCGGACCCCTTCCGGTCCCTTCAAAATCACTCTACTTGATAGAGTAGATGAGTAGAAACACGAAACGAACCGCGAAATTTTCTTCATTCCGAAACTAAGCGGAAAACTGGAGAAAAAGCGACTCGTTCTAATTGCCGCCACAACATTTGAACAACCGTCAGCGGTCAGAACGCATTTCAAATTTTCGCCCTCAATGTTGATTTGCTTCCACTCTGCGTCCCTGACCACATGACTGTTTCCTCCTTGCTCTTCGGCTCTCTTGCGTCTAATACACTCGAAAGCCCAAACTCCTCACCCATCTTTTAGGGGAGCCCTGTCTGGAAGGCGACTACTGATACGATGTATGCTTGTCGGATTCTCGCTTTTTCGCTATAACGTTGCATGCAACCCTTATCAAGGGAGTACAACATAAATATATGGGTAAGAGAGAAATTCATTTTCTCGTGCACGGTTCCTTAATGTTGTTTCGCATATGAAGAGCGAAGAGACGCTAACTAGCCGCGAGAACTCACAGGTCATCGTGCTACCACGTTATTCATTAACCGAATAAAAGTGCACTATTAATTGAGATGCAGATTAACTTCTATTATGCAACTTATTTGGGTATATTTATTACTTATCAGAGAAGGGTTACAGTATAAAAATAAACCTCAATCTAACATGAACGATGAGTCTCACACAGCTTCACTAGTTGCAAGTCTGAACATGCACCTGCAGTATGCCTTCTTTCGATTAGCTGAACTGCTATCATAAGGTATTGGAAAAGAAAGGCATTCGTCATCTTTCATCTCATTTTATTTCAAAATATGTCATACTTCCAGAGAATCATATCTTCTTATGCATTCCGATTCCATAATGTTCCAGTTGATCGCTATCGCCAATATCCGACATTTTCGTGAAAAGTGTTTAGGAAGAGCATAGTGTAAGGAATAGTGAAGTTGTGAATAGTTCCAAGAAAATTGTCTCATTCATATTGTATCTCTAATTTGATTTTTTTACTCAGTTTATGGATCAGTGACTACCGTAAGTTCTCGCAGCCAATTCGGGTCGCTTCGCACCTCATGTACCAAGCAAGATTAATTAGGTGCGAAAAAGGCGGGGTCGTACCTATAGTCGTCCACCCGCCTATCTCAATTGCAAAATCTCTCAATACGTTGTTCTCAGTGCCAGTTTCTTATGGCTCAACCAAAGTTGCATTATGTCGCGCCGTACGAGTGCTGAGCCCCCCGCATCACCTGCCTAGAAGTAATGAGCATCGGGGTTCCGCCGACGGGGTAGCACCACGTGACTTTGTGACGGCTCCTACTAGGGGTCTTACGCCACGCTCGCCCTCGCTCTGCCTACGCGGGTTTGCCTAGAGACCCCAGCTGCCCCTACAACGGACAATACATGAGACTGGGCCTCACAGAGAGCACTTTCGCTACATTTTCGCACCACGACACAGCCTATACCTATGACCAAATCGAGAGTGGACCCACGTTCTGTCGACGGTACCTCGATCGATCGGTTATTACGAGGAACGCAACAACTAGTCACCAAGTAGTCTGGCATAACGCCTTGCGGTGGGACAGTCTCAATTGGGATTGGTAAGTGCTCATGTTCTACGAATGAGATCAATGGCAACAATGAATGAAAGGTGATGCAAGGAGTAAACACGAAATATTGCACGTCCATGGACCGTGTCCTTGACGGCGTTGACCACGGTGACACGATGGCACAGGCAGAAATATAGACGACGTGCTACGGCCGTGCGTGAGCAGGTGTCAAACACCGGCTACGGCCGGATTGGAGCTGGCTGGGCACGGCTCACAACGAAGGACGGCGACAGCGACAACTGACGATTGTCGGATTGGAGCACACACATAAACTGACGAACTGGACGACTTATAAAGGCGTCTTCCCGCCACTACCAGAACGTTCGATCGCCACGTAAGAACCCGCGCGATCGCCAGGTATGATCTACGGTGAGTCGGACGAAAGTCACGACAGATTGTGATGAGATAGTAATCTCCCTCTTTGATAATCTTGCTATCCTTACATTAGCAAGGGGCTCACTAGGTTACTTGAATGAAGCAAGCGACTACAAATGCGTTAGTGTGCATCGACGTGACATACGTTGAAGGCACAGTCCACCTAAACCACAACAACTAATCCACTTAGGGTGGGAGCCTACATCTGCGGAGGTCGTACTTTTTCATGACCAAGGCTGAACAAACCTATAGATATTATTTCGACGTCTACTCTCGGATGTGGCTGACCTCTGCGTTGCTCCCCCCCTTGTCTCTCGTTCTCCTGTCTATTTTTTTCTACGGATATTTCAGCACACGCTATAATGGTCCGCACGAATAAAAGGCGGCTTCCATGAGTTTATTGGTGGAGTCGCCTAGTTAAAGACACCAGAAGGGGCGACTTCAGCCTACGGTATTCAGCCTACGGTACTACTGAAGGCATTTTTCGTACTCTTCCCTTATTCTCACTTTCATTGTTTCGCTTGTTAGTTTATGCCCGTTTTTCAATTGTTGAACATCATCGTGTATGAAATCAATTTTCCCTGGCGCATGTCGTTAGGACAGAAGAATCACGCGGCCGCGCCATGTGACGGCTGCGCCATGCGACGGTCGCGCACGAGTTGTCCGACTTTGATCAGGGCAGCGCATTTGCACTTGAGCTACAGTGCTCCTACAGAATGGGAATTTTCGTTGTGATCAGTTTCTTTTGTTAGGTAATCGCTTTTTTTGAATGCGAACATAAGGGAAATAGGGAACAAAGTGAAAGTAAGTGAGTAAACAAGACTGAAATTCAAAAACTCACAAATCTGCACACTACAATTCGAAGTATATAAAAAGGTGCTGATGACCTGAGGGAGATCTCACGGTCGCGCTGTCTCTCGAAACAAAAAAATCTCATTGTCGCGCTGTCTCTTGAAACACAAAAAAAAACGAAAATTCTCATTGTCACGCTGTCTCTCGAAAAAAAAAATAAGAAAAAACTCTCACTCGAAACCGTTCTACAGTCATCAATTTGTACACTCATGGGTATACATATGTTAACCTACGCCTTACTTGAAGGGGGTAGGAGCTTCCTTCTAAACTGAGGCTTAGAAAAGATCTAGGTCAAAATAACGCCGGACGGCGAGCTCAGTGTAGTGGCCCTCCCACACGACTACATTAGCGCATGAAAATGTTAGGATATCAAAAAAAAGATATAAAAGGTGATTATAGATAAACGGCTACTCATACATCGAAGCAGATGGTTGCCCCAATCAGGAACGGGGGACTCGTACGCGAACGTCGCGGGCGCGACGCCGCATCGCGATTTTTCTGTCTAAAGACACACACCCCCTTGCGTACCACGTAGTCTGCGTCCCTGTCGGTGGCCTCTCCCTGCTATGACATAACTCCCCTTGTCTTTCGTCCGGTTCTTTCGTCGAACTTCTACACAAAAACGTGCAATATTTGGAGGATACAAACGATGGCAAGGAGAGCAAACTTAAACGCTTCAAAGTTAGCGTTAGGGGTTATAAGGAAAATCAGAAGCGGAAAGACATGTTCACTGCGGAGTAACCTTCAGAGGGAGATCTCTAGCGAAATTCGTAGGCGAATTGAATAAGGCTTTTTATCATTGTCTCGCCAGATGCATTTCGATGTGGTGCATGCCGACTAGGGAGGAGCGGGTGAGGTTGCTTACGCCAGAAAATCGCGTGGCCGCCTGCGGCGAGCTGCGCGGCGGGTGCGAGTGCCAGTGGCAGGGCTGGCAGCCTTCAAGCGAGGCAGTGTGGCATGGGTGGAGAGGAAGGGTGGCATGGGTGCAGGAGGCAGTGTGGCATGGGTGGAAGCGCTGAGGTGACGCAGCCACGCTCTGCCGGACTCCCAAAAGCAATCGATTCGCAAGTCGTACTGGTGGCGCCGCGAGTGTGACGCCGCTGAAGCGATTTTCTGGCGCCATTGCCTCCAGCCGGGGGGACCTTTTGAGCGGGACAACGCTGTTAACGCCGGCTTGACTCCTTGCCGTTTGCATCACACCCTTCAGTGACGCAAAAGTCGTGAAGAAGTTCACGATGAAAAATAGTGCCGAAGACCATATTGTTGGGTTATTGGTTCAATCTCGAATCGGCCATCGTCAGTGTTTTCTCTTTTTTCCACTAAGTAGCCATTCAGAAGCTTTGTCTTCATTACTGAATGCGTCAAGGACTCCGAAGGGGAATTTCAGCATACGGTGAACACTTGCAATTCGTTTAGTCCCTGTTTTTGCACAAACGGAACCTTGGAATCGCACCAATCTTTCGAGCAACTAAGATTTCCATTGATTATCAGCTCGTATGGATGGAAGGGCTTCAGCAGCAGAACGCTATTAAAGAGAACCGCTTGCGGTGGAACGCGGAATAAATGACGTGAATGTCCTTCCATGCCGTCGCACCCTACCGCGACGGCGCGTTGTCGATTCCGTCGTGGCGGCGCTTCATTGGCGCCTCTTTGGGGGCAGCAGCGTTGCTATCTCTCCACAACGATGAGCTGATAGCGCTAGTCAACTGCCTTTAGACGGCCATCAGCCCTGTGTATTCCAATCGTCTTGTGCACTCCTTCAATTCCCACATCCTCACACTCAGCTATTCGATTACATTCATTACCACTACTACTATACGGTTCGATTTATCAATGATTGTTTGCCATTGATTCAGCACCGATACCTGGCACTTCCTCACCGTTCATGGATGATACCTATCAGCCCAAGCGATTTCAAAGGATCCCATCTCTCAATGGGCGGGACTGGCAGCGAGCTCACTCGGCGACTACGCCCTTGGCAGCGATGTCGTGCACGATTCGTTGGCGATTTCACGGCGTCCCAACACTGGTTTTGCTCATCGTCATAACCACCACAACCGTTGCTTGCCGTCCTTCCACAGGCGGTGAGACTCCGTCCGATGCTGCCGAACCACTCTCGGTTGCCGACGGTTATATTCATTTCTCCGTAGCCAACGATACCCGACTTCAGGAAAAAGCACGAAAGGCTTTTGAGTCCTTGAGAAGCGAACCCACCCATCAGGAGTACTCATCACACGAAATCATATTCCGACCACATTCTGAAGATAATGACGCTAGTGAAGCAAGCAGTACACCAGAAAGAGTGCCAGAAAAAAAGGAACGCAAGCCTGGTGTGTTCTATCGAATCTTGTTCTCACATCTCCATTCTAAAAGTACTTTAACAGATTTTTTTCGCTTTGACATTTCACCGATTAGAGTAGATATGTGGATATGTCAATCAGTAACCGCTAATAATCAAAACTGAGCACATGGATGAATGCTTAGCTTAATGTACTCTCGTGGCAACGACCAAAAACCCTAGTTTTAATGGTCTTCAATATCAAATACCTTTTATCTTCGTAATGCGGTTCTATTACCTGACACACGTTACTCTCGAAACACTCTACCAATCCTATCTCCTATAATGCTCTATATCAGTCAAACTTCCTTAATCGTACGTCTACGAAAGATTTTCATGGACACTGCTTGTGACTTAATTTTCGGTGACTTAACAAGACGCCGAACGTCTTCGCTCTTGCTCTGAGGCATTTTTTAACCGTAGACTTTAGTTTATTTCTTTTCAAATGATTAATTCGAAATTCGAATATTCCCACATCCTCATGGCTTAGCCCATAATTTTCGTCGGAGCATCTCGCAACCTTCTCGACAATCTTTTCGACACCTTCTCAAAATTCTCATATTCGCGCCTTGCCTTCAAGGGTATTTCTCTCCTTCGCTTGATTTCGCACTCACTCTTGCATCTAATATGTGCCTACACCCTGTTAATACAATAGAATCGTTAAGACACCTTGAGCTGTACGGTATGACGGTATGCTATATGTTTGAGGATGGACAACAAGTTGGCGTCCTGGAATCCCGGGGAGCATGAAATTATTCGCAAGAAGAGTTTCACTTCTTTAAAATGGCTCAACCATCCAGCACCTTTCCACCTATGCCTGTGTCCTACGTTAATTATTGTTCAGCCATCTAGTACCCTTCCACCTATGTCTAAGTCCTTTTGCTGATTCATAACGCACCCTGCAGCTTACCACACCTAGCTACCCTCCACAGTCAGACTGAATCAGAACCAACGTTTCCAAACCTTCGCGAAGCCTCCTATTGAAGAAAACCTTCTGCACTGTACAGAATGACAGCTATGGTTCTTTATGGTGTTGAGACAACGTTTGCGGTTGTTATCAGGCGTCTACAGGGAGGAACTGAGCCCACTGCCTTGTTTGATATACCACTTGCGGTCGCGCTGCTGCACGTTGTGTATGTGTAGAATCTTTGCTGAAGCAACAACCAATCACACACAAAATTGAAGAAAAAAATCTTTACGGCGCGAAGTTGTCAGTTTCGAGTAGCTATTTGATGCTACAGAAATTAGTAATCTATATGAATATTAGAAACTTTTCTGTGTGCAAATATTGTATACGTATAATATACGTATACGTATAATACTAATACTACGCGATAGCGATAGATTTGGCTAGAGCCTTGGATTGCATTACAAAATTGATTCCCCTTCAAAGTTATGGAGATTTTTGAAGGAATGGGCCTAGCAAAATGCTGTGGATAGGGGATATTCCAGCAAGCAAATCTAAATTCCAATATAAAAACAAAAATGGGTCACTCAAGAGCAGTGGTAGGGGTAGTTCGAGACGAGTATGAAAAAATTTTTGAATATGAAAGTCAGTACGCGTGCTTGCTAGTAGTACTATAAGAAAAATAGAATGGAAAGAAAAAACCCGTGGAATGAGACTCTTTTCCCACTGCTGATTTTGAAAAAGGGCGGACCACGTTATAGGAAGTGGGTGGGCCGTGTTGAAACAGGTGGCAGCTGAGATGGCTCTTACGAAACCCTAGGGCGCTCTTCAAATCCCTCCATAGTCTTTCTAAACCCATAGCTTCCATTTGGCTGACTCACCTTAGCACTTTGCCTTACACAGATTACCCCTACCGCTGTCTTTGATAAATGATCAAGCATTTATGAAAGGTTTACATCTTAGGTGAGATTTTGCGGTACCGCCCGAACAATAGTATTTACAAAATTGAAGACTGAGGTCGCATATGTACTTGAGAACAACGCCAACGGCGGCGAGCGTGCAACCGTGTTGATTGCGGACCGTGCGCTGCCGCTGTCGCTTCAATCGTGGTCTACAGAGATCAATGGCGCTTAAAAGGAGAACTACCGGATAAAACGGCAAGGAGGAGTAGGAGATAGTCTTGTACAGAATAATGCAAAAGTAGTCGGTCTCGCTTACCCATAAACCCTCTATTATTTCCACGGAGACCTTTAACTTTTTGGACCATCTGACTACGCGCGCGATATAGTGTTTCTCAACCGCACCTGTAGTGCGTTGCTGTCACGCTTCAGATCAGCGTAATGTAGTCACTGGATATCAGGTCTGTACCAGGCACTCTCCGACTAGTTAATTAACTGGTACTTGTACCCCTGAATGGTACCCATTGTCAAAGGTTGTGAGCTGGAGCGTTGTCATACAAAAGTAGAGCCCTACGTTGGGAGTTTCCGGTCGCTGGAATATCAACCAGGTAAAGTACTCTCGCTTGATAACGGTTAGGGATCTTTCTTACGTTCTGTCATATTCCATCGAGACAATTCCTTTGCACTCAGAAGATAGCCAATCGCCATAACACCCCCTTAAGAGCTGCAGAGGCTACCCCAGTCTTCAGTAGTCAGTGCGCTTCTACCGACCCTTTGTTACTGAGGTCGTCACAGTGCAGCTCTTTAGGTTGCCATTCCTTACCATAGATAACTACATTTTTCTTCGAACTTCTTTACCGGTTTCGAAAAGCTCACGAAAGTCCCATTTCCCGTAACATGGTACAAGTTGAGGTCAAATGTAAGTAACCGAAGATGGGTCCCTGCCAGGACTTTTGATGGCACAAGCTCATTCACAGCCCCAACTCTTTAGAGGTCACGATAGCAGGTCAACTCAACCTGAGCTGAACGTTGACCAATGTCTTCATTAAAGGCACACCACGCGATAATCACATTAGTGTCTTACTTTCTTGGGGGAGGTAGGACCTTAGATAGGTGGCCAAGTTGCACCCTTGTTGCGGCTCTGTAGTGCATCCTCTCGGCGATAATCGCGCTCAACCCGAGCCGAGTTGAGCCCATCGAGCCGAATTACTCCTGGCCTTAGACGAACAAATTTCCAACGTGGCTCTTACGTGGAGAAGGAAACTTGCGATAAGGCAAGATAAGGCGGCGATGTCGATAGCGAAGGCAGCTTCAACAGGGGAGAACAGGTGATACCGTAGCATTTTGCGCGATATCATCGGGCAAAAGCCCTTCTACAATCTCCAATACTCGTACGGGGACTGAATACAGGGGATTCTATTTTTGGTGGATGTGAAGGGATTTGGTTCACTTTTCTTCACTGGTGGATGAAGCAGGGCCTTTACGTCCAGTAATACGCGCGATAACTCTCACAATTTATCGCGTGGTGTGCCTTTAAGCGAAACTCGATGACTCACAGTGTCATTCAAAGGAATCGCCCGCGGGAAAAAATGAGTTTTTATGTTACCCATATATTTATATTGTATTTGCCTAATGGGGCCACATGCAAAGCTCCACGCGAAAAAATCTGAATCCGGCTAAGATACAGCACCACAAAGTTTTGGCCGTGTGGGCGCAAGTGCCCACTCCATCGCAGGAACCTACGTAAACAGTCCCACTCTCCGTTCCCAACCGCGGCGGACGTCTGGAAGGCGTGTTACTCAAAGGCCCCGCCCACCCGGCCAAGAACTTAGGGAGCTGCATCTTAAATGAATTCTCACTTTTCCGCTTGAAACTTTGCATTCGGCTGTTTTAGGCAAATACAACGTAAATATATGTATGACAGGGAACGTTTAAAAAGAAGAGGGGCTTTGCTATGAATGTTTAACAGCACTACATGAATTTCCTACTCTTTTTTTTGTAGAAAATAATAAGTTGGACTACCGGGCTAAAAGTGCCTGAAATGAACATATTCGCCCACTCACATGACTACCACTAAAAAGGTTGCTGTGATGTCGTTGATTTGCATGGACTTTGCACTTGACCACTTGAGACATTAGTGTACACAAAAATAATCAATCGCATGAAAAGAGCGATAATAAGATTACGAATCTGATAAATTTTGAAATTCCCTCTTCGAGGGAGGTTCTTAAAGAAATGATCTTGTGTTACGGGCATAAGCTAATGTGACTTCTGGCATTGTGTGCTCCAGGAAACGCCTGATAGTCACGTTCTAGTACAAAAAAATCTGTTTGATGAACTCCGTCAAAATCATTGGAGCTCTACCGAAATAACCTACTGTGCCCAGTCGACGAGATAGATACCAAACAGTGGCAAGGGGCGGCGCTGCCAGGCGCATGGCTTGAGGATTGAATTTGGGATTTAGCACTATTTATCCAAAGCAATCCCACCACCTTGCCAACCGGGGCGGTCGAGGTGATTTTTGATTCGATTTGACTGCAAACTTCCTCTGTAAGGTAGTTTGACCCGTGAGGAACGAATATGACACATTTCCTGCACGGAACGGCCTGGCGCCCGCGCCACATTCACCGACGAAATGGGGTGGATTATCAAACTCATCCAAAACGTGTTCTAAGAGGTAGTTTGACCTTCTGAATAAAAAAATCACACCCTTTTCTCAGTCCATGTTTCTTTGGACGCTTGCCGAAAAAGTGTCACATTTGTGTTCTAGGGTCGAAATACCCCATAGTGTAAGTATGCAGCCTTGAGGGGTTCTCCAAAAATCACCTCTTCGACCGCATCGGTTGACGAGGTGGTAGGGTTGCTTAGGGTAAAAAGTGTCGGGATTCGATACCATGGAGATGGTCCTGTGCCTCACTTCGGTAATTTCTTGGAACTTTCGGATTCAACTGAAAATTTGAAAGGAGTTAGAGTCACGAAAAGATCAAGATAAGAATGAAGTAGAATGATCAAAAAGAAACTTAATCAATGCAAAGCGTTCGGAACCTCGACAACAATTTTTTTCATTTTATTATTGCTGTTTTTATTCTATTGTTTACTATATTTATCACTATTTTATGAATTCAAAGCTTTGCTATGTAGTGATTAGATGGCAATGGTAACTAGAAAGACACCTTCATTTCTTTTTTCGATCACTTTCTCTCGAGAAGATCACTCAATAGATAGACTTTTTTATTCAGAAAAATCTCATGTTCGACGGAAACCTACGATCGATGGTCGCAACCAGGCTCTGATAACCCTGAAAGACCCGCGAACGAGAGAAATGCAACGATGTGAAAGCGCGAAATTCAAGCAACGGGTGAAGGCACCCGGATGCCTCACAAAAGTCATAGTGAACAGGTAAGCAATAATACTAATGTTTTTTTCCTCGTGCTGAGTTTGTTACCTCTTCACTAATGCCTAAATAAAAACAAATATCTTCAGTGTTATTCTTAATGATTTCTACCTATCGCTCTCCCCACTTGCAAGCGATCACATTCCTTCATTTGGAGGGATATCAACAGACCGAAGTGCAAACGCGGGCATCCATTGTCTAACGATAGTAAGTGCAGTCGGCTATGGACTTGTCACACAGTTGCTCAATTCATGAGAAAATGCAATAGTCCCTTCCGTGATCAGACACACATAAAGGCTAAGCCAGGGTTAAGGAGAAAATGAGAACTGGGTCGACATGCTCTGTAGAAAAACATTCCTTTCCAGAAGAGATGATCGCCCACTGAAAAAGGGCGCCTTTGGACCTTTATGCGATCCCGCAGTGCTGTAGGTCACGCTGCCTTACTTCTCACCCGTCTGCATCTACCCTCACCGGCTAGTGATGCAGAGCAGCAAAAGGGAGTGAGAGGAGGGTTTTCGGTTTCCTACCCCTTTCGTTTTTGACGTTTTCTTCCGTTTTCGGTACTGTCACGCCAATAACCCAGTTCCATACCCAATGATTATTCCACAATCTGCCGGAACTACCCCTACTGGTGTCTTTAATTACAGCAGTGAACCTACGTACGTGAGCGGTCCAGATAGGATGCTCAATCTTCGCCCCATAAGCTCGCAAACTTAAGCCGTCTCCCCTACTGCGTGCATAAGAAAAAGCAGAGCGCCTCAAGAATATGATTTACCGTGCTAGAATTGTTATTTATCAAAAGGAACATTCCCTGACTGGCTTTCCACCGTGCGACGGATTAGGTGCGAGTGGGAGAAAGAAGGGTTCATTTTGTGACATGAGATATGATGATTGCAGCAAAAAACGTACTGTTTCCGAAATTTGGGTTCGCGTAGACCCCTAAGCGTTAATTCATGCCGTGTCCTGGCACATTCTTCGTGTTCTTCGCTATTTGGCTCCGTTTACTTCTGTCTATATACAATAACTTCTGTTTATATGGATATACCGCATATACTAAAGGAATCATCAATAAAATTTCGAGTTCTTTTACATTTATGTTGTATTTGCTCACTACGGGTCACATACAAAGTTTCACGCGAAAAAAATGAAAGATCAGGTTAAGGTACAATCCCTTTAGATGCGTCTGGGGAGGCGGGACCGCGAGAAGGCGATGTTTACAAGGGCGCAGAGTGAGAAGCAAGTCAACATTGGACGCGAAAATTCAAACTGCGCTCTGCCCACCGAGGGATGTTCAAGTGTTGCTCGGCTCGAGCTATGAGTTGCTCTCCTTCCAGTCTTTGTAACAGAAAAATTTCTCGGTTCTTCTCGTGCTTTTGTTCATGATGCACTGAAACTGTTAGAGTAAGTTCGGGAGAATTAGAATCATTTATTATCCGTGGACGATCTCTCTAACAGAATGTCTTTCTATTCAAAGAATGGTTGTGATGTCTGAACAACTGCGCATCATGAATCGGGGTTATTCCCGTGGAATGTGCTCCATTATTTGTGGAATTTTTACAGCCGCCTTCCAGTCGTCGTTACTCTCCTGTACAACATCTAACCTCACCCCGTCCGCAGCTCCTTAACTAGGAATTTTTCGCCACTCTACGCATTACAGTTCACTATCACAAGAATTATCGGCGCTTCAAATAGTTGCAGTCGATAAGACTCCACGTTATCGATCTATTTCTACATAGGAATATTTTTGAATTTTTGCAAGATCACAACTCAAAAAACATAGATGAACAGAAGACACCGAACGGGTCCCGCCATAATTGTCATATTTTGTTGTGCGCCTGTCAATTATCGCTTCATTTCTCAGTGATGGACTGATAATATCGGGGACAATCGAAGAGGTGAAGAGACCAGAGCGCGTGCTACATGTGAGAAACATTCAGTGATTCTCCAGGCAACTCTTGAAGGAAACAGGAAGCGAGACGTCAATCTGACCACGTGTGGTGCCACAGAACGTCTGAATAATTGACAGCGCTTGCACGCACTTCCTCAACTGACGTTTCAGCCATCGTCTTCGCCAAGATGGTGATGTGTTCAAATGCTCTTCATTGATGTGCACAGTAACCTATCATAAAGAATCGTCCATGGAAATTCCATGAGTCTAATTCCTCTTGAAATGATAACAGATACAGTACATGAGCAGAAACACGAAAAGAATAGAGAATCGCTCATATTCACAGCAGAAATAGAAAAACGGAGGGAGAACAAGTCGGTTGAATACCCGCCGAGCAGCATTTGAACAGCCATCATTGGGCAGAGCGCAGTACAACTTTCGCGTCCAACGTTGTTTGCCTTTCACCCTGCGTCTTTGACCTCGTGACCGTTGCCTCTCTGTTTTTAGGGCCCTCGTGGTGGCGCCTCCTCAGACGTCCATCCATCTGCCGGATTCTTAAAATATCTTAAATACTTTTATCTCAGCCGGATTCTTAAAATTGCATGCGACCTCAGTAAGCAAATATAAAATAATATGTGGGTAACAGAAGAACTCAAATTTCCGTGGATGATTCCCTGGAGCGGGCTATTATTAGCCCACGTCATTACTTCATGTAAAGCTTTGAGAGAAAGTGGAGGACTTGGCGTGAACCAAAGCGATTGATCGGCGCTGTTCTTTTATTCCTTTGCAGTTGCACTTTCATAAGAACGGTGATATGAGTGTGTAAAAAAAGCCTACGCGAATGCGTAGAACTCTAAGAATTTCCGGCATGTGTCCGGATCTGCAGTTACGGACTTTTTTTGCAGATATTGTCATGGTACTTGTGCATCGTACTTCATTCCACGGCTAAACAGCAAAAAACTGAAAGCTGTTTTTAAGTCGTGTGCCGCGTGCGTGCCTCGCGACTACGATGCGTTCAATGTCACATTGGACTGTCCCGGTCAAGATCCACCACAAGTCACCAAATCAATTGTCAAGGTTCGAGCACATTACTTCGGAAACAACAATCGATTTCATCAATCGATTGAATTCCATTTTCAGATCAAAAAATGCGACTGCATTGATTTGGACATGTCAATGCATTTTCGCTTATAGCCGACGTGCACAAAGTCCTGTGGTCGTTCGGTACGTCCTCACTAACGGCTGTCGCTGGACCAAACGGCTGGAAGGACATCCGAGGACGCTCCGCACCGCGCAGCAAATCGATTTCTTCAGAACAGCATTATCGATTGAATGATGTGCGTGCAGGACAATGACGAAGTGCATCACGTCTAATCGATACCTCGAGCGAGCCATCTATCGATCGATAGCTTGATCGTTTCAGTCGCTGCTGCTGCCCTGTGCGTTCACAGCTTGCTTAGCCGAAACTGATAGTAGGCATGCGGTGGCAGAAAGTTCAAACAGTGTTCCGAAAACGCCCTTTGCGGCGATAAACGAGCCATGTCGCCCGTCATCGCTCGCGCTGTTGCGCCGTTCATGCTTCAAACCCTTCTCTTTCTCTGCGTCTCTCCAAATTGCCCACGATCTCAAGTTATTTTTACGACCACGTGACCTCTTCGTCACTTTCACATCTGTTCACCTCTTCATTTTACTTTTTAGGATAGAATAGCTTTCATAAGATAATGCTGTCGGTCACGGGTCTAACGATGAAGTACTGTGTCTTAGGACGGTGCTACCGTAGTACTTCGAGTTTAAAATGTATCCGCTTAAATTTTTCTGTCACGTTTTTCTAGTATTTAAATTACTATTATACGAGGTTATAACCAGTGCAAAATATAATAAATTCAATTGTTTTATTCTGTCGGGACTTGAAGATAGTTGACACCAAAAATAACAGTACAGCCATGACTGATGGCTCCGCCTTTTGTTTAAAGGCACCATTAGGGGTAAGGGAAAACTGAGATCTGGAAGTACATGTTCTCTGAAACGTACCTTCTACTTCAGAACGGGTCACATGTGGTGAAAATCGCATTAAAAAACGCGACTTGGGGTCTTATGGTGGCCCCGCAGCTCGCCATGCCGTTATGCCGTTATGCGCCCGGGGGAGTCGACTTGGAGGGGCGGGAGAACAATCGCGGCCGGCTGGTTGAGACTCTGGCCTGTCTTCAGTCCACTCCGACCAGAGACGCAGAGGACGAGAGAGAGAAGGGGGAATTTCGGCATCCTATTTCTTGGTTTTTTCGCCGTTTTATATCGTTCTTTTGCTACTGTTATATTACTGAGCACCTCTACTTTCGTAATCCCCCAATTTGCCAAAATTGCCCCTAACGGTGTCTTTAAAAGCCCCGCCCTCACTGACAATAGGGGTGCACATTTAAAAAGCACATTAAAATAGGTCAATTAAAGTAGGTGGGGGGGGGGGGGGGTGCGAGACGCAAGTTTTGACCGACGTCAAAGCTACCCCCTTTCTTAGGCTTGGGCTAAATTTTATATCCCTCCTCTTACATGTGAAGTCATCTGACAAAGCATCTGTCTCATCTGCTTTAGCCTAAGGCTAGGGAAGGAGAGAAGCCTCGACGTTGAGGAAAAATATGCGTCTCCTCGCCCCCACTTTAACTGACCCAAAAAATGAAAGACGATCGAGGTTTACACATGTTAGGATACGCTGCGCTGAGTTGAGACATTCACTTGTTTTGTAGTACAACTACCGTATTGCACCGTGTACACATAATACGACGCATCAAGCGCTGCGGCGATTTCATCTCTATATCACGCACTACTACTGTACACTCTTTTGTGTAAAGGGGATGTGAAATTTCCTAAACCTAAGAGAATGACCTTGATAATGAGCGTTATACCAGGAAATTGTTAACGCATCTTACAGTAGAGCTCGTTTCCCTGGGATGCAGGAACTTTTCGTTTTTATTTCATCTCCTTGCTTACATGTATTCTCGAGTGTGCAGATTGTTGTAGGATAGTATCTGGTGAAGGGATACAACGGAAAGATGAGCTGCAGCTCCCCTGCTACATTAGCGACAGTCTTGTTAATTTGTGCTGCACTACAGCACAAATGAACATGGCTGGCGCCGTCCTAGCTTCGGAAATTTTCTTTCTTTTTGGTTACAGAACAAAGAAATCAAACATTGGTATCTAGAACAATTGGATATTATTCTCGAGCAGCAATGCATTTGCTCATAAGTATATGTTGTCGTGGTATTAGGTGTGTTTGCCGTGATAAGTTAATTACACTCCTGCACAATGCCCCTTCCATCTTATAGCCGCTCATCATCCATTTTTCCCTACCTGATTCCTAAGGTCAAGGGCACGGATTAGCCTGGTAATCTGATGGGTTCATCTAATTCCGAATAGGTGTGGTTGCCACTGCTTTAATGTGTTGTTCCAGCAAGCTTATCACTGGGCTTTGTATTTGCTGCGTTAGCACTTAGATTTTGTGTTTCAAAAATAACCACGCTAGCTACGAGCTCTCACAGGAATAACGAAAAACAATTTCGTCAAAACTTAAATCGAAAAAACCCCATAATCACAGAGAAAATCATCAGCTGTCAAATAAAAAAGCAATGGGAGTGAAAAGAAAAAACCAAAAGCACTGAAAATCGTGGCGAAAATGAATATCACTCACACAGAACATCACTTGAGAAACTCAGAAAGTTGAAATTAACGAAAAACCAGAGCTAACTGAACCGCTGCTAAAAGTGCTCATTCAAAACGAGTGCTTGCTGTGATTTGTGATTTGATCTGCAATTACAGAGCACTTGTGCAATCCCACGAACTACCCGACAATGCGACTCCCAAAGAATCTCAGTTTAATTAGGTGTTTTTAGCCCTATAGAAAGTTTAACATCAATTGGAAGAGACAGAATATTGAAGTATTCGCCCAAAGCTTACTCCAGAGCGATGCGACGCTTATTGTCGGTCTGCCACCTTTTCCTCACTTTTCTCACTTGCTAGTTTCAGTTGAATCACTTCCGCCACTCATCCATAACCACCCATACCTTTTTTCGTTCGAAACGACGTGATGAATGTGCCCATTTGCCAGCGGCTCGCAGAAGGATGACGGTGCGCTAGGCGCCGTATAACGCCGTAGAAATGTGTCCATTCGGAACAGCTGTAGAAAAAGTGAACAAACAGCTGTATACTCAAAGTAACCGGAAATCAACCATCATACGGGGACGGGGACACGTCCTGTGAAGTCTATCAGCATTGTAACACTTTGAGGTGGCCATACCAACAAGGTGGGGTGTGTGGTAGCATGTGAACATGAGGCTCCGGTTGCAGATGTGTGTTGCTACCAGATCGGTTGGTATTCGTGTAGGTCAGGCTGCTGCCCCATTCTTTCAAGGTCGATTAAACCATTAATAGACTGCATTAACCTGGGTCATGGGCGTAGCTTGTGACTGGGCGGGGTTTGGTAGGTATGTGGGGCGAACGAGGTACATTGAATCCATGGAGCACTGAGTAGTTTCTCTGAGGATAATAATGAAGGTTTTCTGCTGTGCTATGAGAAAAACTAGAAAACGACTGACAGGCTTTTTAAGCCTCTGGCTTTTTTTGCCACGGAGGTGTTGCGATGGCAAGTGGCACTGTTCATACTTGCATGATACAACGATCTAAGGTCGCGTATATACTTTGCGGTGCCGGCAACAGGGCGTGGCTGCATGTCTCTGCGCCTCCGCCTGTGCCACGCTGTCTCATTGCCTGTGTCGTCTGTGCACCTCCCCTGTGCCATTCTGCCTCGCTGCTCGTGAAAGCAGCCACGCCCTTCTGACGCAAAGTATGATCGAGGCCTACCCTTTCCAGGCCTACCGTCGTCCATCTTCGGAGTTGGTGAATTCATAGCACCCTTTCAGGATAAAAACCTATGCCTGACATCGGCTGGTTGCTGTAGCTAATTGTAAAGGCCATGTTCGATTGATACTAAAATTCTTTTCGATGGATGTTAAATGCGTGGCGCATACCAGGAAAGGATTCACCAGCTGTGAACGACTTTTACGGCTTCTGTTAGACTTCCGTGAATGATGCTCATTCCCGGCCATGCCGCCCACTGTCCGCAATGCCCTTTGCTTCATCCTGTTATTCTGTGAAATGCCATCACCCCGGAAAATAACCCAACGGGGTGAGTTTCGCAATACGCATGGGTGGGGCTATTTTCAGCGAAACTCTTCTTTAATGAATTCAATTACGTGAATTATTCATGCAAAGCAGCAGTACTCGTCTCGAAAATTGGTGGTGGACATACATGAAATAAATTTCCTCACTGAAAAAACAAAACTGGAAATCCAAACAAATGTCATTCCTTTATTTTGAAAATTTTACTAATTTTAGGAAGAGAGTAAATTCGTGGATGATCTGTACGGAGTACTTCTTATTTTAATATTATGTAATTATAATAACGGCGCTATTATGGCAACATAGAAACACAACACAATAACAGGCACAACACACTATAATTCCCAGGACGACGTATGTGACTGTAATGAAGACGAAGGTGAATGAGTATGTGAATCGGTCACAATAGTATGGATGACCCTTTTCGTAGACAACAATGTTATAAACGTTATATACGTAGAAGGAACCCATAATTAACCTGAAAATCAGGTATGATTCAACACGAAGCTCCTCTTGGCAAGAAGCCAGTTTCATTCGATGACTCAGTGAAAATGGCTTTCATCTACTGAAGGATGGATGTTGGAAAAGCAAGGAACTGCATAGTACTGCATTGCGCAATGCGTGCGTGCGAGGTAACGGCACCGTACGTAGTGGTGTCCTGAAGCGATTAGCCTATAACAAGGCGAAGGGCACCTCCACATAATTTTTTCGCTACCCATATGTTTACGTTGTATTAGCCTAATAAGGGCCGCAAGCAAAGTTTCACGGGAAAAAGTGAGGATTCGGCTGAAATACAGCTCCCCAAACTTTCAGCCCGCTGGGCGGGCCTCCGAGTGAAAGCCCCGCCTCGTCGTCCGCCGCGAATGGGAACAGAGATAGGGACTGTTTGCGTAACTTTCTGTTTCCGCAATGCGTCTCCGAACGCGGCGGACGGTGGGATGGGTACTCGCTCGGGGGCCCCGCCCACGCGGCCGAGACTTTTTGGTGCCGTATCCTGGGTGGGTCTTTGAGTGAGAGTTCCTTGACCGGGACCGCAAGGCATGATACTTCTTCCTTTCCACTTCAAAATACAATCCTACTTGGAATTTCTTAACCTATGCATGAATCCGCTCGCGAATATCCTGTACACCCCCTCACCCAGTTACTGATTTCCGGCAAGAAACAATGAATATTACCTACCAAACCAGCCACACAGCAGTCATTACTCCCAGAACGCAATCGCGGATCGTAGTCGCACGACCTTTTTTAAACCGCTGAAATGGAAGTTTATCAGAGACTTCAAGCTTCTTAATGTGGAAAATCTTAGTATTTCAAAATAACTTGAGAAACTTCTGAAAGTAAGAAAGTCGAAAGACAAGTTGAGAAATCTCACCACAAGAGTGAAGATGATCCCGACCGCATTGTAGACAACATTCAACATACCGTAAACCATCAACCAGAAAGGGATCATTGGCCGTAGAGGGCATGTACCTACCCTGATGATACCTATGACAATCTCAAGTATGCCGAGGACGAGAAGCATAGTGAATATGACAAGTCCAATCACTGAAAGGCAAAACGTTCAGGTATTGTGATGACCGTTCACGACACCGCAAGGGGGCAATTCTGGCTCAAGGTGAACACTTGCAGTTCGCTTAGTTTCGGCATAACGCTTGGCATAGTGCCAAGGTCATTTCGTAATGTCACGATTTGCACGTTACTGCGAGTACTCTATTCAAAATGGATTTTTTATGACAATAAACTTTCTATTCTTACTCCTTCGCTAATCCACTTGATGAAAGGCACCAGGAGGTGGCAATCCTGGTCTACGGTGAAACCTACCGTAATGCTTGCAGCTCGTTGGGTTGCAGGCAATGCACACAGGAGACCCTGCTAAGACGTCGGGTGTGAATCCGATGGTTTTTGTTCTCGACACCTTTTTTCCTACTCTTTCACTTATGCTCCTTTTCATTATTTCAGTTGTTTGTTGCTGTTTGTTGTTTCACTTGTTTCACGTCATCGTGTATGACTAAATACGCCCTACGTGACATCAAGTGACAATTACGTTAGCATGTGACCCCGTCTTCTACAGCGGGCAACTCGAAGAGGTGATGTGTGCAGTTTGCAGTGATGCGCGGAAAATCGCAAGTAAAGGTCATAACGTCGTGCCTTTTAGCCCAGTTTCGCCTCTCTTATTTCCCCTTTCTTCCTACCCACTCCGGTGCTTTTAATGAAAATTCTAGAACTTACGGGATCGTGTCAACTCATGGAGACTTGTACGATCTTTATCAGAACCTTCGCGAGCCTTTATTGACTCTCTCATGGACTTTAGGACGCTTCCCAAAACATCTTCAGGTGCACGCTCTAAAAATTTATAAAAACATCTTTGTTTGATCGCCGTCATTCATCTGCAGCACCTGCCTTGAAGACTTCAGATTGCGGTGCTACACAAATGGTGAAGGGAAGGCAATGTGTTGCATATTAAGTAGTATCCAGTTTTAGCTATGCGATGTACTTCACGCGTCACAGCACTGGTGAAGGCGGACTACGCATAAGACCGCGGTCGTACTTTGCGATGCCGGCGGCAGGACGTGGCTGCGTATATCTGCGTCTCCGCCTGTGCCACCCTGCCTCGCTGCCTGTGAACGCAGCCACGCCCTGCCTGTGGTGAGTATGACCGCGGCCTAAGATAGTCTGAACAGACGTAACGGAGCGATATGGTTTAGCAGTAGGACGTACAGTTTTAATGAATTCAAACTTATGCGGGTGAAATCATCCTTTCGTGTTACCCATTAGTCATAGTGATCGGAGTTCTGCGACTGCATTCCATGATGGTAAGATCGACAATCCGTTTTCGACCCTTTGTACGCATCATGATAGCTCACTGAACCGTCCAGCACTTGGCAAAAAGACAGCACGCGTTTTCATTTACGCAATTACCCACTCTGATCGGTCTAATCCAAACGGCACTTCTCCTCCGACGAGCCCAACATGCCTGCATGCCATTCCAGAGTGCTGACACCTGGTGACGTCAGCACACCGCAGATTGGCTACTGGTGTACATGGTAGGCGTTTATGTAAGTAGGAGGTGCTATCATACCGATAATGTGGTCTTAGATTGATAGTCCAGCAACAATTGGTATCCCCATACATAGAGCGGTCGATTCCCCCTATCATTCCCTACCACATCCATTCACTTGCGGGCAAACAGACATACAAACCGATATACAAACCAACACACAAAGTAAGGGTTTATGATAGAGAGAGGAGGGATTAGACGACTGAGCAACTCAGCAATGAAGTAGATACACATCGATTGAGTGACCACATGACAGGAAGTTATAGCATGCGATCGGTTTGCAGTCCAACTGAAGAATAAGTGCGTATCGATTATGCGATCCTGATCGTACTATCTGCAGGAACGCATAATCGAAAAACCGCTTGTATTGTCATGCGCACGCTCACTTAGGTGTACTATTATCCTTGATTCTTTATCACTCTGAGGCCGTGAGTGGTATGAGACCGCATTCATACTTTGTGCCGACAGGGCATGGCTATGTTTGTAAGTAGCGAGGCAGTGTTGCACGGAGGAGGTGCAGGGACAACGCAGCCAACGAGACAGGGCAGCACAGACGGAGACGCAGAGAAACGCACCCACACCCTGCCGGCGGCACCGCAGAGTATGAACGTGGCTTAAGAGATCAGCGTGTCAAGGAAAAGCAGCGCGCTCAAGTGGTAGTGCACAAGACGCACTTACGTGCGGTTGTCGCGACTTTCGTGCGACTTCTTCACTGTTCTGGTCCCCGCACGGCCCCGACGTCACATTATACGCGCAGTCAGTTCCCAAGGGCCGCTTGCCAACTTGGACCATCGCCAGAGTCCGCACTGGGGTCTCACCGCGCACAATACAGTAACCGCCGACCAACCGCCGCAATCCCATGGGCCTAATCGGAGAGGACTGGGTTGGCATTCTTCGCTCTGCACCGCACTGGACCGGACAGGATCGACTTCGTCTCGCCGCAGCTGCTCCCCGCGCAGCTGCCCTCTTATGCCTGCAGGAACGACGCATTCGACGAGGACGAGGATGATCGCAGGTAACTCCTGCCCCTCTGGCAGGACGTGACCGGTAGTGGCGCAGGCCCACGGCCACGTGCCTGACCATGGTCAGGAGGGCTTTGGAGTGCCAAGCCCCGTAGGTTAGGCAGGGCGTCGACCCTTAGGTTTAGGGCGTAGTTTAGGATGTTATGTTATTATTGGTTGTCATTAACATGTTAAATAACTCGCAGGAGTCCCCACATAAAGGAGTTTGGTTTTTTTTCCTTTGTTTCTATGTGTGTCGATAGCACGTTCATCGTGCGGTTATTTCTCACACCCTTTGCATTTCACTGTTTTTGCTCTTTCTGTCAGTGATTATTGATTGGTTGTTTGTTAACAAATAACATGAACACAAAGAACACATGGAACTATCGATGTGGGAGTTGTAGTGGGTAGGATTCCGCAGCTGTCGGTTGGGTGTTCACGCAGGAGGATCTTCGCAGGAGTCGTCTTGGAATTCGGGGCACCTTGTCGGGTCAGGACCGCAGGGATCCGCATGGCAGGTGAGGTCGGAGCACAGGACCCGCGCAGCTGAATCTCAAAACCACGACGCAGGGGCACTCACTCGTCTTGTCCGCGGCTTGCCCCGTGAGTGGCCCCTACGCGTCGCGACATGGTGCATCGGACTGGGGTTGGACGTGCGGTAACGCACGCCCGGCCTTTGTGATCGAACCTTCGGCTGTGCTCAATGTCTTCAGGAAGCTCCGGTATCAACGCATGGAACGACACGGGATGTTCCGGGTATCTCACAGTTGGCTACGAAGGAAGTTGGACGGGAGAGAAATATCTTCACTTACCTTAGGGGCCAGCACGTCAACCTTGTGGCTGGAGTGGCACTAGTATGCAAGGAAGACGCCTGGTTAGAGTCCGGACCCAGGAATCGGTGAAGGTCACTCCTTAGGATCATGGCAAAAGAAGGTGATGGCTTCTCATGATCGTCGGTGTTGCATCTTCGGCCCGCAAGCGGCTGTGAGGGCCCGAAAAGTGTTGTAGAACACTCGCGCTCATTTCATGTATTGATCCAAGCTCATCCTTGACATTCATATTCCACCTCTACTCTTACCTTTCCGCATGCTACTCTGTGTATCCTGTTTTCATAGCGTTGCCTATCGACTTTCAATCGGATTTTCGAAATCGGAGGCCAACTTCGTGTAACCGCAACCGCCACGACACCGTAAGAGACTCACGGCCGTAGTCTCAGTCATGGCATAACAACCACTCATTCTCCCGCATTTTAGATTTGGCCTAGGCAGTCACCGCCACCTGCTAACGTTAACAAACATGACAATCAGTCCATGTAAAGCAAACGTAACAAAAGCGCACACGGCTTAAGTAAAGTCCCACAAAATCTCATAGATTTCTTTGATTACGAGTCTGTGTCTTTCACTGACGAACGTCACCTTCTTGACCAACATCAAGAAGGCCTTCGGACGCACAGGTCGAAAACTCGTGCAGTAGTCGCACTGTGCGAGATTGGAATTAGGCATTTCTCGCAGTGGTGAGCAACATCGTCCGCATAAGTAATGTCTGCCGGAAACGTTTCGGACGAAGACATTCAGTTCGTAGTTGTCATTACCCAGCGTACAGACGCTGTTCTCAGGATCATCATCAGCTTCTGTTTAGATCTCCTTCACGCATGACCCAACATACCACAATCGACAAGGACATAACGACAACAGTTCGGATAGAAGCGACTGTGAACGCAACACTCGCAACTACCGATCACCACCTCGAAGTAGATATTCTTCTAGAAGTCCTTCTAAAGATAGGTATAGGCGCAGAAGCTACTCAGACGGCGGTCGTTTTCGTTCACCATCTAGAGGAGGTCGTTACCGTCAGGAAGAAAATCGCACATATTCTCCTGCTAGACGTTACTCCCAGTCCCCAACTCGAGTCAGATTCTGTTCGCCAATTAGGGATCAAAGGGCATATAGCCCGGTTACGCGCGCACGCATTGCCGGTCAGGGTCCCCATATCTGAGCAGCCTTCGGTACCTAGAGCAAGAGTCAGACACGGAGCTGAATCAACTCAATCGTTGTCACACAGCTCGTAGCTCTACGGGCACTGCTGTTAATACTGCACTTAGGTTGGTTCATGCAAAGCCTGCGATCGTAACGCAAAGACCCTCCACATAGTCACCTTACTTCTCGACTCTGGCGCACGGAATACTTTCATCACACCAAGTACGGCGAAACATCTTGGCCTATCCATAGTCAATCGGAAAGCGCGCACGTTTGTCGTATATGGGGGACACGAGACTACAGAAATGACAGGAATAGTGGAGGTCACATCAGTCGACGCACTTAACGATCCCTTGACACTCCACCTAGCAATCAAGGATACAATTATCTACCGCAGGTTGGCCATCCGCCATAATAGGCCATCCGCAAGCATCACGTTGCTAAGCCAGCCGTCGGTGACATGCAGACGAACCTTAGAGAGTTCGTAAGCAACTCGAACATTGTTAATACTTTAATACCCAAGCAAGACCGTGTGATAGACGCTACTTATACAACATCACTGTGCATCGCATGGAACCACTACGACGACACGTCCAGCATGGTTATTAAGACGCTAGACACTAAAGTTATCGGAAAGCGCTCGGTTCTACGCGCCTTAGTGTCCACATACGATTCACTCGGTTTGCTCACACCGTTCTTCGTTCAGAGGAAAAAAAAAATTCATGCAGAACTTGTGGTCTAAACAGCTCGCAGGGGATGATCAATTAAACGACATAGACAAGCAACGTTGGCTAGATCTCATCGAGGAAATTAAACACCCGCTTCCAGCGATACCTAGACTAGTCATTCCGAAGTCATCTAGTCCTTCAACTGTCGAGCTCTGTGTGGTTGGAGATCCCTCCAAACGCCTCACGCTTGCTGTGCATATCTTCTTTGTCGGTCGCCAACGTCTTCAACGTCTAGGCTTATCGTGGCTAAATCGCATTTGAATAACCCTAAGCCAATCACCATTCCGCGTGCCGAACTCTTGGCCATCCTCATCAGTACTCGCCTTGCTCATTATATCGTACAGCAGTTGGACATGTCTGTTTCGGCAATACATTTGTTCTCTGATCCTCAAATCGCACTTCACTGGATCCACTCGTCTCATCAGTTCAAGACATTCGTGCAGAATGGGGTTGATAGCATTAAGAAGATCACAATGTCGTTTCGGAGCCAAGGGATTAGTTCCAAATTCTACTATGTAGCATCGGAAATTAATCCCGCAGAATACGCTACTCGAGGTCTGTCAACAAAGAAGCGAAGAATCATACGTGGTGGACAGGAACGCCATTCCTACTTCAACCCATCGGGATGTGGCCTAACGCCCATCTGAACTTTACAGTTCCACTTCAAAATAATCAGGAATACCAAACAGAATACTGCGCCGTTCATACCACTCAATAACACAAATTCAAATCAGTATTGCCATTTTCCAAAATCAATCGTTACATCAAGCTGTTTAGGGTTACGGCCTACGTCTTGCGCTTTCTCCACGTAAAAATTTATTTTTTGCTCATCAGCGGCAACACAGGGGTACCTAAAAGGATCCTTTCTATAAGTTGCAGACATAATTTCGGGAGACAGCTTAACAGCTGTCGACATGTTCATCGCAGAAACAGTGGCTATCCTTGCACATTATCGGGAGCATGACTATGTTCTACAGTAACTACCTCTACATAAGTTCAGAGCAAAAAGAGCAGATAATGGTCTAATACGTTGTACAGCACGTATCAACACCAATAGTGCTCCTACCGTTCCATAAATTAGCCACTTTGTTAATTTATCATCATCATCTCAAGCAGTACCACGCTGGGGTCTATTCCTTATTCACCTCATTACGCGTAAACTACTTATACCATCAATCCGCAAGCTAGTAGCAAAAATACTGCGCACGTGCACAGTCTGCAAAAGGGTTAATGGATATGCCTACCGGTACCCAAACATGCCTCCGTTACCACAGGTACGAACAACTAGGTCGCGTCCATTTCAAAATATGGGTATCGATTACCTTGGGCCCCCTCTGTTATCGCAGCCTACGTGCGTCGGCAGACAAAGTCTGGATATGCCCTATAACGTGCATGGCGACAAGAACCATCCATCTTGAACTGATCGTGAACAACACAGTTCAAGAAATCCTGCTGGCCTTTCGCAGGTTCGTTGCACGCAGAGGCACGCCTGACATCATCAAAGACAACAAGTTGACCTTCCGCGCTGCTGACAACGCCACCAATTGCGCAGGAAACAGCCTAAGTATACAACGACTCCACCTTGCGAAAACAATGTCGTCATCATCGCTGACGACAAATTACCTGGTAGCCACTGGCCGTTAGGCGTCATTACCAAAATCAACACCAGCGCTAACAAAATGCCGCGTTCAGCAAACGTTCGTATCAGCAGTGAAAAAAAAACCGTAACGCGTTCGTTACTGCACTTACATCCATTAGAAGTAAGAGCAAACATCAAAATCAGGGTGAACCGCAATCACGCATCGATCCGCAATCGCGTTTCGACACTGCTAAGTCACCCCAAAGGATTCAACCAAATAGGACTGCAAAAACACTCCACAAAAATATTCACTAAAGCTATTCCTCATCAAAACATACTTATCTAGCACTTCATTAACTCCACGTTATGTAACATCATGTAGTTAAATGGGAAACGCGCCCTAATCACACTTGCGTTTTTGACGGGAAAACACGACATTCAAAATTTGCCTCGCGTCATGCACCCCAGAGGTGCAGAAGCACACGTTTTCTTTACCTTTAACCTCTTTGTTGCTGTCGTCCGCATGTGTCGTTTATTAGGCGCGCCATTCCTTTTACTGTGTTCGCATTTTTTACCGCTCATTGCCATCGTCATTATTTTTAGCGCACTTGCCGCGAGCTCTCCTTTTCTACGTTGCGTTCTCTTACGCTCATTACGCAGCGCTTGTCTTGACATCGCATTTATCACCCTCATTGTTCTAATGCACTTGCCGCGGTCTATTTTCTTTTATGATGCGCACTTTCCATTATTGCTTTCATTGCTGTTATCGCTATTAATGCGCTCGTCACTGTTTTCCTTTCTTTATTGCAGCTTTCTTCTACTGGTTACTTTCTGCGCATTTTCTATTATCACTCTTGTTGTCCTTATCGCCTTTCACGCACTCGCCGCGGTTTAGTCTCTCATCGCGCATTGTTTAGTATCGCTCCTACCACCATCACTGTTTTCAACGCATATGCCGCGGATTGTGTTTCTCCTCACATTATGGGTTTCTTCGCCCACTATTCTGCACGCATCTTCATTTTGCGCTTATCATCCTCATTGTTCTAGCGCATCTGCCATTCTTTGATCCTTTCTACACTGCACAATTCCCGCTATAGATTCGACATTTTTATTATTCTTAACGCACTAGTCGCGGTTTGTCCATTTTACAGTGCGTCTTTCCTTCTTTCATTGCTTAGCGCATATTCTCATCATTATGCTCGTTATCATCGTTGTTTACACCGCATCTGCCCTTGTCGCTTTGGTTTCATGTTGGGCGGTTTCCGTTGTCGCACTTCCCAAAGTTGGTGTCCTAAGCGCATTTGTCACTGTTAGCCTTTTGTGTTGTGCCCTTTTCTCCTTCCTTTATACGCAGACCTCGTTACTGCCTTCATTATGCTCACTGTTTAACGCAGCGGGCGCTATCTGTTTTCATATTTCACCTTTCATCGTCTTTCGCCAATGCGCTAAATTCATTACTGCTCGTATCAGCGTCACCGCTTAACGTATTTGCCGCTACCTACCCCCCATTTTTTTTACGCCGCACTTTCCCTTCACTTGTTAGTCTGCGTGCATTTCTATTATCATTCATCAACCAGCAAGCAGGCGGCAGCCTTTTAGCATTACCAATATTTTTTAAGCACCTTCCGTAACTGCGTACTTCATTGCACTAACTTTCTGACGCATATGCCTTTCGGGACCACTGCCTAATGTTTTTTCTCGACGTTATCCATTACCTATTACGCGTTTTTATTCGCTGCCCGCCAAGTACTTGTCAGTTTCATCGCACATCACGCCTCTCGCAACTGCCGCTAACAAAAAAAAAAGACCGCAACTGCAACCGCAAAAAAAATTAACAACAGCCTTTCGCACTTGTCACCTCCCGGGGGACTTCCCTCGACTACCCATTAACAATCAAAACCAGTCACGCAGGGGTCATCGCTAGCATAATTAATTTACCACGCACTTGCCAAATTTCCCATTAATCCACTACATGTCTTGTCCTTCCGCGTGTGCTGACGGACAAGATATGTTCCACCCTTAACGCAGTCGCCCATGGGCGTCAGGCGCCCGTCCCCCCCCCCCAGGATCCGTGGACGGATTTCGCATCCCACCTCGCAGGTACGCGACGCTCGTCGACGGATCCAAAACTATAATCGGTTATGCGCACCTGGAGCGGAGAGGGGGAAACGAAGGATTCCCTCTTTTCACGCAGGCGCAGCTTCTATGTCCATAGCGCAGCTTTCACTAATTTTAAGGCCGCATTCACATATTAATTTTATCGCAATCTTTCAGGCGAGAGCTACATAAGCGCAGCTCACGGGGCATGCGGTGGGAGACCGCAATTTTCGAATTTACCCAGGGTTTCCACGTGCCTTTCTTTCAACGTCCCAGGGGCCTTCTTTCGCATTTTTCGTGAGGTCGAAATTCTCCCCCTCACCAAAATTGCCCAGACGGAGCGCAAAAACGCCGCTCCCCACAAAAAAAGAGCCCTACTCTTTTGTCGCACGTCGCCAAGTCACCATCGCCTGCCGTACCGCAATCGACGCCGACGACAAACGCATTGGACTGCTGGAGCCCGACGAAAGAAGACACGCCGACCCCGCAGTGAGCATCGCAGACGACGATCTTTGTGACATTGTGACTCACATTATATGTATTCATCGTTGTTTATGTGTATTTTATTAACTTTTAACAATTGTTGTATGAGGGAAGCTCAGACCCCGGTCATCAGCGCACCACCTCGACGCTACTGCACACGTGTGAGCCGCGGGGAACACACGTCGACGTTGGCCCGGCTGGTAGTCGTCGTTATTTTAACTGGTCTGTCTTTCAGGTAGGTAAGTGGCACTCCTGGCTCCTGCGGCGCGAGCGGCATCGCCTTTTCGCCGCCCCCAGTGTCGCGACTTTCGTGCGACTTCTTCACTGTTCTGGTCCCCGCACGGCTCCGACGTCACATTATACGCGCAGTCAGTTCCCAAGGGCCGCTTGCCAACTTGGACCATCGCCAGAGTCCGCACTGGGGTCTCACCGCGCACAATACAGTAACCGCCGACCAACCGCCGCAATCCCATGGGCCTAATCGGAGAGGACTGGGTTGGCATTCTTCGCTCTGCACCGCACTGGACCGGACAGGATCGACTTCGTCTCGCCGCAGCTGCTCCCCGCGCAGCTGCCCTCTTATGCCTGCAGGAACGACGCATTCGACGAGGACGAGGATGATCGCAGGTAACTCCTGCCCCTCTGGCAGGACGTGACCGGTAGTGGCGCAGGCCCACGGCCACGTGCCTGACCATGGTCAGGAGGGCTTTGGAGTGCCAAGCCCCGTAGGTTAGGCAGGGCGTCGACCCTTAGGTTTAGGGCGTAGTTTAGGATGTTATGTTATTATTGGTTGTCATTAACATGTTAAATAACTCGCAGGAGTCCCCACATAAAGGAGTTTGGTTTTTTTCCTTTGTTTCTATGTGTGTCGATAGCACGTTCATCGTGCGGTTATTTCTCACACCCTTTGCATTTCACTGTTTTTGCTCTTTCTGTCAGTGATTATTGATTGGTTGTTTGTTAACAAATAACATGAACACAAAGAACACATGGAACTATCGATGTGGGAGTTGTAGTGGGTAGGATTCCGCAGCTGTCGGTTGGGTGTTCACGCAGGAGGATCTTCGCAGGAGTCGTCTTGGAATTCGGGGCACCTTGTCGGGTCAGGACCGCAGGGATCCGCATGGCAGGTGAGGTCGGAGCACAGGACCCGCGCAGCTGAATCTCAAAACCACGACGCAGGGGCACTCACTCGTCTTGTCCGCGGCTTGCCCCGTGAGTGGCCCCTACGCGTCGCGACAGCGGTACTGTAACTATGCGATCCTGCAGATTGTGTGATCCACAGAGAGCAGAACTGCAAGGTAAAACCTCACCCCAATCCATACGCACCTGATCCTTTCTGCCGTTCGCTCAACCAATATGTGCGTTTTCCTTTCCGCCTTATCACCTATTTGCCCAAATAGCGATGAACACCTCCATCAGTGGATGGCAAGGGGATAGTTATCGATTGGTTGATGAGACAATCGCACGATCGACGAGTAGGCTGGAAAAAGATTATTGATCGAGCGATCATTCACCTGATCGACACGTATCTTATCATTTCAGGTGAAGCTACTCACGCCAGAAAACCGCGTGGCCGCCCCCGGCAAGCGGCGTGGCGGCCACGCGGTTTTCTGGCCTAAGCCGCTGGCGTAAGCGGCGGGTGCGAGTGCCACTGCAGGGCACGGCAGCCTTCAAGCGAGACAGTGTGACATGGGTGGAGGAAGCAGGGTGGCATGGGTGCAGGAAGCAGTGTGGCATGGGTGGAAGTGCATCTCTGCCGGGCTTCCAAAGGCAATCGATTCGCAAGTCGTACTGGTGGCGCCGCTAGTGCGACGCCACTGAACGACGCTTTCTGGCGTAAGTAGCCCACCCTATCATTACAATCTGATCGCTTGATCACCCAATCGCCTAAACGCCTTTCTGCCTGATCGTCTGAATCGCGGCCCAAAAAGCGATGACCGTAGTACGCGCGCACAATCGATATCGTTAGGAATGACAGCTTATCGATATCGAGCATCAGCACTTTTTTATTCTACACAAGTTAAAGACTTACTTTCTAATTCTTCATATTTCTCGTACATACGTTGCACTCGTGTTTCAATACTATCCTTGGAACCCATTTCATCAGCGTCTCTACCTCCTTTCTGTTCTTCTGCGTCCTTCCCTTCCAATTCTTTTGTACTGCCATCATTCATATCCTCAGTCGGCTTTACTTCCTCATCGCTCTTCAGTTCTTTAGAATTCTCTTTAGAATTAACTGCTTCGTTACTTTTTCCGTTTCCCTGTCCTTTTGCTGGGACGTTTGTTTCCGGTTTTCGTTCCTCTTGTACAGTTTCAGCAGATTCCTTGTGCTTCACTGATGTCCGTTCCTTTTTACGTGCAAGCAGCCCAAGGGATTCTCTGGAGAAAGTCCGTGTAGGCGGTTTGACGGCACGTTCAGGTGTAGGTTTAGATGTTCCTGTTGCATCTTTCGATGATGTCCGAGTGCGTGGTTCGACAGAAGATTTCGAAGCACTAACCGTGGGCAGTCCGGTGGCACTCACAGATTCTGTTCGTCTTGGTTTTATGGGGTTGGAAGCACTCACAGATTCTGTTCGCCTTGGTTTTATGGGGTTAGAAGACGACATCCGTTTCGAATAAGGAGACCTTTTGAAAGAACGACTATCTAAGAAATGGTTCTCACCAGAGATTCAAGTTTGTTTTGGTCAGTTATCATTGTTGGTAAACACAGTTTTCACGACGAGTATAAGCATTCTATTGTTTCATTTGAACAAAGTTCTCATGATAGTTCCTCCCGTCTGATCGACACCCATTCTTCTCACTATCATATCATTCATTCAACTAACGTATGGAGGGATCTTCAATCGAAAACGACTTAGGAATAAAAAGACAGCGTATAGATGGTTTGGCAAAGAACAGGAAGTTAGAGTGTCAGGACACCCTAATTTGACCAGGTCACGTGACCAGACTATGGCCGCACCACACCCCTCAGCACGCAACCGACTCACAGCAGCACCAGCAAGGCATTCGCCACACGTGGTGGATCAATGTGCGCAATGCCTTGACCCAATTCGAGAGTTCTGACGCACACCCCAAAAAGAGCAGTGCTAGTTTCTCAGAAAGGTGGGCAAACGTTCATTTTGGTGGGATATGTGTTCGAATAAATAGTATGTGATATGAATAGTAAATAATATAGTAAATAATAGTAAATAATATATCCCCACTATATATAAAACGCTTAGTCTGTGTGTCCCTCCGTCTGTCACGAAATTAGGTATCATATGAAAAACGACCTGTGCAGATGGGGCCAAGTGTGGTATGGGTAGGGCATGGGACAGGAAGTAAAGACCACACATGGACCAAATTAAGCTCCGCCCACGGGGGCGGAGCGTGCACTGGAATGTTTGGTTTTCAGCCCGAAAATGTTGATCAAGTTCGAACGTGCTCCTAACGTAGAGAGAAGATGGATTTAGGTCAGGGACGAGTTTCTGAAGGTCAGGAAAGAATGCAGGGCACAGTGGGCGGAGCATTTAAATTGGTGGGCGGGGCTTGGACGTTACATGAAAAACGACCTGTGGAGATGGGGACAAATGTGGTATGGGTAGAGCATGGGACACTAAGTAAAGACCACACATGGACCAAGTTAAGCTCCGCCCATAATGGGCGGGGCCGTCGTGGAATGTTCAAAAATTGCTGATTGGGTTCGAATGTGCCCCAAACATAGGGAGAAGATGGATCAAGATCAGGGATGAGTTTCTGAAGGTCAGGAAAGAATGCAGGGCACAGTGGGCGTAGCATTAAAATTGGTGGGGGGAGCTTGGACGTTACATGAAAAACGACCTGTGGAGATGGGGACAAATGTGGTATGGCTAGGGCATGGGACACTAAGTAAAGACCACACATGGACCAAGTTAAGCTCCGCCCATAATGGGCGGGGCCGTCGTGGAATGTTCAAAAATTGCTGATTGTGTTCGAATGTGCCCCAAACATAGGGAGAAGATGGATCAAGATCAGGGATGAGTTTCTGAAGGTCAGGAAAGAATGCAGGGCACAGTGGGCGTAGCATTTGAATTGGTGGGCGGAGCTTGGACGTTACATGAAAAACGACCTGTGGAGATGGGGACAAGTTTGGATGGGTAGAGCATGGGACAAGAAGTGAAGACCACACATGGACTAATTTAAGCTCCGCCCACGGTGGGCTGGGTGTGCACTGAAATACTCTGTCCTCAAGAAAAAGAGCAATACAGGCCGATCTACTGACGCACATGGTGTTTCGCGCACAGTAGTGTGCGCCCGCCAACTGGTAGTAAATAATATATAAATAATATAAATATAATAAATAATAGTATGTGATATGAATATTAAAGGGAGCATAAGGGATAACTATGATTGTTTAGGAAGGGGAATACGTCGAGCGCCGTGGGTGCAGGTGAAGGTAGACAGCGAAATTCGCGATGAACGATGCGTTCTATGTTCTTTCATGGCGCTACGCTGGCCGGAAGACTCCCGTTGCTCTAGCTCCTCCCACCGAGAACTATCACACATCCCAGATTCACAGAGCTAAGACCGTTACAGCAGTGATGGTACCCGCCTTCAAACGTGTTCATACTTTGTAGCGGCAGGGCGTGGCTGCATTCACAAGCAGCGAGGCAAGTGGCACGGGGAAGGGGCAGACACCACGCAGGGAACGAGAAAGGGTGGCACAGGCGGAGACGAAGAGACAGGCAACCACGCCGGGTGTGTACCCTTATGTCAGGATTGTCGCACGACGACGAGCGGCGTGCGACGCAGTGTGTGCGAGCTATGCGCGTCGCGGTTGTTGGGTCCTACAAGGAAAGGTATTTTACTTCCCATGGAGCTTTAAAATGAGACCCGGGGTGATCGATAGAGCTTTGAACGCTGATTATAACTGTGAAAACCAAAATTGCTACCTGGCATTCTGAAGCGAGTTACGATGGGTCAAAGTTTGCCTGTGACATCTCATTGGCGAGGCACTTTGGCATCAGCAAGGCCGTTGCTAAGCCCAATCACCCACGAACCCAACCCCGCAGATCTGGAACACTACCAGTAAGCCACTGTGGTCAATTTCGGCTATCTAACGGCCTTGCTGATGGCAAAGTGCCTCGCCAATGAGATGTCACAGGCAAACTTCGACTCATCGTAACTCGCTTCAGAATGCCAAGTATAAATTTTGGTTTTCACAGTTATAATCAGCGTAAGCTCTATGAATCCCCCCGGGTCTCATTTCAAAGTTCCATGGGAAGTAAAATACCCTCCCTTGTTAGAACGATTTAACGGTAATGCCATGGGCGCGATACGCAGTTGACTTGTAATCGCTCCGGGACCCAACAGCATGTCGCCTTTAGCTCGTCCGCCTTGCTTCGCTTGCGACATGCCGCGGTGCAACAATGCTGACATAAGGGTACACACCCAACCACGCCGGCACCACAAACTGGGAATTTGTTCAAAGGAAATTAGGCGCAGCATTAATTCATCTTGCATCTTTCTTGCGCACCGTTGCACTACATGCACCTTCAATTTCATTTAAGCTATCAAACCTTACTCCCTTTCGCTGTCTTCAATGGTAATGACAAAGTTGTAGTCATGTAATTACTTACCTTCAGGCATGCGATGGTCAAGGATGGTAAGGAAAACATAGAGTGTATATTGTAAACGAAAGTAGCATGGCAGAGCTCCAGGCTTCTGCTTTATTCGGGCACAGCTGCTAGAGCACTGTATTGCGCCAAAAACGGTTCCTAACAACACCGCGGTAATGAAGAGTTGGATTTCTCAGTGCATTGCCAGCTTCACTTTTTTTAGGGCTTCTCTTTTTCTTCAACTACGATAGAAAACTGCTTCAGAAACCCACTCCGGAAGGAATCCTCTGACTTGCAGCGAAGTTGACGCTCTCCCAAGGTGAACAGAACCTCCCACTGCGTTTCCTCCACTGTAATATGTCTTGAGCTCGAAATGTACAAAGTAGTTCAGAAGTGCATCACAAAAGAGGGTAATCAGTACAGCAGGAATGACACCGAGCTTCTCATTAAGATACACCCATCCAAATGCCTCCATATTCCCTAATAAGCATCTTATGCATGGTATTCTCCCAAAAATTCGAGTACTGTTACTTCACTACAGCTAGTATGTGAATTATTGAAGTCACCTCAACAGTGAGATCTCTACAATCAAACACAAGCCTGCATCATCTCACTTTTCAGAAGAAAACTACCTGAAAATCATATATTTATTCTATCATGGTCATGCCTATGTATATGAACAAATTCAATAAGTTCTTAATAAGTTTAACACTCCGTCATGCCGAGCAGCTGCATATCACATCAACAAAGGATTTTAATGACAGCATTGCAACAAGAATCGTTTTAAATTTCGAATTTTTTTAATTTTTTAAATTCTGAAGCCTTGGCAGCAAATCGAAAAGCGGTGTGCTACCTTCCTAGAAGCCGCAGTCGCGTGTCTCTAACATCTGCCTTTCCAGTCATGTGTATTCCACAACTTCAGCATAGCCGTGAATCTGCCGCATACAAACGATTCTCATCACTATGCCATCTTCAAAATATAGCGACAAAAGTGAAGAAAATATCAGACTAATCGATAAGTTACGCGTACATGAAATATAAAGAAATAAGCATACACTCTTGAGAGCGATTAAGCCTGTCGAAATAACTGATGATAAAGGCACAGCGGAAAGTCTGAACAACGATCATGGTCGGTATTCAAAGTTTGACGGAATATCTCGAGAGACATGCAAACTGAGGCACTTCACACACCATATACCAAAAAGGGATGATTAATAAATTAATCGATCAATCGAATCACAATTTAGCTGATGATATGTAGACTAGAAACGATGCGCAACTATGAATTGTCGTATCGTATTTCACAGAAGCACACCGGGGCAAAAAGTAACGTTCACAACCCGAAATCACAACATCAGAGTAATACTAGTAAGCTCCGACCCCAAAAATTTGCTGAAGCTGCGCATGGAAAAGAAACAATGAATTACAAATAACTACAGGGAATCGTCAATATAAACGATTGGAATTCAGGTAGCACACACGTGTGAACAATGCAATGGGGATAAATCAATCAGGAATTATTGGATCGATTCCCACCTAACGGAAACATGATCATATTGGCTCGTAAGAAGTCAAGATCTGGCAAATGATCGTGTAGGGCACGCGCGTCCAGCGACAATTCGGATGGTTGTCGATTTTTGCGCTTTGACGTAGTTGTAGCCGATGCCATCAACATATCCAGCACTGTTCTGTACTTTCACAATTGAATTTGAGAAAAAAGATCACAAAGCAAATCAGAATAACATATGATTGGCAGACTTACGGTTGGCTAGCTGGTTTCTGTAGTGTAGGTGGATCTGCAGATGACAGCCCTAGTTGATCTAACTCTTTTTGCAGCGTGGAGATGGTCGACGAGCAGCCGCCTCCGCTATTAGCCGAAAGAAAATCGACATCAAGAAGAGCAGAAGATCGATCTAAAACATTTCCTCATACAGTAGGCCCAACTGAAGAATGGCATATACTTTGAGCAAACTCCTTTTGGCTGAAACGCCCCACATCAAATTTTCCGCGGTAACGTTGCACACCGATTCACTTGATCATGCAGCTTCCCGATCTCTCCCTCCGCAAAACAGCTCCATTATCACTCATGACTATCTAATGAAAACTGCCTCGTCCCACATGGGTCGCGTTTGCGATCTTCCGATCTGCGACTTGCAGTATCGCAGGTTCGATATATACCAGGATTTACTCGACCTGCGACATGTTCGCGCAACTGCGGCGTACTGTAGACTCGCGGCGGATGACAAATGATACGATCCCGCCTTTTTTTCGCTCTGATTAATGTTGCATATCACAGATGCGAGGCGGCTCTGCACTTTTCTACAATAACCCCTGAGAATTTCCTGATTATCTATATTGTACCAGAGATCTACAAATCTCTCGAAACTGATATGTGGGGGCTGCGGTGAATCGTCACTCGTAGATTTTTACATCAAATGTAAAAGATACAACATAAAGCAAATGTGGAGCGCAATTTAAAATATGAACAGATGAACGCACTGGCAGCCTTCGTTGGATTCGTTAAATCCGATGCTTCCCAGTCAAAATCTGCTTGTGGAATGGACGGTGATTCTGAATTGACTGCTAAGCTGTTGTTGTGTACGGCACTGGGAGAAACATCGGAAGCCACGATTTTTGCACCGTACGCACCCTCCTCACGGGAGATTATGACCGACCTTCGCCTGTAATGGATAAAATTCAAAATAACATGTAAGTAAGAAACCTAAGAAGCAGTGAGTTGGAGCAATTTTCAAAAAAGGGTATTAGAATTTTGTTATTTTCTCTAACGTAGAGTACTAATACCTTGTGTCTCAAACTACATATTTCTAACGTGTTTCTATCACTTTTTCGTCTCCGCTTTTGATTGATAGAAAAATGCGAGGTGTAGCTCCAAGTAAACCTCTCACGGGGGTTTTAATTGAACGCAAAGGAACTCCGTTGCCACGGCAACAAACGAAAAAAGAAACAATGCCACAGGAGAAAAAGTGATCGATCACCAGCAATGAGAAAAAAGACAACGAAAGTTCTTCTTCAACTTATACTAAAAATGAATAGTAAAGGAAAAGATAAATAAGGTACAAAATGAGTGCATGTAAACGTAAAGTATAAAAAAACGAACGTGGTTCCATTTGCAGTGAACGGAATCGGTTCCAAGACAGTGGATGTTGAAAGCGGTGGTAATGTGCCTCGTCCGACAGCATTCTGAGTAATTCCGATTTCAGTTTGCACACAAATTAATCATTGTAGCAGATATAAAAAAGGAACATTATACCCTACCGGATCTACCCGTAACGTCTTGAAAAGATTTAATCCATACTCCGATCCCTTCCACTCAAATTTGAGTGCCAATGCATCTTCTACGATTCGTAGAGCAAGCCATAAGTCGAAACTTCTGGAACAAAGGACGTAGAAAAAATTCAAAAACGATGAAACTATGTATTCGATCATATCAGCTCAAACAATGGAGACATACAAATACTGTAAATACAGCGGACAAATTCTTCTAAAAGAAATATACGAGATAACCGACTGGAAGTCGCAAAAATACAAAATCTTTTAACAGAAGTTCAATCCAAGGAAATCGGGAATCTATAAGAACAATGTATACAAAAGACAATTTCAAAATAAAGAGCTTAAAATCAGTCGAGAATACTCGTCAAAAAGTCAAAGTGTAAGCACGCACTATTGAGTAATACCAGGTCTACTTTACTGCCAACGCTCCATTATTTGCCCAAGGAAACTGTTTTTCGTATTCCGCGTCTCCACTCCTTGGCATGGGCAAAACCCTTCCCCTATGTGGATATCGCCACATATTGTTAGTTTTACACTGAGGCGATTGGTTTGACGACACGAAACAATCCCTTGATAACATTACTTACCTATCAAATGATGTGTCGACCTCCTTCTTCATAGATGCATCCGTATCAAGCAGCTTTGTAATATCAAAGGCCTTAAATATTAACGATATATAATATGTTACACTACTTCGCACCACCCCGTAACAGGCTTCGTTGAAAACATGTATTTACCTCATCTAAACCTATTTCGCTGTCAACATTCCAAAGATTTGTAGAATCACACAGTTCTTCCAGGATGGGAGAAGACACCTTAACAACGCGAACTCGTTAGACATAAGAAACATTAAACAACATAAGCAAACGAAAGTTATGAAAATAAAGCTCACTGCTTCCGGCAACATGGCATCCTCTGTCACTGGCGCTTGATGAGTAACTTCCTTTTGTGCAGAAGTTTCTTCGAATGCACCAAAATCTGCAGACCATCCTTCTAAACAAGAGAATTATTGGAAAGAATTCAAAAGCAACACAAGAAATGAAATCCGAGAATGAGGAGCTAACCATTTTCATTTCCATTCCCTGTGCTGAAAGCATTCCACTCCTCCGGTTCGCCATCCTGAGACTCTATGCGTGAAACCTTCAAAAGCGTGAGTACATTACTTATGTGGAAATAATGCAAAAAGAAAAAAGAAGAAACTAAAAGTGTCAAAGAGAACTGAAAGCTCACAAATACGGCTTTCCTTTGGAAACAAAAATTGCATGTATAAGAATACAAATCAACGTACAGGCTGTCGAACAGAACTCTGCTGATCTGCTGCAGTAATACCTTCATCACTGCATTCTGTCGGTGGCAGCTCAGACGAAGACCCTAGATGAATAGGAATTACTGGATGTCTATGCAAAAAACGTTGAATATGGGTTTACTTGAATATGAGTATATGAACCGGCGAAAGCTGTTTTCTGGAGAAATGAATAAACAAATCATAGTTGACACAATTATGACGGAAAACTCGTGAGAAAAACTCAAGAGCAGCAAAACCTGAGACTACGAGATGTAGAGAATCCCATTAGGAACAGCGAGTTCATCGTTACCTATCAAACCCTGTAAATTTTGACAATTTTTGACGCTTTTCGATGCTAATCCAAATTATGTTTCATTTCAGTTCAGCATACAATCCTGACGCCGTTGAGATGGGAAAAATATTAGAGCCGCCGTCAGACTTCGCAATACTGCGTTTCCGTGACGTCGCATTCTCGCACACGAGGTTTCGCGTGTAGAGCCGCGACGCCGCAAAATCGTGAAGTTGCAAAATCGCATAGTATGGAGGCGGCATATTGTGAAAGAAACTGCTACAGAAAGAGGAGATCAATGAACTAATTTAGTATGTTCCTGTGTGTCTTTCGAAATCTTGGTACAAAATGGTCATGCTCTGGTAGAACGAGAACCGCGCCAAGCTGTCAAAGTCTGGAATGAGCGTCGTCGATGTTTCAAAGGCCGCCGGTGTCGAATGGGCCACAATGAAGGACAAGTCAAAATGGGAGAAGATGGCAGCAGAAGAGAAGAAACGATACGAGAAAGAGATGGCCGCTACAAAGCCGGAGGATCGTCAGGATCATCGCCAAAAAAGTCCATGGCTAAGGCGAAGTAAAGCTATTAGACCGTTGGTGTGTGTGCACTTCTCATCTCACAATACCTCACTCTGCTTACCGGCATTTTCAAGTATTGAACGTGTCGCAGGAGTTCAAATGATCGCTACTATTTGATCATATGCGATACATCTACTGATGATCATTGTATATTTTAATAATGCTGGTGTGTGCTAAAATGTAGCAAGCGTAAGCTTGTAAGTATTGGTCTTGTAAATGTCATGGTGGGCATACCACCGTGGTTATCGTATTGGTGTATGCATTTATTTTCTGATTTGGTTGAGTGCGATCTCTGATCATAATAATGGGACGACCAATAAAGCATGAAAAAAAAACCCGCCGGGAAGATAAAAATAAGAGGAAGTAAACGAAAGAGAGAAATTTGGTTTTCGATCACCATCACCATACGACATAGCAACATACCTGCTACTTTTTGCTGAGGAATTTCAGTATCAATTCCAGCAAAGTCACCGAAATCGTCGTCAAAGTCGTCTTCCTCATTAAGAGCAACTTCTGCCAACTCAGCTTTCTCCCTATTACTGACGATGACGTCTGAAGACGTCGAGACATCCTCTGCAAGGCTGATTCTGAGCAAAAATTTTATAGAAACCAAGTCCTTCTTCACTCACCTTCAGTATCTGCCAACCCATTCACATGGTGATCGGAACTTTCTTGAGCAGGTACCGTGTAATATTCTTCTGTACTTGAATCTAGTGGTTTTTGTTTAACTGGGCAAGGGCTGGGGACAGGCGAAGACACTGTACTGGAGGTGCAGGGTATATCAGTAGGAATTTCAAGTTCCCGTATACTGTCATCTTCGTCGTCAACTGTTAATGGATTGTCACACTCGGAATCAGGAGGCTCCTCCAATGCTCCAGCAAACGGTGGTGGAGCCTCGAAGTCCATCTGAAAGAATGCGAGTCAACGCTTCTGCGGTTCTAAATTCGAATCCACGTCACAATATGATCACGAATAAAAAAAGCAATAACAGGTAGAACCCCAACAAACAATTTACAACTATTCATAAATCAATGGACTCGCTTCTTTTTATAAATTTCAGGCAAACTGCCACAGTGGCCCAGTGTTGCTGTATGAAAAGCAAAGGGGAAGCAAAATCACAAAAGCGATGCTGAATGTTATAATAATACCAATAAAGAATGACAGGCGCCCAATAAACATGGACGATATGGCAAGTAGTTCCTCCAGGCATGACAACGGGCACCCTCCCTTCCACGGCTCGAGTGAAATTCCTTCTATTTACAGAAATATGTGCGTATAGCTCCCCGCTGCTACGCAATGAGGGAACATCCCACTATGGACATTATTTTTACCTGAGCTCATACGAGAAAAGGAACCCCTACTTTCTTCCACTAAGGCTCAGGCTGCCGTCAGATTGCGATTCTGCGATTTTGCGACGTCGAACTTCCGCAGGCGATACCATGACCTTGAGATTATGCAATGCCGCAACTTGGCGTGCGGAGCCGCGACACACCACGAGATCGTAAGGTCTGACGGCGGCCTTAGGCAAAAATATACGCTTGGTGTGCAGATTGATTCCCCAAAAATCCCTCCAAACACTTTGATGTGCAACTTTTATGAGCCCCTCCCGCACCGCTCTCTTACCACTTTACTTGTTTTCATTAGGTTGGGAGTGGATCTGAAGACCGTGGTAGGGGTAATGTGCCCAATGAGAAATGCGTGAAGTAAGCCACCCGAATGATAAGTGGAAGTCTAAAAAGAGAACACTTGGCGCAGTTTTCGTGAAAGGCGCGCCCCTATGATTTAGTGGGGCACCGTTGCTAACAGGCTCCGCCTTCCCTGAAAAAGTCCGCCTCCTGGGGTTTGTCAAAGAATGAATCAGGTGTACATATAGTAATGAGCATAAGATAGAATGATACTTATCGTATCATATTAATGCCGTATCGATTGAATTAACGTAGAGTTGACGTGTCGGTATTTTGGGCGGAAACCTTCACCGGTCATTGTCTAAGATTGGAATGACTGATACAACAGAATTAGTCCTACCACTGCCTTGGATCCACTTCTTCTTAGCGTCAAGTCAATATCATATACAATTAAATAAAAGCATGTATATAAAAATGGTACGAAACAAGTGCAAAAATGTAATGATCTATTTGAAATACTTAAAATTAGCTTCAGAAGCTTTTGTGCTTAAAATTGAACATGAACATTCAGAAAATATAGCGATCAATATTTGGAGAACGGCAACCACTTTCAGCTAATCGGACAGCTGTTCAACAATACTGTAACATCTAAAAACGCAAAGACTGCGCTCACACGATAATAAAAGAGAATGGATACATAGATTAGATTGACCAGATTGGATCCACACTACAGTTATATCATTGTCAGCTTTAAAACAAAGAAAACTTTAAGATAGAAAGATCAAGAGTTCACGAATGATAAAGCACTTTTCCAAGAAAAAGGAATAATCAGAAAAGAAAACAGAGAAAAGAGATGAAGGCAAGTTCAGGATATATCTGAATGAGAATAAGCGTGTAATGAAAACTCCTCACCAGATCTAGCAGAAAATTCTACACGAAGGTTCAATAGGGCAAGCGTGAGAGAGTTAAATATGGCATGTCCATCAATGAATAAATAAATAAATAAATAAATAAATAAATAAGTATGGGAAAGGCATCAGACATGGGTTGAACGGACACATAACTGAGTTATGATATCGCATGTATCGCTCGCGGATTTAGCTCAATAGCGTGTAGCTGCCGGGAATTCCCTTGACAACGACCAAGTCCGACTCCGCCCATTTTTGCAAAGGCTGCATCGTTTTCGCAGGCAGAAGCTCAGCGGCGGCTCGATAATGCGCTAGACCAGCTTCTCGGCGCTACGAATTTTCTCCCGGAAACTACTCTATGCAAACAATCTCCTTCTTTCTCTTCGATTTCCACTGAACCTCTGTCTAGCTTGAAAAAGCGGATAAGCTTCGTAGCACCGATTGCAGGCTTCGATTTTTCGCTGCAAGTCCATGAAAGAGTTTTGGGTGTTAACTTAATTAGAAGGGGGGAAGAGCAATCATTATCGAGCTGCCTCACTCAGTAGCGTTCTACAATCATAGGTTGAACAGTAACGTGTACATTTCTACCTAAGCCTTACTTTGGGAAGCAGGGTAATCCTCCTAAAGTAATGTTCAGGCTAAAATTCCAACCAAAAATACCGCTGGACGCCAATCATGGGGCCCCCAACTAAATTTATACCGAGTTCTTCTTGTACGCGATCGCTTTGAAGAACCCATCATAAAACTCTTCCAAATCTTGGGCCTTATCCGATCGGTGATGCACCAATTCGACCTCACTCTCCATGCACAGTATTTTCTTTACTTTTTGCTGTTTAACTGATTTTTTGCCGATTTGAATGAGTGTGATCGGCTACTCCCATCGTTAGCGTCAAAAATAAAAAGAAGATATGAGCGTTCCTCCAAAACCAAAATCAATACTTGTTGCATGTTACATCTTTATACAAAAGTAACATTTCGCCGCTATGAAGCATATCTCAAACGACCTATGATGCATGAATCTGACTTGATGCTTAAGCAGGCTTTTTGCAGAGAAAAATTTTCAATGTTTCTCTTTTATTTCATTATTTCACAAACTTCATTGGAAGAATTGGCAGTGTTTCTGGACAATAGCTGTGTTATAGTGAAATGATAACCTTGTTTCAAAAACTGTCCAGTTCGAATTTTTGAATGTCATGTGTACTTGCAGCTTTTTGAAATAAAGCTGCCATACACTTCTCCCAGGTTTTTGAAGTACCTTTTGAAGGAGAGTAGCAAAAAACTCGTTCCAAATGCGACAAATTGCTCAATACTCACTAGTCAATAAAGTTACAGGTACCAGTTTAATGGCATCTACTAACGAACAGTTTGCTTACGGTTTCACATTAGTGAAAGATATCACAACTCTGTCACAATTACTACCCAAAGAAGCCATATGGGGAGACTTCCATTGCAAAAAAAAATTATTAATTTTTTCGTTAAAATATAGGCAAAAGACTTGTGTTCGATTGGATCCACGGAATTTTCGCGAGTATCATTTATTTTTACTTCAACTGGAGAAAGCTCTCTCTCAAAGACGGTCATGGCAATGGTGAGGCATGATAGAGTGACGATTCAAGTGAATAGACGAATTAGCGTAAATGAATTAATGATATCGATTGGATGGAAAAGCGAGCATACGATTAGGTTACCGATCAATATGTACCTGATATTTTTTGACTATTGTGGCCCACTGTGAGAAGGACGGAGTCATTGAAAAGGATGTATATTTCATCACTCTCGACTACTAATAAAATTGATTGGAAACAACTTTGGTGCTATGTGAGTTATGGGGGAGGGGGCCACTCAACAAAAGCATAAGTTGCTCCCAGTTTCTGCTTATAGGCACTCTCAAGGTCATTTTACGTCTAGATACAGCTAACTAACTGAGAAAACGACTGAGTTATTCTTCGATCAGTATATTACGAAAAATTTGCTTCGACTAGACCGAACAACCACTTATGCGTATTCGCCTGAGCCTAGGGAAAGGGAATCTCCTTCCCCAAGGCTTAGGCTAACATATAATGAAAAAAACAGCTTGAATTTGCTTCATCAGAATCGTTTCTATACAGAATTTGAACCCGATTCGGCTAGCGCTATGGCTTCTCTGCGCCCTTACCGCAGGTTAGAGACGCAGAGCACAGTGCGCTGGCCCCCCTAACTCATATAGCACCACAACTTTTATTACCTTTGACTACTAATGAAATTAAATCATAAAAACGAAGTTGGTAGGATCATAATATAAGGACGAGTAGATTATTGCTGTCTTTTAAAGGCAGTGATAGGGGTAATTCGGGCCGAATATGGAAAGATCATCAAATATGAAGGTGGAGAAATAAAACCCCCTTACCGCTGCTCGTTCTCAAAATAGGCGGGTTGGCCCGAAAAAAAGTGGCGGGCTGGAATAAAACATAAGTAGAAGTTGATGAAAAAGACGGCTCTTAAAGCCCGGGGCACACTTTCGCATCGGGATTTACGCTACATGTAGTCTTCTTAGACCCCTAGCTTTCAGTTGCGTGATTCGTTTTGGGAGTTCTCGTAATTCACATTACCCCCATCACTGTTTCAAATGTACATATGTAAAAAAAAGATAAATTTATCTGTTTGCAATTTACGGTGATGGTAAACAGTGGCTTAAGGATGTATAAACACAAACAGTGAACAATGCAAAGTATTCTACTTCAACCACATAAAATAGAAAATACTAATAAACCGCTCCAAAAAAAAGCTCACTACATAACAAGTAACGATACAATTTCTTCGGGAAAACAAAATTTGATTCGGAACTGGAGATAAGAAAAATAATGGGCACCTGCTGCTTCATGTGAAGTGGTTGAATACTCGGTCATCAAACTACGAAGTAATAAATTTGGTAAGGATGGGCTAATGAACCACCCAAAAAGGTCTGCGTGGGAGCGAGATCGATCGATTGAGGTGTATGACATTTGCGATGGTTGCGGGGGCAGCATGCGCGCTTGTGATCATCATACCGGGTGGTCTGTTGTCAAACACGGCGGCCGGTTGGAACCACCAAAACCGTGCCCCCATGTTGATGGTCGAGTAGCGGTTAATTACCGGTAGGGGAAGATCTACAAAAGGTAAATATGCTGGGAAACCAGTTTCAATGGCGTTGAAGTATCCCGAGGGTATTTTTAAGCATGAAATCGGTACTCAACGAAGAATTTCTTAATTTGCATAGAAATAAATCGTAATGCAATAAGTCATAAAATCGAGATGTAAGACATTAAACCTTAAAGAAACTTTTTGCAACCTCGAAAAAGGGATGAATCAAGCATTGGGCAATGGATTGCGCTCATTAGTCAGCAGCTAGGAACCAGCGGCCTGGTTTTTGATAAGCTAATTCGGTGACCTTCGAATTCCTGCCCTCTTAGTCATTTAAACGCGAAATGATGACTTTTCACACAAAGAAACTTAGCGAAGAGGGTGTACTGTATTGATTTTCAATGAGCTAGTCAGTGCTGTGTATGCGGAGCAGCTCCAGCAACATCTTTGATTCCCGTACTTCTTTCAGTGAAAATACTTCTATCCATAATATTCAAGTGAAGTTGCTTAAGTCCCTGAAGGAGTCGACAGAATTGAACAGCTTTCACATTTCTTAGAATTGAAGGCTGGGCGTATATCCTATAAAACACTAGCATTAACCATTCGGAAAGCCCAGGGAATCGCTGACAAGAAAATTCAGTTCTTTGCGATCTCCTGCCTTTCACATGACCTGTACTTATAGGTGACATTCTCGAGCGTGCACTAGCGATGAGAGGTGTAGTGTATCGATTTTACATGAAATGCCGTTGCCACCCCTCCGACCTCTTATGGCGAATTTCAGCTCAAGACTGGTTTTTGCGATATAGCATCTAGTCATCTTCATAAATTACGGCTGCTTTGATGTCGGATAGCATTCGATGAACCGCATACTCAGAATGGATTGCAACTGGTATTTCTGCTGTCAGAACCCTTGAATCAAATGTTTTTTCTCATTCCGTCGCCGCCGTCTGTGTTCTTTTTGGTTGCATTCATACTCATCAACGTTATGATACAATCGCGTCGCAAAGTATGAACGCAAATTTGTTACTTGCCGTCAGTGGCAACACTTTCTTGTTATTCCAACAGCACTGATGCCACAGTGCAGTGAAAGATGGTTTTCTGGCCAGATTCCCGTTGCGCAATTTGTTTTCCGACAAAAAAACACTGCCCACTTTACATGAGTAACTCGGCGTTCATTTAATATTTTGTGATAAGCTTCCATGAATCGCATAAACCTTTCTCTTTTATTCGCATTAGAAATACTCAGGGAAAGATAAGGAGGTTGCGAAACAGAATTCGTCAATGTATCCTGGTGTAGAAAAAACTTATCCCGGACTTGAATTACAGAAGTGCGCGGCTGCGTTACGAGTGTGATGTGGAGCGGCTGCGGCCGTCTTCATACTCTGCGGTAGCAATGGAAGGCCGTGGCTGCGTCGTTTCTGCGTCTTTGCCCGTGCTCGCCAGCAGGCACGTCTTGCCGCCGACACCACTGCAGAGTATGAAGGCGACTTTAATGTCCTAAAAGGTTCTAATCTTTTTCATTGAGCTGGAGCTTTGGTGCTAATTTAGTTAGGGGGCACTCCGCTGCGCTCGGTGTCCCGCACTATTTTTGAATAGGCCTTTAGCCTAAGCCATGGTTTGAGGGAAGCCGCTACCCTTCCCAAGCAAGTCTTAGTAAAAATGTACACCATTTGAGAGTATAAACTAATGTTTGTAAAAGTTATCGGGTGGAGTCGATAAGGCGATCGGAGTGGCCCCTCCCAGTACATTAGCAGCGGAGCTTTTCCTATTGTCATGAAAGAAAATTGCGCCATTACATGACTCCCTGTATCAAACAATTCGATGCCAATCGATGCCTTGTGCTTTGGCTTTGGGCTTTCGAATTAGACGTGAATTTCTAAATATGGCTCATTTTCGCCAAAACGCCTTCTCATTGCAATATGAGTAAGAGATTTTCGGCATTTCAACATGAAGTCTTTTTTTTTAAAATCTTTGCAAGGATGCTGCATGCTTACTTTTTTTTTCGTGCGAAGCACTTGAGGCAGCAAGTTCACGCGCTTCACTCCTCTTGAGAGTGAAATCGACTCAGCGTAAAAAAATGAACAGGCTTTTTTCTCTCGAAAAAAAGCGTAGCTACAGTGTACGCGGGGTGTTTCTTGTAGATTGAGGGAGAAGAATAAAGTCAGTGATATGGAACTTTTTATCTTTCGCATTCTGTTATTTATCTATCCAAATCTCTCCCCTTCTGCGATTCTCGTTTCTTAGTTTTTCAATTCCGTCGTAACCATTGTTGAATGGATCCTAATAAAGATCCTCCCCCACAGGACAGTCACCCCGAAAATCTAACTTCTACACAGGAATTCATTGGCGAGTGGAATGGAAACAGCGGTAACACTGTGAAGAAGGTGCGCACTTTATTCGTTTAGGCTGATTGAAAGGATAGGTAACTAGAATAGTAAAAGACTCTGAATAATGAAGACGAAAAACCCAACTGTCTCGAAGAGTGGCCAACGTTGACTACATATAAGGGCCTTGTTTTCTCATCTGTATTGAATTTTTAAAAAGAAAAGTGTTGGGACACGATGGAAGCTTCACTGAACCAGGTCAGGATTTGGGCTATTCATGAGATATTCTGATTAAGGCACCGTTCATAGTGGTGAAATTTGCCTTTTTGAAGAGTTGCAGGGTCAGTTCAAAATGATAGAAATATATATCGATTGCGGAAATTGTGTACAGTCCATTTCGGAGCGCTTGATAGGGCGTGGCCTACGGACTTGGGTGAGGGTGTATCAAACTCTCTCACTCTCGCCACTCAGGCCACGCCCTATCTAGCGCTGTGAAATGGACTGTAATTTGCGTTTTGTGTAAATGCGGAATTGTGGAACATGCCCAGAAGGATTTGATAGGTATCGATTTTTGCCAAAAACGCAGATTTTGACAGATTCTCAGAAACGCCAATTCCACGATTCTTTTTCGATAAGTACTACTTCACCTTTTTTTTGCACATCACAATTTTTCAAAAACGCATATTCCACCGCTATGAACGCTGTTTTGGCGGGAAAAGAGCTAGCCCTATAGCAGACAGACATCTCGTACACACCACTGAATCTCCATCGCAAGCAGAGTCGTGCAGGAGGGTAGTAAGCCAGGGGAAGTAGAGTGCTGGTGAAATCCCAGTTTTATATGTCAAGGTTTCCATAGTTGTTACTGCCACTTTGTATTGCATTAGCAATCTTACGTATCCACCTGCAAGATCTCGGCTCTGCCAGTTTCTAATGAACCTTGTAGCTGGCGCTAATTGGCTTGTAGCAGCTGCGAAAGAGATTCTCGAGTTCTGTCCAATTAACAACACGACGTTTCTGCTCAGTGGGGCGGATCGAGATGGCGATACATTAGTTGCGGTGCTGCAGCTGTAGCGACGTGATCTCTACGATAGCTCTGGCATGGTGATATTCGTGGTAAACTAAAGCCTCATTCTCTATCACACCTTACCACGATAATTCTATCATTTATTTAAAATAGTGACCTCCTTGCCATACCCATTGTAACTTGAAGGAATCGTCCACAGAAAAATGGGTTTCTTTGTTAGCCATACATTTATGTTGTATTTGCCTAATAAGGGCCGCATGCAAAGTTTCACGCGAAAAAAAAGAGAATTCGTCTAAGATACAGCTTCCCACATTCTCGGCCGAGTGGGCGGGGCCTCCGAGTAAAAGCCCCGTCCCGTCATCCGCCGCGTCAGGAACGGAGACTGAGAGTGCTTTAGCTATTTTCCGTTCCTACAGTGCGCCTCCGATCGCGGAGGACGACGTGGTGGACACTTGTTCGGAGGTCCCGCCCACTCGGCCGAGACTTTGTGGTGCTGTATCTTAGCCGGATTCGCAATTTTTGCGTGAAACATCGCATGCGGCACACATTAGGCAAATGCAACATAAATATATGGATGACAGAGAAACTCATTTTCCGTTGACGATTCTTTTAAGGTGAGTCCTTATTATGGTGCAGCAAGCTTCACCTTCCATCGATTATTACGCGGTGGGTGGTTGCGTGGGTACAGCTGTTTCAGTTGAAACGCTAGTCCTCTGCGACAGGTGATGTGGAGGGGATGGGAGTGGTGATAGTGGGTATCAATCAAGTAGGAGAGGATGTTAGCGCATAGTGACTTGCGGAAGCTGCTGTGATTGCGATGGATATTGATCAAAAAGGTGCGATGCCCAGAGTATGATTGCAGCCTCTGTTCTTTTTGAAATTACTTTCTGAATTCATGAAACACATGATAAGGAGCATTTGCTTGCATTCAGGATTTCCAAATAATTTAGGCTGTTCGATAGGAGTTAAGCGGTGTGTGCATTGATGCATGTCTTTCACTCGATCATCTACAAAATCCTCGTCGGCCAGGAGTGATGTTGCGTCTGAGAGGCGACAAGCACCGTACGTTCATCATTTTGTTCTCTTTGGAAAGGGCTCATTACACTAGGAGTCTTCTTTTTCTGAATACTCACTAGAAAACTTCGCGATGTTATGCTAATTGCCCCCATTCATACTTCACTTTTTCAGTGGCAGTGAAAGAGCATGCGTCACTGAACTTCTGATCAACATCACGCAAAATCAGTGCCCCTTGGTTTTTCATGAGATTTACGATGTGAAAATGTTCGGTATGGAGAAATGTCATCCATTTGACGCTGGAAAATGGGGACGTGTCTATGCAAAATTGAAAAGTAAGTAAATGTTGTAAATTTTGATATTCTTTTGCAACGGCAAAAGGTTTCCGGCCTTTTGAATTCATTTTTTTCTCAAAGGAAAACGAAACTCATTCGTTACCATCACGGTTTCTTGAACATCTGTACTTGCCTAGGCCTCTGTAAGGCATCGGAAGGGATAGGGAAATAAGGGAAAGAGGAAGAAATGCAGTGTCTAAACGAATATTCAAGGTTAGAAGGGATAATCGTTAGTGAAACTCGGGTTTAAAAGCTCGACGTTGTTGTGTCTCTTCGCGATTTTCCAAACTGCAAGCTGCACACACCACTTTTACGAGTTGCTCGCTGTAGAATGCGGGGCCAGGCTAATGTAATTGTCATTTGTTGTCACGTGGGACGTATTTCATTCATTCATTATGATATGAACCAGTGAAACGATATACAACAAGAAACAAGTGAGACAAAGAAAAAGAAAATAAGCGAAAGACTAATATGTAATTTGGTTAACGGTCATTATGAAAGCGCCTCACCCCAAATCACGTGTTTCAAATAACATAATGGTACCATATCAAAATATGCGTAATATTAGAACTCATTTCTAATCAGGCTCATTTGCAGAATGGAATTTGGTATCGGACGAAACTATCGTGAAGCCAAATGAGGCTACTAGGAATGATCTTCTTATTGCTCACAGCAAATTGTAAGAGTTTTTTTTCTATGATTGGTTAACGTAGAAAACTTTCCTTGATCTCAAGGTTTTTCAAAATATTATGCCGCGTTACTACACAGCGCCGGCAGAGCGTGACTGTGTTCACAGACAGCGAGGCAGGGTGGCTTAGGCAGAGACGAGAAACACGCAGCCACGCCCTCTCGCCGACACTGCAAAAGTATGAACGTGACATTAGTGAATCTATCTATAATGTAACCTTGATCGTAGATCACTGCACGCAAAATCGGTACCTATTCATGCAAAATGCGTATGTGTGGAACAGATAACAAAAGCATTTCAAATCCCTGGTGGACACAGTACCCAGATCTTAATGGTTCTAACTGAAATACGTATCGTACAAAAAATGGACCATTCAAAACAAATGATTCCTTTATAAAATCTATGCACTCATCAACCTATGTTTTTTACTGTAGCTGATTTCAGTTACTTGGGTAGCTTGTACTCACCTTGTATGCTCGCCAAAGTTGTTGAAGTTCCAGCTGCTTGTCTACTACCGCATTGTATTAGTGATAAGTATTTCCTTAAACGTATGAGGTGAGTTGTTTTGCGCTGGCTCATTTCCATTTCCTGTATGATCGTGTTGTTTTCAGGTATCAGGTGGGCGGTACCGTAGCTGCTTGTCGACTAGCACTCGATCATGGATGGGCCATAAATCTCGGAGGAGGATTCCATCATGCTCATCGTAGGTTTCGAGGGAAGACTGTTGGTGTATACATCATGCGGTGTAATATCAAGACCCTACTTTATCATTTATACGGTCTGATGTTCGGATATATGCACGGCTAAAAAACCTTTCGTAGCGTTCGCGTCATTCAGTGTATCTCCAGAATGCGGGATTGATGTCGGTTCCGTGATAAATCTGGAAGCATGATCAATGTGGGTGTGGGCATTTCTTTTGGGAAACCAGGAGACGCGAATGAGTCACCGCGCGCCAAGTGTCTTGCTGGTCCCACTAAGAGCGCACCTCAAAGACACTGATGGGGCAAAGCTGACGGATAGTGAAAAATGTATTGGGTTGGGGAATAAGTCCCCGCCGTTTTTTTCAACCCCGTTTTTCACATTGCTCTCTTCATTTTTCGAGGAAGCTTATACATGTTTTCGATAGAGCTTTTCTTGCTCTACAAAATGCTACTATCTGTTTTTTGATTTCTTCGACTACCTAATATTTATGAGGTTTGGAAATGAAGTGAGCTGAAGGCAAAAAAGTGGCACTTGCGCACCTCATCTTTCTCGTCTGCCATCGAAATCAAAAAATGTGTGTGCATATGTTTTCGATAGAGCTGAAAAAGCTCTATCGAAAACATATGCACACACATTTTTTGATTTCGATGGCAGACGAGAAAGATGAGGTGCGCAAGTGCCACTTTTTTGCCTTCAGCTCACTTCATTTCCAAACCTCATAAATATTAGGTAGTCGAAGAAATCAAAAAACAGATAGTAGCATTCTGTAGAGCAAGAAAAGCTCTATCGATAACATGTATAAGCTTTGTCGAAAGATGAAGGAAACAATGTGAGAAACGGGGTTGAATAACACGGCGGGGACTTATTCCCCAACCCAATAGTAAATGTGACAGTCATGAAGAAAAAAACGGAAAGAAATGGCCAAAAAGGAATAATCCTCTTCAAACCGTTGATTCTCGACGCAGACGACCTTTCCATCAAGAGGACGAGTTTTCCACTGACATGATGCCAATTCGTTAACACGAAGGGATGTTAAGAAATAGGACAGCATCTACTTCCCGGAGTGAGCTTCAAGCTAAAACTGAGAAAAGGCGCCACCTTCAAACCTGCCGCATCTCCTTGGCCACTCCCACCGTAGTCAATCAGGAATGTCGCCTGGAGGTGGAGTTTGTCATCCAAAGGCGTCAGCTGTTAACCGTTACGCCGCCCATGCAGCTCGAGGACGGGTTTTTTGACGGGGATTTCGCCATAAAGACTTTATAGGACTTCAGTTTCCATATGACAGACTTTTTTTAAAAAATTTCTCAATTAACACATTACCCATGTGCTGTCTTCAAAAAGCATACCACCTAACACTTGCGTGACCTAACACAAGAATACTCTCCTAACGCCCACCCTGATCGGTATCAAGCGAACAGATCTGGTGTTCTCTTCAGGGGTCTTCGTATAATTCCATAAAAGTTGAATTGAAAACACCTTCAGCGTGATTGGAGGCCCAAGGGTTTCTCTTCACTGAAACTATCAACATATTGCTGGTCATCCAGTCACACAGTCGAAAAGAAGATAACGTGTATCACACGCGCGTAGAACCAAGCGTATGTTGGGGTGGACCAAATTGCTGTAATAGTTCAGGATTGGGTTTCATTAAAACGTCGATTAGGTGATCATATGCTTAACCTGGATTCATGTCTCCGATAAGTTGCAGGGAGAGAGATATCGCTAAACTGGTTCAGAAGACCGTACCAAACACTCCACTTGCCATGCTATTATTTACAAAACGCCTAAAAGGACGAGATTTATGCAGCGTGCAGCATGTATGAGATTGTTTCTCTTTTTCCGTTCCAGGTACCAATGGAGGCGGATTTTGTGTATATGCTGATATTTCACTTGCATTAAAAATTTTATTTGCATTACAACTAATAGATAAGGCTATGATAGTCGATGTGGACGCTCATCAGGTAAGATTTTTGGTAGATTCCCAAAAAAAACTTCTATGAGAGTGATGATGTAGCTAGACCTGAACTCTCTAGCCAAACTCTACTTGAAACCCAACCTTAATATTAGCGTGGACCGCTCCACCCCATAATGGACGAGTTTCAGTGGCCGTGTGTGTTCTGATCTTGTGCAGTTAAATCCACCTCCTATTGTGCATATCGTTCGTAGTTGAGCGTATTACGTGCGTAGGAGTGCTGTGTGACATCCCTACGTCAAGAATGAGAGCTTCCAGTCTAGAATCTAAGTTGCCTTACATAGTGAGCGAGTGCTTGCCCGGTAAACTATATTAATTCGATATTTTAGGGAAATGGCCATGAACGCGATTTCGGTAATGATGAACGTGTATTTATTCTGGACATTTACAATCCACGTATATATCCACGAGACCATAAAGCTGCGGAAGGCATATCACGTTCAGTGCATGTCGGTTCGATGACTTCCGATAGGGAATATCTCAGGTGGGCACGTTTAGAAGGCCATACTGATCAAGAATCACTACTCCAATTCCCTCCTATGAGGTGTATGCCTTTTTTATGCATTTTGCATTCACCATTCAACTCCTCGAACCAATGTGTACTTTTTGATAATTTTGATCAATGATGATTTTTGATGATTAATACACTTGAGGAGGATGCGAAGCAGTCAGACGTGTGGGGAGGTTCACGCCAACATTTGTGCAGTCTTCATCTGTTACCCCTGCCTCAAGGATTCATGCACGGAAAAATTAGTTCCTTTTTTGACAAAAAAGGAAACCTCATTACCCATATTACCCGGGAAGTGGGACCAATTATGTAATTTCTTCTTCCCACTATGCGTGTGCGACCGCGGCGTACGACTAGGCGGGCACTTACGCGGAGCCCCGCTCCCTCGGCCGTCACTCTGAGGGGCTATATACTTGCCGGATTCTCGCTTTTTCGCGTGGAACTTTGCATGCGGCCCTTTTCAGGCAAATTACATAGATATATCGGTAGCCAAGAAACTCATTTTTCGTTCCTTTAATTTTTGCGATACTCTGCAGCACTGCCGGTGGCACCTACCGAAGGTAGCTGCAACATGCTCGATTTAGAACATGTGACCCAATCGCACTTACTTTTATCTCATCGAACATTTCCAAACCAAATGGATGAAAATAGCAAAAGATCACCGAAAAGATCATAGATTCGTAAGTGCTATCACGGAAGGTATGAAAATTAATAAAAGGAAGAAAATGTAGAAAGAGGGAAAGGTATCTCTCCTCGTCAGTTTATATCGTCATCAAATGACTGGGTCACACGTCATCAACAAGCGCGTCCTAATAGCTGTCACCGGCAGGTGTTACCGTAGAGTATGAAAGCAATCTAATCTACGCTATCTCTCGGTTTTGATTATTTTTTCCGTGTTTGCGGCAATGTTCGTCCTGCACTACAAATCCTTCCACATAGATTACTGAAAGTATTTATACATCATTGCAGACTGCTCAAAAAGAATCTGTCAGCTTCACTAGCCGAGTTCAAATGTGGTTTGGTATTATACAACGCGGGCACGGACAGTCTCGAAGGTGATCCACTGGGTTGCCTGGATTTGAGTGAAGAGGTTTGTCAAAGTTTTACAAGAAAAAAACCGTCGTTTCTTGATAATACCGTTCGAAACTAAACCGACTGTCTCCGGTCCCACAATCCTCATAGATCTCCTACTCTACATTTTTATCTTAACCTTATTGAGAATCAAGAAAATAAGTGTTGCTCAAATTATTACTACTTGTCTTATTCTTCTTGTGCCACTTGTCTTATTATTTTTAAATCATATTTTCAGTGTATCGTAAAACGCGATGAATTGGTCTTTCGTCTATGCAAAGAGAACGCAACCCCTATTGCGATGGTGACCAGTGGGGGCTATCTGATGTCAAGTGCCAGTGTCATCGCTAGGTCCATTCGGAACCTCCACCAGAAAGAACTTATCGAATTGAAAGCGTAGCAATCACTGATTTTGTATAGTATACATATAAATCTAATATATCATAAAATTCCAAATTCTCCTGTTTGTGATGTTCCTTCTGAATGCCTGCTATATTATATCGTTTGAAATGATCAAAGATTATATGTATTCGTATATATAAATATTACGAACAAATTATATTTCCATATCGATCAAAATTATGAAACAATTGAGTAGGTCTTTATAATGTGTTAAACAGTGTCATACGATTGCTTATCGTCTCAGAAGAATTCTAAGTATTCTCCTAAAATCAGATAAAACATTCCATCGAAACCGGTGAGAATGTTGAAAAAATGGGCGTGTCCCTAACAGCTATTGCACGCTCATTGGCGAACTCAACCTCACCTCACTCCTGTGAAAGGCTAACCAATAGCAATTGACACGAATCCCATAAAAGGAATCGTGCGCGGAAAATTGAGTTTCTCGGTTGCCTATATATTTATGTTGCATTTGCTTAATAAAGGCCACATGCAAAGTTTCACGCGAAGAAGTGATAATCCTGCTGAGATACAGCTTCTCCAAGTAGTGGCCGAGGGGGCGGGGCCTCGAAGTAAGAGCCCGGCCGTCGTTGGCTGCGGTCGAAATCGTGTAATGGGAATAGAAAGTTACGTTAACAGTCCCATTCTACTTCTCCTACCGCGGTAGACGACGGAGCGGACATTTATTCTGAAACCCCCTCCACCTCAGCCACCACTTGAGGAGCTTACCTTAGCTGGATTCTCACTTTTCCCCTGGAACATTGCATGTGGCCCTTATTAAATAAATACAATATGCATATGAGGGTAACAGCGAAACTCATCCTTCCGTTACGATTTCTTTAAAAATACTTCCGCCGCCCCAGCACTTGACGTAGCCTGAGATTCCACACTGTTCAACGAACCTGCTCATCCCTAGCTCTCATGTCCCCTCCAAGTTGCAGTCAGCTAAGCATGTTCATTGATTTCAAGACAAATCGGGCAATTAAATCAATTGAAGGAATTGAAAGCGATGAGTGATTTATGTTGAGAAGCGGACCTGCCATGGGCGTCCTGGGGTGTATATCGTTAGGACAGAAACGTCGCGTGGCCGTGTTCGGCACGCGAAGGGATGGTGCGAGCTATGCGCGCCGTATTAGTTGGGTCCTGAAGCGATTACGCATAGAATGAGGCGTAGAGCACTGTCGTCGCTTCAAGACCCATCCAATACGACGCGCATAGCTCGCACCATCCCGTCGCGTGCTGAACACGGCCACGCGACGTGTCTGTCCTAACGATATACACCCGGGCGTCCTGTAAGTGCGTCAATTGTGAAAGTTTTTTTTTTCAGGGAACATTACTGCAACAGGCCTCCTTTTAACATTGCTGCTTTCCTTAATCCAGTAAATTTTTGAAAGTGCCTTGGAAATATTTATTAACATAGAAATTTTCATAAATCGATATGTCACTAACCCAAATCTATGGAATTTCGAATATGATTTGAAGTACCCGTCGTAGCTATGAAAGTACCATTTGAAAGACTCAGTAACACCCTCTGAGTAGCCTTTCTAACCAGTCTAGGGCTACTAATCGACCAATAAATAAAGAAATCAGGAAAATCAACTATATCGAAGGAAAAGGCCTGATCAGATTGCTTCGCTGCCTTTTTTGCGATAGTGCTGCGTCAGCGATGTGGCTCGTTGTGTTCGTGGCAGGACTGAATGACATCCTACCGTGATCGATTGCGAGCTGCGTTCGTAGAGCCAATAGCCACTGTGCATATCACAGGACACTCTACGTAACACTGGCACCTAGAAATGTTCACATCCACGAATTATCTTGACAACAAGCAAAGCTCGAAATCGCTGTGGAGCCCCTATTATTACGCCATTTTTTAAATTTTTTTTTTACAGCAAGAGACTATTTTTAGTTGCCAATTAACCCGAAAAGATAATAAGAAAGTATCCAAGTTTCAGCACTGATTAGAGAATTTGAAGAGCCGCGTTCCGATGGAAGGCTTTGCGCGGCTCGCGGCTAATCTCGAGTAACGCTTCGAAAAATGACAGTTTATACTAACTTCTGAGATAGACGCGGAAAATCGATATCTCTCTGTAGCGTACGCGAAGGAGAGTTTTATGGCGGTACTCTAGGTGACGGCGGTGCTGCAGTGACAGGTGATGTGCACTTCCACTCTCGTGGTGAGGGGAGCAAATCCCGCCACAATGCCCGCCCAGGCTAACAAGGCCTTCCATCCTTTTCGGGTCGTGAATTACCCTTTTAGATTCTTCTGGGAGGATAAAAGCACTGATTTGTACATTGGCCGGGCCACGCAAGTCATTTCACAGGCCAAACTGCATTCACCTGCCACCACGATTATGGATGGAACTAGAATGCGCGGCGCATACTCACAGAAATTGAATAAGGCAGAAACTTCGTCCTTTTGCCTCTTCACTCGGTTAAAAACATTTCAAAAACTTAAGGAAATCGGATCGACTGGATAGTTTGAAGTAACTAAGCTTTTTCGCCAGCTACCAGTTTCCATGAATTTATCAAACAAAATGGCTTCTTACTTCTCTCTTGATCGGTAGACAGAACGCTCCTGTAGCTCCGCGACTTCGACGGCACAGACAAACTGCTTCGGAGACAATCTTCGGCTCACGTGTCTCATCAAAGTCCACTCTGAAAAATCAAAGAACATTCGGAATTTTTTTGGAAATATGAAGAGTGTGTCACACCTTGATTCCCATGGACACATCGCTCTTTGCATAACGGGTGTGTCGCCTTCGGCACGAGGTGATCGACTGCAAATCGGTGGTTCCGCGGTGGGAGGTGACCATTCTTCATCCAGCTCACCACTGACCCCTTCTAGCGATTCTCGCATCCATGCCGCCAAATCTTCTCTCTGAATTAGAAAGATAAATGGCGATAGTCAAAGACTCAAATAAAGAAATAAGTGAATGAATAAATCAAGAAGTAATAGGCTCTGCATGAGGAAAAGGGGGCGGAGGTGGTGTAGTGACAGGTGGCTCACTCACAACTCTCATGGTGTGAAGATCAAATCCCGCATCAACACCCGCTTAGGCCAACCAAACCTTCCATCCCTCCGGGGTCGGCAAATTTGAACCAGACTCGTCTGGGAGGAAAAAACACTGACTTGAACATCGGCTGGCCACCGCAAGTCATTGTTTAGGCCACAACACATTCACCAGCCATCACGATTCTGAATGGAACTAGGATGTGCGGCGCATCCCAGAAAGGGATTGATTGACGCCAACAAACTTTAACCTTTTTACCTTACTTTATGAGAAAAAGAATAGAATAGGCATCACTGTTAGCTCCTGTGGGATTGTGCATGAATTGCGATGATTCTAATATTTCTCGAAATAACCAGACCGAATTTAGTGTTTGAACAAGAACACAAAGCCAAAAAATTTCATAGTCTGGCTCGAAAATCGAAAATTTGAAAGAACAGCACCTTGTCTGAATTCCAGCCGTTCCACCCCCACAACTCTGCCGACGCGGGAGAAGGCAAGTCAGAGTTTCGCGCCCAATATTGATTTACTTTCACTGTGTTACTATTACGTGACCGATGCTGATTTACTTCCACAACTCATGCAGCCCCGCCCACCGTACCTCCATGAACGGAGCCTCGAGAGAAGGATTTCACTGCCAGGTTCCGATTTGCCGCGTGCAATTACAGCATAACTTTATGTGTGAAGGAGATTTCGGATTTTCTTGGACAATTTCTTTGAAGATGCGCCGCTCAGGAAGCACTCCTTCAAAATTGCAAAAGTATTGGAAAGTATGGATGCCGCACACATTAGTTCAGGGATCTTTTAGACAAGTCCATCTTACCTAACCAGCCTTTCCGTGGGCCACATAGCGACCGTTGTAGGGATGCTTTAGTCGAATCAACTGTGTCATCGAATATGTTGTTGTTTGACAGATAGTGGCTGCGCGCAACGGTAGAAAGGGAGATGCCGTGGATACCCCCAAAAGGGGTACTTCGATAAAATCAAAGCTCCATAGCGAAAGTGTAGTGGAACCGAGCGTACTACAGCTGGCGGAAATAACGGTTTGAATCCTCAACTAATCTGAATTCCTCAGCAACTTCGATTAATAAAAAGCACTCCTTGCCAAAAGGGTTGAAGAGCCATTCTGATCCTTCGGCAGCTTAGAAGACCTTATCACACGCTCTCACACTGCAATCCATGGGCTTCCAAACGCCTTGAAAGTTCTTATACATCGTTGAGTAGAGGCTGGGAGCCCATTGGAAGCTATCAAGGCACTTTCGGACGTTTTGGGATACTTTCAAAGAAATCTTTGTTTTTCTTAACATGTTAGGATCTGCGGCGGGAAGTTCATCAGCATGATAATAGCAACGATTGCAGCCGAAGACTCGCCGCTCGACTTTTTTAGGCCATTGAAAGAAATTCTTCCTTCCCCATTAACGAATTAGGAGACCGAGACTGGAAATCTTCATAAAAAAGCGATCAAAACAGGATCATTACACGAAACTGGCCGGATGCTATTGACACGAGAGCTAGAGATAGATGAACAGGTTCGACTGAAAATTCTGGGGTTCTATACAACGTCAAGTGCTGAGGCGGAGCAGGTGTTCTTAATGGGGAGGGGTGTATTCAAATGGGTGAAGGTAGGGGTTATGGTTTACCCAGCATCCATGAACATAGGAAAGATGGACGGCAGTTTCGTTGAGTAGTAATCCGGAGATCGGGATCCACTTCATAAAAAAAGACTCACTCCACGATTGGCTGTCTTGCATAGTAAACGAAAAATCGTTAAAAAATTACTAAAATCAAAACTTGCGAGCGGTTCGTTTTACCTCATACCTTCATACGAACCACAGTACCTTTACCAGCCCCCGAGAATCGTTAAGTGGCAATCCGGAGATCGGAATCCACTGCATAAAAAAAACTCACTCCACGATTGGCTATCTTGCATAGTAAATGAAAAATCGTTAAAAAAAAACTCAAAATCAAAACTTGCAAGAGGTTCGTTTTGCCTCATACCTTCATACGAACCACAGTACCTTTACCAGCCCCCGAGAATCTGGTTACGACTATCGTAGCAATGACTGTGGCTTTGTATGGCCCCATGAAGCAATTGTACAGGTCAATAGCGCACTAAATGCTTCCACGATCCGAAACGAAAGCAAAGTGCATGGCGCATCACAAACAGCTCAAAAATCCAACATTCAAAAAAGGTAGCCTTACCAGTGTGGGTGGCTCAACGCATAGTCGATGGGGCTTGTGCAGATGCCTTAGCCGATGGATTTTTGCCAAACCGAAGTCGAGTCGAAAGACGGCCACTAGGAGGATTACAAATCGCCGCATTAACGATAGGATATGATAGAATAGGGTATTATGTGCACGTGACGGCCAAATGACACTACTGACCCACTGCCCCATCGAGACCGCCCCTTTTCCAGAACCCCCCGCAAGAAACTCGCTTCAACCATGTCACCTGTGATTAGTAAAAGTGCATTACACAGGGTCTTGTCGATTTTCTCGTCATTAAACAGGAAACTGAAAGGATTCTGGGTGTTTTATTGCTTCTAGTACTTTCTTGATGTATAAATGAAAAAAAGGAAGCGGTTGTCAGAGTCAGTAACTCTTGGAATGCGCCAGGCTATCAGTTTCAACTAAAATCATGGAAGAGTTTGAATGGGCTTTGGCATATTCCTTACCTGTTGGTCAGCCGATGTTTGCCTTCAATGCAGTGGGTTGCAGTATGGGATGACTCTTCGGAGGGAGGGTCGTAATTGTGTTTGACCAAGGCCTTGAACATTAAAGGAATTGCGCACGGGAAAATGTGTTTCCCTGTTACGCCTATATCTACGTTGTATTTCCTAGTAAAGGCCGTATCCCACGTTTCACGCGAAAAAGTGAGATCCGTCTAAGATACAGCTCGTCAAAATGGAGGCCGAGGGGGCGGGGCCTCAGAGTGAATGCCCGACCCGTCGTCCGCCGTGGTTGGGAACGGAGAGCGGGACTGTATACGTAACTTTCTGTTATACAATGTGTCTCCGATCGTGGCGGACGACGGGACGGGGCTTTCACTCGGGCGACTTTGTGGTGCTGTATTTTAGCCGGATTCACTCGCGTGAAACTTCAAATGTGGCCCACATTAGGATAATAGGGTATGTATAAATAATAATAAAAATAATAATAGAGTTTGAATAAATAGTAGTAAATGTATGAGTAACAGAAAAACTCATTTTCCGGTGACGATTCCTTTGACTTTGGGCGAAGTAACGCAAAAATGACACGAAGTACACAGCCCAATGCTATACCGAAACCAGAAGGACGGTAATGGAAAACAACAGCTATAAGCAGAGGCTCGACGCTATCGGGATCGTATTTTAAAAAACCAAAAATCAAAAAACCATAGGGACAATTTTCGAATCGCCCGTATGGCCACTACTGGGGCATTATTCTTCTTACACTTCCACGAGTGTGAGTAGAATCACACTGAGTAGAATCGTAACACTGGATGTTCTGCATTCAGAAAAAACTGGTTTTGTTCCCTTGAAGAATTTACAAATTACGTGACATTGACGTATCGAAAACAAGTACTGGTCGAGGGTAACTTGCTGTGCACTGACCTTACTCTGTACAGGTTTCGATGCGAGCAAACTTGCAGAAGTTCCGCAATCTGCACACGAGGGCCTAATTCAGACTGTGCAGCAATCTGGAGTTGAGGAGTGGGAACTGCACTGTGCTGTGCCGGCGTCCCTGAGACAAAGGGCAAGAGCGCAGTAGAGGACTAGCTGCATCAACCTCAAAGGAATAGTTCACAGGAATGACATGATACTAATCCCTCTTCAGTCACTCTACTAAATGCAGTTTATGAACAGAAACACGAAAGGAACAAAGAAATCTCCTTCCTTTCAAAGCAGAAATATAAAACTGGAAGAAAAGCAACTCGATTGAATTCCCGCCACATTTCCTGAGAGAACATTTGAACAGCCGCCAGCGACTGAAAAGTTTACGAATTTGCGTGCCAAATGTTGATTTGCTTCTTACTCTGCGTCCCTGATCACGTGACTGTCGCCTCTCTACTCCTCACTTCTCTAGCTGTGCCCTACTCGTTGGCCGTCAATTTGGGGAGCCGTAACATTACATATAAACATTACATACGGCCCTTAGTAAGCAAATAGGACATGAATATGTGGATAATAGAAGAACTTGAATTTCCTTGAACGATTCCCTTGAAAAACGTCGTGGCTTACGGAGGAAGACGTACAGTAGCGGTCAAAAATATATGCGGTTCCGGATTTTAACCATTACTTTGGTCAGCGTTTACATATCTCGTTCAAATTTTTTTGTGTTTTGAAGGCAACTGTCATTCAGTGAAGGAAGGTATACCAGCCGAGTAGGGTGCAGTGTGAAGGTGGAAAAAATTATTTAACTGAAAACACTGAAAATGATCAACACCGCGCTTTGGTGCTGTCAGGATTCCAAAGGACGGGTAATAATGTTCTAGCCTCATTCCGCATTATTTTTTGCATAACGGCTCGTTTCTTTGAGTTATAAGCTTTTTATGGTTAATCGAATTTTTGAAAGGTTTGACCATTTTTAGGGCTTCCAGATAGATAATTTATTACCTTCACATTGCATCCTACTCGGATAAGATACTTTTTACATGGAGTAGCAGTTGCCTTCAAATTACTAGAAAAAGAGTTGGTAAACGTCGGTCAAAATTATGGTCATGTCCAAAACCGCATATATTTTTGACCGCTACTGTACATTTCTGTCGGGAAATGGCGTTCTTCCTGCTCCAAGCTTTAAATAAGGTATACATTTGAATGCCACACACCCCATTTTCGCGGGACTCTTGTCTGCGCTCATCCACCGGGTTGGTATCCTATGACTGCCACACAACGCATTCGAGTGTATACCTTTAGTTGAAGGTGTGTGCAGGAAGAACACTTTTTCCTCACAGAATTGCTGGTTTCGCTCCGTAAATCAAGACACTTTTCAAGGAACACTTGCAACTCACCCTGGAGGAACATGAATCCTTGATTGGTTCCCTTAATGAGACCGTGCCGCTGGAGCTCGGGGGCGGGTGAGTGAGTATCCACACACCCCCGAGCTCTAGCGGCACCGTCTCATCAACATTTGAGGGTCAATTCAAGTCGTGGGGGAGACGCAATTTTGTGTCAAGGTCGAAGCTCCTTTCCCTCCCTAGGCTTAGGCTGAAATTGATATCCTCTCCTTCCACATGAAAAAGTATCTGTCAAAGCATAGGTTTCATCTGCTTTAGCCTAAGCCTGGGGAGGGGAAGAAACTCGACGTCGATGAAAATCTGACGCAAAGTTGCGTCTCCCTCCCCCCCCCCCCCTCCCCCCGACTTGAATTGACCCACATTTGATTTAAAAAGAATAAAGAAATTATGCAAAAATGAGAACTCACTTGAACCAAAGGATACGAAGAGGCGGACGATCAGACCAATACAAGAAATGTATTGACCTGAAATGGTAGATCAAAGTGCGACACCGTGACCAGATCACTTCAGTGCGGGGGATCAAGGCGGCATCTTCACCTATTCTATCCCACCGAATGCTGAGTGTATACTTTGAAATCGCTTAAAGGCACCGGAATGGGTGGCAAAGGAGGAAAGCGTATTTGGAAACACAATCTTCTGTAAACGGACATTCCAGTTCAGAATAGATAATGTGTAGGGAAACTCGCATTAAAAAAGCTTAAGGGCGCTATTGCGATCCTAGCGCGGCTTCAGTGACCGAGTTGCCTGTAGGGAAGGCTGCCGCATTGTCATTTGATGTCACGTTGGGCGAATTTCACTACATCCATGATTTCTCACACGGCGTCACCGATCACGAAAACCGATCCGATTTGCTACCAGTGCCTCTGCAGCCCAGTCTCCAATACCCGCTCGCTTCCGTGCCGTGTCCATTACTTTAAAATGCATCCCTAGCAGATTTTATTTTTTTTTTTTTGCGCGAAACACTGCTCGTAGCTACTATCAAAAAACATTTATAATTACATGGTTAACTAAGAAACTCGAAATTCCGTTGATGATTTTTCGAACCCGTCCAAGCGTACCACACCATACCTCTGCACTTTCCATGGCAATCTTTGCAAGTAATATATAGCTCTGACAACGACCCATCTTTTAAGAATGTCCGTTTCACAAAACTCATTGTTAGGACAGTCTCCTGGTTTCTAGAGCCAACCAATGGAAACCGATTTTTCAATTCCTTGGTTATAAGCATCGTGGTTGGCTCCGCAATGCTCCTCTGGAATGATACCATAAGTTTGATTGAATTGTGCGGTGGGCTTCCAAATGCTATGGATGGAAAAGCGCGGTGACCGAAAAAAGTCTCGAGTCCAGTTCGGCGTCCCCATTCAAGGCTAAACGTGGTTCACAAGTCCGAATTCTCGCGACAGCATCTACATGCGATTAACTGCAGTCACGTGAGTAATTGAGAAAGATCACGCAATTCTCCCCCTGCATCCAAATTTTAGCAATTTTTCTCGTTTTTTTTTTTTTGAAGAGTTTTTCAGTGTTCACGTTTGAACTTTCGATTGCTGCGATGCATACCGTAAACTCATTTTATAAATCATTTAGTATTGCAATCAATTAAATCAGATCTTTTGGCGACAGATCAAAGTTTACAAAGTTCTATTGATTACGACGATCGATAATTGATTGATCGCTACTCCCTATTCGTCGGTGCAGGCGTGTTCGGCTGTGTGCATAGATGCCTCCTGAGACTCGTGGAAAATTGGAAGCACATAGAAATGCCAGCAATTCCGTGGAACGAGATACGGCCGTTGCCATAATCGTGTCACATCAACACTTGGACAGTTTGATCCCACGGGAAACCTGAAAAACCCGGAGAAAAATCGATATTTTCATATCCGGCAGAATGTTGGTACAGTGGCACAAATGCGAGCGTGTTTGCACGATTACGAGGATCGATTCCACAGAAAAGAATCAAATATTGCAGCCGCGCAGCATAAGCACAGGGCACGGTGTCGCGAGATGCTGCCGCCCGTCAGTGGGTGACAGCCTTATGTCGAATTTTCGCTTGGCGGCGTCGCAATCGCGGCACCATCAGCACAAGTTGCCGCGGCCGGTTGGGATTCTGCTCAGGACGAAAGGGGCTAGTACCATGGGAATTTTTAAAGATTCTGTTTATCTCATCATTATCTGAAAGCAATAAGTTCGGCACTCTAAAAAGGCAAACTAGTAACATAAAAGTAAAAGGCACAATACCAATAAATGATAACAGTCCTAATCGAGAAAGAATTGATTCGGACGTAAAACTTCGAAGGAGTGTACGCAATGGACGCAATCACACGCGAATAGATCAGCCGCGCTGCTCGCCGGGACGGCGCCAGAAGGTCTCCTCCGCGGGTGTGTACACTCACGCCGAATTTTCGCGCGGATAAGATATTAGATAGACAGCTGTTTCTTGAAGAAACTCCATGGTACCAGACCCTTGCGTCCTGAGCGGAATTCCAACCGACCGCGGCAAGTTGTACTGACGGCGCCGCGAGTGCGACGTGGCAAAGCGAAAATTTGACATAAGTAGACACACCCCTCCTCCGCCAGTTGCTCGCACCAATCCCGCATAAATATGCCGCGCACGGCTTTTTTGTAGCACTCGGAGCTAATGTTATGCAATCTTCGCTCAGCAGCACATCTATGAACTGACATGAACATCATCCGGCATTGTTACTATTAGGTTGTTCGGAAAGAAATGCGCGTTGAATTTGTCCATTTTTCTCTCCTACTATAAAAGATTCTTCAAAACAGTTCAATCTATTAGAAAGAGATTGTTATTGTGCATCTTTTCATATATCTTTGTCTATGTCTACTTGGTTGTTTTCAAAGAAAAAAAGTTTCAACGACTTGAAGCCGACTTCCATGTTCTTCGTCATCCAAGCTTTCATTACCGTTTTTTAAACGCTGGAACTTTGCCCGACACTTTATACAGCCAAATCTTTCTGCAAACAAACACAGCGACAAAGACTTACCGCTTATTGCATTGAATCTTGCATTTTTTTGAATTTTTTTTTTTCAAATTTTGAAAAAAAAATTGAAATTCTTTTTTGAATTTTTTCTTCGAAAAAAAACAAGTAGATATAGACAAAAGTACTTCAAAAGATGCGCAATAAAATTCTCTTTCTAACAGACAAAACTGTTTTACAAAATCTTCTGTAGTAGAAGAGAAATAGATGGACAAAAAAACGCGCATTTCTTTCCGAACAACCTAATAATTTAGCAAAAACTATCGCCTTTTAAGAGCCGAAAGCGTAATACAAAGTCCATTGCGGACCTCTGCACGGTAGAGCTATTTGCGTATTTTCAGTAACATAAGAACCCTTGCAAGGCCCCATATGTCATTCAGATAAGCTTACCACTGAAACATCAAACCGGCTTCTCGCGATGACGTCATCTCCACATCAGTGCGAAGTCGAACAGAAATCTTAAAGAAAATAGCGTCCATAACAGCAGACAACAAGAAAAAAATTATGAAAGTAAAAAGAGAGATAAAAAAGAGGAGCATTTACAGTTGAGCTTCGTTGAGGTGGTATGAAAACTTTTTGAGGATGAATTCTATATGAGCGAGGGGCCGAAATCAGGACTCTGTAACACAATGCCTGTCTGCACGAGGAGAGCTCCTTTGAATGAACGATCAACCTCCTACAGTCTTCTCACCTTACAGTAATCCATTCATGAGAATGTAAATTTTCCAACGCAAGTACACCTTCACCGGTACCATCGATAATGAAAGGCTTGAAAATCAAACTCAGATGAAAAAAATTTCAAAAATCATCCTAAAAAGTTGTTGATCCGTACCCTCGGAGTGATACGTAACGCATCCTCTTTCTCTATAAAAGTATTTGACTTGGCAGTTTCTAACTGCTCCCTAAAAATTTATCTGAAACTTCTGTAAAATATGATAAGGCCTTGGAAAAGTGTAATTTATCGAAGTTTCATTATTGGTTCATTTTGAACCGCTTTTTCTCAAAAATTTTTATCTCAGATCACGTGAAAAGGCACCTAAGAGGTGTGACCTCCATGCGGCGCGTGTTGCAGAGTATCAGCTGAGACAATCGATGCACTGTTAAATAAACTTTTTCGCATACTTCCTCGGTTAGCAGCAGCGTTTTCTGCGCCGAAGTTGTACGGACTTGATTAACATAAAATGATCAAAGGAGACGGGTTTAGATCAGCAGATGATAACGGCCAAGCCTAGGACTGCTCTAGATACATTTGTGCGTGCGGACGCGTTGAACTTCTTATATCTTTATGTCTAATGGAATCTGGAAGGTTGAACGGGACAGATCTTTAATAATAAGGCATTGTTACACAGTCAGGGGTGCTAGCTCACCTGATGCTCTCATTGAATATGAGCTGCTCGGACACATTCATAGCTGTCTCATCGTCTTCCTGATGACCCTGTTGAGTGAACATCAGCAATACGCCTTCTTGTGCCAGTGCAATAAAGATGTAGATCCCATAAACAATGCTGTTCAACTGAAAACACAGGATATACAAAGGTCAATCTTCGAGCATGAATTCCTTAAACAGGAAAACCAATACGACCACTCCAACCATTTCCGCAAGTCCCCTTACAAAAATCCTAGCACTTTTCCGAAGAATGGATTTTGAGTAAATCACTTACAACGATACGGATCCACTGCTTTCTCAACTTGCAATATTTCATCTCCATTTCCTGGCGATGTAGCTGAATAAAAGGACATGACATGAACGCTAGTGCGTGAGCCACGACACTCGCAATGGGACACTACGCTGCGCGCACGATAAGTGCCTTGTTGGTCCCATTACGAGATGCTGTAACCGAAAAAAAAGCTGTAAACCCGGGCCAGAACCCGCTAACATTCATCGGCTAGAATTTGAACTGAAGACAATAAAAAAAACTCACGAATGAACTGTGGTAGGTGAACATCGCTAGTGGAACGATAGCAAAAATTGCTGCGATTACCGAGACACATGCATGAGCTGGGCGACAAACGATAAAACGCATAGTCTAGAATAATTATAAAATTTTCTGTAATAATTTTCATTTTCACTGATTTTTCAAAGCTTATTTCGAGAGCATATCTAAGATTTACTCACATGTCTTAAGAAAGGAATACATCAAATGCGAAGAAAAGTACACGGATCCAAGAAGACTCCCTGTGGCAGAATTGCGATCAAAGTTCTGCGCTCCAGGCTTCCTACCGCAGGCCCTACGCTGGCAGATGGATCCCCGTTAGCAGAGGTTCGACCAAGGGGCAAGGGTTTAATTCTGCTACGAGGATCGAGGATCGAGCACATCCCCATTAGGCGCATCCCCAGCACATTCCCATCCCCATGCCTTGTAAGGTATGCTTCGTTTCATTTGTTTCATGCTCTTTTGCGTTCATGTGCTAAAAAACATTTTAATGAAATATAGTCACTGACATACCGTATACCGTATTCGATTGATATCGAGCACCAAAAGAAACAATGGATAAATACAGTAGAAAAGGCCCGTCATATATGATTCCAGCAACTGAAAGTACAATCAAGGATGATGGTACAATCAAGGAAAAATTTTGCACTGGTTCATCTATTCAAATAACCTGAGCGATGAAGAAGTATTTCTGTTCAAAGACTCCTTCGACATGAGCTTGACAGTCTGGCATTACGGGATACCACAGACTGATGAGCAACGATAGTAAGATCACCAGCTGAATAGAAGTCGGTCAACCGTCAAAGATAAAAGAAAAGTTTCAACGAAAGCGGCACAGAATAAAAGAGGAGTGAAATAGACGAGAACTCTATGGAAATGGCCCCTGTTCTGCACTGGGATGCTGGCTCATTTACGCATCGATAGGAGTCATGCGGATCTGTGATGTGTGACGGTCATACGCAACGTATGATAAGCTCGCGTGGAGGTGCGATCGGCGGGGCGAAGGGCCGATCTGCATGGAATCCTGTTATAACAGTTCAAGCGCGCTTTTTAAACGCGCCATACACCTTATTCAAGCCCCTCCTATTTCCTGCTTTATATCAGCTATAAAAAATATTACCGTTTTAGTCAGAGTACCATACCCTTGCCTTCAACAAAGGCATGTGCATGCCACATCACAATGACGATTAGTTAGCGACCACCACTTTACGCACTTTAATACAGTAGTGGCCTTCAAGAAAGCTGAGTCGTTCTATAAGGCGGTCTGTGGTACCGGCGGTGAGATGTGGCTGAGTATCTCTGCATCTCCGCCTATCTCACCCCACTTCGTTGCCTGCGTCGTCTCTGCACCTCCCCGTGCACTCTGCCTCGCTGGCTATGAACGCAGCCACGCCCTGCCAGCGCTGAGTATGAACGCGGTATAAAGCAGCTGGCACGCTTGGCAATTGTATGAGGGACGACGGGCGTCGCGCGCACCTAATTGATGGGCTTCTTCCAGGCGGTCACTTTTTCACTGTGAGAACATCAAACATTTGTGCGGTTGCCGAAAACTTAAGGTTCTGAGGAACCCCCATTCCATCGGGTAGGTTGCCCTCCCAGACCAAGGTTACTTTCAATTCAGAGATAATGATAAATCGTTGATACCTTGACCAGAAAGAAATTCAATTCTATTGAAGTAATCCTGCTGCCATTGTTCGCTGGCAGCTCGCATCCCCATTCCATGGTGGCATATTTGAGAATACGATTCACAACTCGAAAGACGACGATGATCACCACAACACTGAGTACCAACAATACCACCTTGAATATTCGACCAATTAAAATCACATCTACTCAGATTTATCTTAGAAATAATAGTTTTCCTCATGAGAAAATAGCTTGGGTTTCATTACAATACGATAATTCAAAGCAATGGGCGCAGTAATGAGAGCGGAGCGCTAGGCGGGTCAGGGCGGTCAGCCAATGATGGCCATCATGAGCAGGGGCGGGGTTTCCCACAGTGCCCGATTGCATGGTTCGTGAGTTCTCCACCCACATACCTTCTCCCGTTGACGCCTTTGACAGAACATTGAGGTCAATGTAAGAGAGAGGTATGCCTATCATGATGTAACATCGTATTAGGTTGATTCATAATAAATCGGACAAATGGTAGTGATGATTTCTAGAGATCATAACTCATCAACGAGTTAACGAAAATGGACGCGCGAGGTACTGTTGGAATGAGTATGAAAAGCTCTTCAAAGTATCGCAGGATAATCACTTCAAAGTAGTTTCATTCCGCCACATGCCGCACGATTTCAAGCCGTCCAGAGACCACATCCGCAACGTCATACTATTCATACAGCTATCTGGCCAGGAACCCGCGGATATCGGCAGACGTCCGAAAGAAGTTCACAAGGAGCATGCCCCCGCCATGCGACACTGTACCGGTGGCTGCTCGATGAAGGTACAGCAGTATCCGCCGACGTCTACGTTCGTCAATTACAAGAATTGAAGGCAAATGTCCAAAGTTCGCTACGGCGGCGGTCACATGTCTACTTCCAGCACGACAACACGAGACCGCACATTGCAAGATCGACCAAGGCCGAGCTGCTGTCGTACAGTTGGACCGTGCTTCCACACCGACCGTACTCCCCAGACCTGGCCCCTTCAGATTTCCACCTTTTCTCCCACAGCCAACGCCACCTGGACGGCCAAGACTTCAAAACTCGCGACGACGTCAAGACGGCACTCAGCAACTTCTTAGAGCTCCAGCCTCCGGCCCTCTGGAGCAAGGGCATCCATGATCTGCCTAACCCGTGGCAGAAGGTCATCGATAAAGATGGAGCATATTTCAAGTGAATCCCAGTTGTCGTTAAAAAGTTGTACGACAATGATTAAAATTTGTCAATTCGTCCGATTTATTATGAATCAACCTAATAAATTACGTACTATTGCATCAGAGCATCGGACACACCTAACATCACGCAAAAAATGTCCCGACTTCATTTCTACAGCATAAATCAGCGTAAATAAAAACGAAGGCCTTTTCTCATGCAGACTGGAGGGAATGTGGATTTCAGCTTAGGCATAATGAGAGCAAAGGGACCTCGTGAAAAGGGGGATGTGAGATGAGGTAAAAGAAATAAATGTGCAGTTAGAGGTTCTCTGCGTAGCCTCAAAAATGGTGAAACCAGGTCGAGGGAGATTTTCGAGAAACGACCCTTCACGAGCCAAAAGGAAGGGGTTTTGATATGATCTCTCCCCAATTTTCATTGAAAAACACCAAAAAACCACTTTCTCCTTCTGTCGGACGACCTCCTCCCTCGGTTGACGTTTCCGAAACTCTCAATGCACGGCTATGGGTTCCGAAAATGTCTATCTATACACGAGTCATCCCTCCAGAAAAGGACATCAATCAATAATCACACCACTACTACCAGGCAAAAATCAGCAGCTAGCAAAAATTTAAAAAATCAGAAAGGAGATAACATGTATCCATTGTTCGATTGTATTTTTCGTACCTCTTCAGCATTTAGACGGGGTAGATGAAGTTTCGGTTGCCACACCGAATTGCATTCTTCGGAACCCGGAAAACAGCAGCATACCCGACGGACCCCTGTAATGTTACACTTGCTATAATTTCTATAAAAAACTTATAAACTATAATAGAATGTCTAGCGGCAGACTGACTTCCGATGAAGCCTTTTGCTCACTTGAGCTGGGACAACTCTTTGCAATGGAGCTCGTTATGTGATCAATAGCGGAACAACACGGTTTATACAAGCTTAGGCGTTGCGGCATATGGTTTTTACCAGACTACGTGAGAAACTTTCAGAAGGCGCTTGCAGTTATCTAGCGAGCGAGTGTTCTTAGCGAATCAATAGCTATCGATACCCCGTTTAGCTAATACTGTTCAGTAACACTCACCTATGTCTATACAAGTTGAATTGTAAGTGGAAAGAGCCAAAGCTGTTTTACAGTCGAGTGACTGATCAATAGTCAACGTCGATAGACAACCAAGACGAAAGATTTGGCCCTAAACGGTAAGAAAATGTTTGCATGTAACTATTTAAAAGTGTTCATATTAGTAGAACATCACACGTTGTGACATCAGGTATCGATTAGAAGCAGCAGAATGGGTGAGCGTGTGCGCTGAAGCCACCTTCACACTTTGCGATGCCGGCGATAGCGCGTGGTCTGCGTCTCCACTCATACCGCTCTGCCTCGCTGCCTTTGAACGTAGCCACGCCCCGCCGTCGACACCAGCGCAGAGTATGAACGGGACCTAACAATAAGGTTGATACTATTCGGCCTATTAATAAAATACTTCGACCAGCATTATTACCCTGCACAGCTTAGAATGAGAAATGGGTCTGCGTGTTTACGAAAAAAATTATTCTGCATGTTTACGATCGATATCCATTTTCGCAAGCGTATAGTGATAAAGCGTATGAAGGCAGCCTATAGGCAAATAACGATTGAACGCGAGGAATCGTATCAATGATAGGAACTTATCAAGTAGGAGCATCTTTTGTGTATACTATAAAAGCAAAAAGCCTCACTACATCATATAAAAGAGCTTAATTCAAACAGTAATAACGTACCCGTGTAATCATATAGGTAACAAGGGAAATAATCAGAAGATGTGCGGGACTGAGCACGCACCATACCCGTACATATCACGACAAGTAAAATATTGATTTTACGCGCAACCAATCAATATCCAAATTCGTATTTATAGACTATGGGAAACGTAACTGCGCTGACAGCTTCCCATTTTAAAGGCAGATGATTGTCCATAGGTGTGAATACTTTGCCTACTTCCTTGAATAGAGCCCCAAATCGATCTATTAGCTCACCTCAGTGTGCCTCACAACAATACCATAGCACAGGTCGTCATCACACGGTGGTGGAAAAGTGATCGCACATTTTCCTGTCGAATTTCCGGCTGGCAGGCTTCTTGTGGAAGGAAGAGTAGTTGCCCTGTAATGCTGTCATAAAGGAAGCAGTCACAACACTATATAGATTATTGAAAACTAGAAGTAACGTGTGCTTCACAGTCCTCTGGAGATGAGTTGAGCCACATCACCAATTAAGGGTGTGTATCACGACACTCGAATCTCATCAGACCCGCGGTGAGCAATGGTCGTACCCTTTACCGCGTGAGGGATTCACAACGGGGTCAGTAAGACACTTGCCAGGTGCGGTGACCCGGTTCAAATGTCCTGATGCACTCCTCAAGATCACCGGTAAGGTAAACAGTTCCAGCCCTTCTAGTGCTCCCTGCTCACTAGATCCATAGATAAGTATCTGTTAACCAGTAATCGTACCCGAACACCATTGACGAATAGATGAGAAGTGAGATTATACAGTATGTACATGACATACTAGTCAGGAGCACCAAAAATATGAAATGAGACCTACCCACCAACAATGTCAACACCTCAGTGCATTTCTCAAAATAAACCCAATGATTGTGTGATTTTCATTGATTTTGGAAATAAATACTTTAAAGGAACAGAACAGTGATTTTCGTGAGTCTATGGGACATTACATGCACCCGACTGCTATTTCAAGCCACTAAACCGCGGAATGCCTCCTGTGTGAGCTGTGTGGTAAACAGATGTCCAAGGCAGTGTTTTGTCCTACCACCGAGGAATCGCAGAACTTCCACTCGCATAAGTCTCAAAGGCAGCATTAGGGGAAAGTCGGACGAAAAGTAAAGGAAGTAGTGCATATGAGTGTCGAGATGCCTAGTGACAGGACAGTGGAGAAAAACGGATGGAAATGGCCCAAAACCCGAGAAATGACCCCCTTCCCACCGTTGGTTCTAGGCGCGGACAACCTTCCCGTCAGGAAGCGGGTAATCTGATCTAGTGTTCATTGGCATTTTGCCAAGTAAACACAAGGGAATGTTTGGAACTACGACAGCATCTATTTTTTGGAGTGAGCTTCAAGCTAAAACTGCGAAAGCGCGCCGCAGAACCTTCGATCCTGCCCCATCTCCTTGGCCGCTCCCGCCCCAGTCAATCGGAAATTACGTCATCGGGAGGCGGGGTCGACAAATCAAAGAGGCGGAACAGACAAGCGGTTGCGGCGTTTTGCGGTGTTTCTACAGCTCGGAGGGGCGCTTTTTCACCGGGATTTCGCCACAGATAGCCTTCCTAGGCCCAGGACTACCATGTGAGTGACTTGTTGTAGGGATTTCCCCATTACCGCATTACCCCTAATGCTGTCTTCAAGGCAACGTTGTCCGTATTCGCTAATCAACTCCCGCAAATGATGAGCAACTCCTATTCGATTATCCTATGCGTAGCCCGCTCGAAGCAGTGCCGAGCGACGTGCGAGGAACATCGCGTAGCTGCAGATGGTGGGTATAATTTTGGTTTGACGACTTTTTAGAGATCGGCTCACGAGCTTAAAAGTTCCTCAACGCTGCTTGAGGGTCGAGCATTTGTTGAGGAAAATTTTAAAAAAAATGACCTTCTCCAACCCAAAACACGTCTGTTTATGCTGATTGTGGAACATGATAGCCGAGGAGCGAAGTAGTGCAACAGCGGAGAAAGAACTGTATGAAAGGCCATAATAAGGAATAAGACCTCTTCCTTGATCCTTCTATTTCGTTTCCTCGTCTCCTCTACATCACTAATCGCTGAGGGTTAGATGGAGATGGCGAAGAGCTATGGCAGTAAGGAGCAACTTCGCTCCGTCCTCACAGCAACTCGGTCACTGAAGCGCTGCAGCTCGAAGTAAAGCGCGACGAGATCGCAATAAAAGACCTGGCGCTCTTTTTACAGCCGAAATCACCATAAGTCTTTTCTTTATAGCTAGTTTTTGAATTTCCAGAGAGCACCGCTCCCAGTTCCACTTTCCTTTATTGCTCCCTGCTCCTCAAGTCAAGTCTACCGCTTCTTCATTTTCAGTGCACCTTTACCTACTGATCTGATCGTCACCCATATGTATACTCCATTTCAGAGCGTTTGATAGGGCGTGGCCCACGGACATGGGTGAGCGGCGAGGGTGAGAGTGTGTGGCAGGAGTGAGTGCGGAGTGAGAGAGTTTGAAACACTATCACCCGAGTCCGTAGGCCACGCCCTATCAGGCGCTCCGAAATGGTCTGTACATATATCTCTTATCCGTACAAATGAGCCCCTCACATTTACACGACCGAATTGACGCAGTACACTCGTGAGCGGAGCCACTGGGAGCCTATTCCCATATGTGGTGACAGAACTGGTCCACCGACGAAGTAGAGTGTTACTCGGTGTCGTAATTGGTTGGAAAAAGGTCCCCGAAGCGTGTTGTGCCTTCTATGGGCTGTAGATCTTCTGATACATTGAGATGGAGGCGGATGTAAGAGGATCATAGAGACATGTTGATGTCATCGTATCTGCTAATAGCGTGGGATTTGCTATGGAGAGCAATGGCCAATCCGACTGAAAAAAGCCGGAAGGCAAAAGAACACGAAAACGGTCGAAGGCAGTGTCCGAGACGACATAGAACCAGTGCCAGGCATCATGCGCAGAAATTGCAGAGACGGTCTGATCCCACCTTCTCTTCCCTTGTGGGTATAGGACTGTTTCCTTCTCTACCTCTTCCATTCACAAAAGTTTTAACAACAACCCTTACCCTCCTGAAAAAAAAAACACCAGCGGGGATATGGAGCTCACATATTTAAAAAGACGTGTCGGAAAAGTAAACTCACTACTACGTTATTTCATCCAATTTCTTCCTGAGTCTTAAAATCATCTAGTCTATCCGTAACACGGCTCCTGTCCCGACTGACCTCTCTAGGATCCCTTGACAAGGGTTTCAAGTTTTCGAAAATTCCCTTATTTCCAATTCCCCTTAAAATCACTATACCAGATACAGAACATTTACAGATACCCGGAAAGAACCAAAAATTTCCATTCCAACCAAAGAAGAGCAACTCGTCTGAATTCTCGCCGAGCAATATTTGCACAGCCGTCGGCAGGCAGAGTACAGCTGGAATTTGCGCGCGCAAGGCTAATTTGCTCCGCACTCTGCGTTCATGGCCACGTGACCGACGCCTCGTTGTTCCTGTACCCCTCGTGGCTCCGCCTCTTCAGACGCTCCATTCCATCGGACGTCACTTTGAGGAGCTCCACCTCAGCCGGATTCCTGTTTTTTTTTTCGTATGAAACGTTGCATGCGGCCCTTAGTGAGCAAATGCAACATAAATAAATGAATAGCAAAGGAACTTAAATTTGTGTAGACAATGCCTTTAGGCCTGAGTGACATCCATCTGCAAGTCCTTCCATCCAGGCTGTATCTCGGATCGAGGAAATCTTCGGGGGACGCCGTATTCAGCAGCGTTGAGTCGGGCCAAACATGCGTCGAATTTCCTTCTGTAGGGATGTTACAGTTGATTAGGCATGGCGCTTTTTTACAAACCACGGTTCCGAGACCCCATGCATGACCCTTAATAAATGAGGTACGCCCAAAATGGAAAAGATTGGGTCCAGAAACTCACGATGGTTCGGGGCTGAACAAAGTTCCCTTTTCCTCTACTACCTTTCTGCAGTGTTTCCTTTTTTCAAATTTGCATTCTATGCTAAATATGAATAGTCGGCATTGTTCTAATGCAAGCTGTTCAATTAAAGTCGTTCGTGCTTTACGTTCAACAATGAAATCATACATAAAATTTGTATAATCGTCATTTGTCACGTGACAATAGCATATTTTATGGACGCGATGGAACTATGGATGATGCTTGGTTGCGAAATCCGGAACTGTTCGGTCAATATTATTCGTACATTCTTGCATGAACAATTGGCAATCGGCAAATGATTCCGACCGAAAATGTGTGCAAGCCCCAACAGCGCTGTCCATTTGATCAATGACTGTCATAGAAATTTTAAGATTAAACGGCAAAATCGTCAAACGGGCGTTTCAACCTTAAGCAATCCCTTTTATCCTCCCAGACGAGCCTGAACGGGCATTAATGCCGGATTTGATCCCCGCACCATGAGAGTGGGCTGCGCGCCACCTTTCACTACACCATCTCCGAACATAACCGCCATACACCTCTTAACCGCCACACACCTAATAAATCCAAGGAACAATATCTGAACGTCTCGGAAATGAAGAAATTTGTGAAGCATAGCGCCTGATCTACTGTAAGTCACGGAGCGAGGAAGGAATTTCCTTGAAAGTAGATCATGGAGGAGCCGTCATGTACTTAATCTAAGTCCGGGCAATAAATTGCTACCAGATTCTTGATTTACACGATCCACAAGGGACACACACATTTCCGGTGCCATTGGGCCGTTAAAAGGGTGTATAAAGAAAATAAAACCAACAAATGTACGTCTAGCATGCTTGGCATTTATAACCTGCGAACAATTACGCTTTCCATCTGTTCAGAAGTTTATATGAAGCAACATATTTATCCTCCATTAAGATTAAGCTAGTAAGACAATGCATTCAACGCTACGCTAACGGCTACAACAGCAGTACGGTTTGTTGACATTGTATAGACAAAAACAAAACGTTGAAGAATTACTGGGATGGTCAGAGACGATAAAATCGACGACGTGACACAGTGGTCAGAGACATTCAGTTTAAATTAACGGAAAAATTCAATCGAGACACATTCTTGAACGACGTTAAAAACGAGATGGGGAAACAAAACGACAAAATTAGCTGCCAAATATAAAAAGACCGTTCTGTAAAACATTACGAGGAAAAAATTATAAGAAAACTGCTCTACTAAAACAATCCTTCACGAAGCCTCTCCGACCTACTGACAAATCAGCTGAGAGTACTACCAAGAAGAAATAATTTGAACTGATAAAGAGCACAGCAGCAAAATAGCCTCCCAAATGGACAAGCCGACTTATTCATGAATAATTCTAGTGGTCATCAATGAGAATACCGAGTGATAACGGATAATAAATGAACATCGTAGACGAAACACCGAAACAAGGAACATTAAGAAATCGGTACAAGCGGCAGCTGATGGTGATGCCATTTACTAGATCATTCATGATAACATGATAACACCACGTCCCCATACTATCAATCCATCTATCTGCTTTGCGGTATGGAAAATTGGAGACCACCACCTTGTTACAGTACTCTGGTCATCAAAACTAATGTCAGTTGGCATAATACAGCAGTAAGGCTGCATTCATACTAAGCAACATGATCACTGCGAACACACATGCCATTCGCAGAGCCTGCGGTGCGGTTGCGACGCGGCAATCACGATGCCAAGTATGAATGCAGCCTCAAATGGATCGATAGTTGAACAGAACTGACGCCCATGCACCCATCCACTTAGCACCGAAAAGCTTATGACTTAAACACGATGCTTAAATAAATATGACTACGGTGCACACCCATACTCCCCCGTTTTTTTTTTATAAATTTTCATGAATTTTTAGTATGAAGGAAGAAAATAACGAGAGACGATATAAAACACAACTGAATTCATGATACATACGCAAATAAGGGATGAAGAGAGTAATGATTTTAAGAAAAAAGAAATAACGACAAATCAACAACGAGGATATATAAGGAATAATTGGAGAAAGAACTTGAAATACACATACACTCACACGCACATTTCAGAAAAAAGGCTTATGACACAGATCGATGTGATCTATTGTGTTTCGACGATAACATTCAACTATGAGAGATTACTAAGACGGCAGAAAATAAATACTCACATTTATGTACATCCATGACTATTCAAGAAAAATTATTTGATGACTACACTGTTTGGATGGGAGCAAACTATTCACTCATCTCTCCCACAGCTGTACATAGACATCACAACATTCATGTCCGCCTATCGCGCGCAGTCGCGGCGCGGTCCTAGACAATCAACAGAAGTCGCGCGCAGATGCGTCGCGTTACTCAAGTGGGACCACCTGGGACATGAATCGCATAATATCTACGTCGATGTAATAAAGATCTACATCACTACTAATATTTTAAAACTTTCTGAATATACTATCTACACACTGCAACTTAAGTACCGATAAAACGACGACACACACGCAAATTATTTAAATGTAAAGAACCCGGTAAAAATCTCGTTACTAGAAGGCTTTCACTGTCCGGGAACCGACACATTCTACTACTAATTTACAACTTAATTACAACATATAAATAAAAAAGGAATGGGCAAATCCCGGAATGACGAAAATTAAGAAGTAGATGATTGAAAAAGATGAGTAAGCAGATTCTATACAGCGCTAATGTACACAAACAGTGCTTGGAGATTCATATCCTTTTGAATGATTCCTGTCTTTCAGTTCGATAGAGACATAAATCAATGGATGGCAACCTAGAAAAGGCCAGAGATAGTTTCTTTCAGCTATTTCAATAACAACAGGATGAACTGCCAATGCCAGTGATAGAGGCAATTTTCGAATCCAGCACTGCCCTACCGGAGCATGAGAGACAAAAGATACCGGTAATAAGCGCGTTCAATCAATATCTACTTTAAACTTGGCCGATGATAGACTCAAAGGTAAAGACAGCTAGCGCCCCCCCCCCCCTGAAAGTGAAAATGCATCAAGTTACTCTTAAGTTTAAAGATGAAAGGCGCGCGACCATGGAAGTTACAAAGGTGCAATCGCGACAGGGAACGCAAGGGCGTATCTCGGCAAACTTCATCCCCATTATATAAGCCGTTAACAAATCGCACGGCATGTCCACTCACTTCTCTTTGCTGACGCACAATACTTTTCCAACGATCCTCAGGACTGATTAAAGCCTCTTTTGCATTACATGCCGGTCTCTGTTCATCGTCTTCATAGTCATTCTCATCGCCGTCAACAAAACCGCTGTCCTGACGTTCCGAACGAAGACTCGGTTTTTCTAGAAAAGAAAATGTAGCATTTCCCGAACAAAACTCATGAAATAAGGGCCTCAAACAATCGGTAGAAGAGTAAAAATGCTCATGTGATGCAACCTTTACGCGGAATGGTGGAAAGAGTCACAAATTGGTGTACATCCCTAATGGCACTGTTAATATGGTATGACTCTTTCTACTTCATCGCTTCTAAAAAGGAAATGGCAGAAAAGTGCAATGGCGCAATGAGGACGTGTGAAAAACAAAAAAAAAAAGAAATTTTCCCACCTTCAATATCAACGGAGGTATGCTTTTCTTTTGTATCGCAATTCTGTAAATAGACACAATAACCAAGTACACCATGAAGTGAGCAATTAGCGAGTGTGAAGGAGATTTCCCAATACAAAGCCGTGACAGTGCCACCAGGACATTTTAAAATAAGTCTAGAAAATTCAATAACTTCCCTTGTCCGCAACAGGTAACACACAAACCCCTCCCTCTAACCACGGTAAACTTCATGAAACGAGGATAACCCAAATTCCACGCGTTACCAATTTTCATGGGCTCGTCTTCAAAAATAGGAATGGATGCAAAACACAACATCTCGCTTTCGGAAGCTGCAAAGCGTTTATCCCTGGGGCCGACTAAGTGCAAACCACAGGAAAAAAGCTCACAATGTTTGGAGTATTTGCGTTGTAAAGCGTAATGACGCATTCGTGCCCAAAAGCCACGCTTTCTGTTACAGCGCCAACACTATCACACGAATCAATCCAAAAGTTTGAAAAAACAATCACAACCAGTTGTACTCCGTTCCCACTTTTTTGATTGCTTCAGATTAGCCAGAGGTCTAGTATGACTTGACAAATTTGCTCCACAAAAGAAAAAGGTCGCTTGAGTGGAACACAACGTTGCCATATCGGTCTGTTTGACAATTGGTCGAACCAAGGACAGGTCCTTGTCTCTTTATCGATTTCTTCTTTCTAGCGCTAGCAGCCTTCTTATGCATTTTTAGTCTTTTTTGAATCGATTTTTTTACTGACCTGCTCGTCCTCACTGAGACTACGTTGCCTTTCTTCTTTACGCTTTCTGTAGGCCCGTTTTCTTTCATTTTTCTTCGCAGCCGTCAGAATACATTGTCCAACGCGGAAACGTCGTTCCTGCACTTTTTCACTGAACGAGACACGTTTCTTTCGCTCCACGCCCACTTGACTCTCTGGAACGACGTAATAAAGCACGTATGGAAGATCGCTTGAAGCTAAGCATTCACATGTAAGAAAACCACAAAACAAAAATAAGCTTAGAAAAAACTGCACCATGATCGGTGTGTGCATCACTTTCGTCAACTTCCGTAGTCGACTCCATCAGAAGCGAAAGATGCATTGAATCTGGTGGTGCAGAATGGTTAGATTCCGAGACAGATCTGAAATAATATTGAAAGAAAGATTGAATTCTTTTTCACGATAAACATGAATATTGACTCGTTACCTCGAAAACCGATCAATACGCTGAGGTTTTTTGAGAATACTTTTCAGCACGATGCCGTCCCAATCGGCACATTCACTCGCGGAACGTTGCCGCATTCCAATACGACTTTGTTCTAAAATGAAAAATAACTGCTGAACTGCGGTTTCCTGGGCAACTCAATGAAAGCCAGCTTCCTGAATTTCAACGAGCATTTCTCTCTAACCTCTTTCCTTTGTCAGTCGAGGGACGTTACATTTATGCACTACGACCGGAGGGTATACCTCACGAAAATTGCCCACTCATGTTGTGCAGCTTCTGGCCACAAATCAGGCGGCTCCCCCTTAACTAAATGGGTGCCACGCTAACTATAGCCAGCCTCCCATAATAACTGGTATCCCTTGATTCTAACGAAACGCAGCTATTCTGCCTAGTCAAGCTACGGAGAATCAGAGCATCTTCCCATTTCCTCGCAATTTCTCTTATACGAAAACTACGTTACAATATATGCATACCAAATATTGATAGTTATCAAAAATAATAAATAAATCGTAAAAAAATAAATGTATAAGTAAATAAATAAAAATATTGAAAATTACCGCAAAACATTAACAACAAGTAATGGTTGAAACTGCTGCCAAACTTTTGAGGCACATCTTAATCCAAATACTCGCAAAACAGAAACAATCCAGTATGATATGAAGAAGTTATTAAGACCCAGAGCGGGTGCGATTTTAAGTAAGCCCGGGTAGGGAAGGAGCTCTGGGGTAAATGGACCTTTTTTTGTGTCCCCCCCCCCCCTCTACCGCTTCAGCATAACGCCAATTCGCCTAACACGTCAAAAATTATGAGAGCCTCTGAAGATAATGTGAAGAAGTTATCAAGAACAAACAACACAAAACAAACTAAAAACCGTGAAATTCGATTTTTATGGCAATACCTGGCAAAAAGGAAAGCGATATCCGAATACTCACCCGAGTACTGATAGAATGGTGAATGTTTGCTACTAACAGGTGACGAAAGTGGTGAAACCGCAACGCCCGAATCAGTCGAATCCGCTGGACTGGTGGCTACAGCTGGTGGTGCAGCGCCATTGCAGCAGATCACATTCAGCGGAGCCATAAGACGATCGAAACGTGCACGTTCTCCCGGCTGTAAATCAGATACGTAAAAGAACACTGATTTACCGTAGTAACTTTGTAGTTACAAGCGATTTTCTAGAATTTGACAGTACCGATACAATTCTTAGGAGTCATGGAAGACGTTCAGATAATGAGAACTCACGTTGCCAATCTCAATCAGAGTCTCCTCATCAGTCTGACGTACAATGTGGAGCGCACGCGGTTTCGCGTCACGACGGGTAGATGACCGTTGGAAAGCCGCCAACGATTCGTCTAAACGACGACGAAGATCCTCGACACGCAATTGGCATTCTTCCATCATCTGTAAACACTAATCCCTTTACAATTTAGAACACTCAAAAATTTATGTGAAAGGAGTAGAACCGATTCGACAATTTCAACTAATACTTCTTAAATACCAATAAAAGTAAAAAAGTCGCAAAGTGCACCTGTGGAATAGGTTTATTCAAAATTATTCTAAAGCCTATTCAAAGGCCTGGCAAAAAACTTCACATATGATGTGAAAATCGACAATACGGGTCCAGTTTCAACAATCAAACGAGGAACGTTCATATGCTACACAAAACCGCAGACAATGAAGAGCACGTGGCATCCATTCATGCTTCACCCGTAAATTCTGGAACAAGGAAGTTGATTCGGCCACCCATACTGCGATCAATACTGAACAGCGCAGGTGGGGAGTGCGGAATCGGAATTTCCAGCTATGCCATTATTTTGCGCTCTCAGAGACTATGAGTCAGTCAGAGATGTAAGATTTTCATAAAATGGCCCAAATTGAGCATTCAAATCGAATTCCTAGCCTCACAGCAATAGAAGGCGATGGAAAAGGCAGACAAGCTCGGTGACATTTAGGTTACCCTAACCTCTTTGCACCCCCTACCCTCCTCTGCCTCTTGAGGAATAACTACCACAGTAAACTATTCTTTGAAGAGCCTCACGTGATGGTGGACAGCGTAATTTCGTTCAGCTAACCAGTGACGGCCAAAGGCCGCCTAGTCGGCTCGGTCTTTAACCTCGTCAGCTGCGTTTTGCAGCTACAGTCACTCTATCAAGGGGAGAGCCGTCAAATGACTCGTTTCATTCGGACCGCCAGATCAGCATAGTTGCAGCAGCACATGACCCCTTTCGCTATTGGGACGAACTACTGCACTGCAGAGCTTCCTAGAGGTATAAATCACACAGCGTAGTCAATGGTCTCTTTCAACATTTCTCCTGCTAAACAGTCCAACATAAATCTTCAGAACAACCACGTGATAGCCAAAAATCCATTTTGTTAGTAAGCCATATCAAGCCGCTGGTGCCACAAAAGTAGCGAACAACCTCATGATGCAGTGAACACCCATAGTACAGACCACCATAGAACGTGTGACCACAAACAGTCACACCAACAAGCCACGACCTTCCACACTAACTTAATTGGAATAGCAAAGTGGAACACCATACAAAAAGCGTAATAAAAGCGCGAACAGCCATAAAAACGCGAAAAGCCGCGCTGCAAACCACATGGAGAGGTCGGAAGCAAAATGATCCAACTGCTGCCCTCATAGGTGAAAAGTAGAACACATTAGTTCGGTCCTAAGACAGGAACCCGATAGCTTCATTCAAAAAATTCCATTTACCACTTGTATATCGATAAACCTATCAGATCACCAGATCACCTGATACCACCAAAGCCAAACCAACGGTAATCTACACCACTCATCGCAGCGCACAACCAGCAAAACCAGTTTAACGGGAGATGACCGTTGACAAAAAATTTGAAAGGTCGGTAACTTCTTCCTCGACGCATTATTCAAGAACTCATGTGACTTCCAGCAAAACTACATAAAGGGACAAGTACAAGGCGCAGTTACGGTATTGGCGCCAACTGAAACCGTTCATTCAAAAAGAAACTATGGTATAAATGATGACGAGTAATGAAAACGACACACCACTTACAACGAGTAACGTGGAGGGTTCAGCCCATGATTACCTCTTTAGGTCTAACAATACGCTTAGTGCTCAGCTAGGGGAGGGGGGTTCGCATTAAAGCCGTAAAGTGCTACGATGATGAAAGGAGCCGGAAAAAATATCACTGCCTGCATCAAGTTATGGCGCATGGCAGTGCCAGGAACCAATACTGCTCATGTTTTTTATAACGAACTAAACATTTCCATACATTGAAATGACACATCGCAGTTGTTGACGACACGAATAGGTCATCAAATTTACTGCTGGAAAAAACGCGGATATCTAGCGCTACTAGGCCTTACAAGTGCTGACAATGCACTGCACACTGTAAAATGCCCCTTTTCTATCAGCTACAGATAAAAAAGAAGCCCGAAAGATTCTTTCTCATCCCCCTATGCTTTAAACCAAATACCTTCCTCATACTTTCTAATTTAATTACTTGCAAGTCAGCAATTAATGGACCTCGGAACATTCCCACCAAAGCTTTCCAAAGCCTTGAAACAGATCTCTGATCAAACAGACAGTTGGCTAAACATGAAGAAGCCTGTTTTCCAGCAGATAGTAAACACCTCATCACAATCAGGGGGCCTCCTCCGAAGAAAACACAGATATCTTCCCCTTCTGCTTACACGGATACTGATGATTCCCCACATATGAGCACAATGGAGTTACCAAATTAATCATAAGATGGGGAACCCAGCGAGAGCTCACGTGCCACCAGATGGGGGAAGCGAGCGGAAATTCAAACAGACGGGAAGGCCATGATGCACGAAACACACAGGAGAAAGGGTAACCTAGCGACACTAAGAAAATAAAGAAGAAGCTGTGAAATTCTTTTTTCGCGAAAATTGAAGGGGAAGGAGTATCATGCATACAACTTAATTATGCTTACATTCATATGGAGAAAGGTAAGAAAAACGTGAGAGGCGATATAGACAGATTTCAGATTGACATCGCCGGTATGTGAAAAGGCGGCGAAGATGGCTATTAAAGATAGATTATTGAAAAGACAATAGAAGGATATTTAAGGCTGAATGGAGCGACAGATATGCAGATGGATTAATAGACACCCTTGAAAATGGACACTTCGGAAAATAGACAATACAAACACGAAAGGATCACACTACGATACAGCTCGGAATATTCCACAGGACAACTCGTACAATGGGTGGGGCTCATCACTCACATCAGCTGGTCTCTGACAAGCTTATATTGAGAATTATTACGAAATCTCCTTTGCTGTCATTTTCATAAAGTATTCTCTTGCATTCATTGCATAATTGGAATCAAAATACATCCGATGCAATCGGAAGACGATAAAATGCATTGTGCCTAGTTCACGCGCTACTGCTACGTGCATATCTTAATCTCGCGTCCTATGCGGTAGCCTTGAGAATTCAAACGACCACGAGCTCAAAGAACAAAGGTAAACCACCCACGTTGACATCATACTTCAGCAGCACTTTGAAAAGTAAATAAAACACAAAGTACTCACTGAGTCAATATCAGAAACTAATTCACTCTTGAAGGTCGCTGAAGAGTTCTAGAATAAATAGCGCTTTTGGGGTCATGTAAACGTTGCCGCTTTAGCTTGAAGGCTGATGTTTTCCGGGAATAAACGATGTCTTAACCGCATAGCACTCGACTCAAAAAACGGAGCTGGGCACAGGGTGGAACCTAAGTCGTGAAAATTGTCCCGGTAGTTCTGGCGCATCTATCAGAACTCGAGGTGCCACAAAAAAAGGCCGTCAACTGATAATGATGGCAATGCTACCTTATACTAGCAATAAGTATGCATTTTAACGATTGACAAGCTATTTTAGGAATCACCCTACCGGTCAGGTAATCACTACAAAACAGGTGGGGGTCGAGTAGTGCTCGAGGAATTTCAACCAACACGATTCCTATGAGGATTCCTCCACTCATGCTTGACCCAGGGCTGACTATCAGCTCAGTACTGCTGGTGCAGTGACACTCATCGGAACCATTAAAGGCTGGGGCCGTATGAGATATTCAAGTCTTCTTTGTTTCCCAGAGGCTATGGCGCTCTTTGCGGCGACCGTCAGAAATGGTGCGACCATCGGTCACATTGTGGACGTTTGCGATTCGAAGATAAGATGAGACGGCAAATGAAATGAATCTAGATAAGAAGGCATTAACCCGTTGGCGGCATAGAATCTTCTGTCACAAGTGAAAGTACAACCCAAATGGCTCAATTAGTACCAATGGCTATTGACCCCGAATATAGCGAGCTGCCGTTCACGCGCGATAAATAGCACCACTGGAAGGTGCTTGCGCAAAAGTGCATGGGCTGTGAAATGAGAGCTCATGCAAATTGTGATATGTAGGCGTAGTCGATGGCTTTCATTTAATGTCTCAAGCAACATGATGATAGGAAAAGTGCGTTGGTGGGTTCCTTCAGCATCGCTGACTGACGTTAACAAATCCAATTCCTTTTTCATAACAAGAACAACGCCTCTTCACGGAATCAGCCAGGGGTTTGGGAGCTCAATCAAGAGCCGCCACCTATACTAATGGCGGCACACACTGCGAAAAACGGAAGATTCTATGCATTCTGCAAAAATCAACTCCAAAGTAGCCCTCTTGCTCAAGGTAGTACTTGGCGTCGGACAATCTCTCCGCAATATGAATTCCAGAAGCTTTACCTTTCGTCGTAGTCTCCTCAAAAACCTCGAAAAACTAAAGGCATCGAAGGTAAGACAAAATTGTCAACTGCTGAATTTGAACTTTTAACTATACCACTGCAGACCCTCACTCTCATAGAATACGCTCAAAAGTATGACCTGCAACCTAGAGAGGAGTGCTTCGCATGCGATTCGGTCATTTGTCTTCACATCTCCTATTTATCAGCTGGTACCATTTGAACAACCTGAACCAACAGCAACGGGCGACCAAAAACCACCAATCAGACCATCGACCCAATTCGCCTTAGCCGATGTGACCGATCGTCCCGCGGCCACCCTCGCCTTCAACTAGGACACGAGAATGGGTTAACCACGGGGCACCATATAGTAAAATATCAGTATTTCAGAACGGTAAGATCCCAAAACGAAAGGAAGCCATCCCTAGCAGTGAACTCAACGAGATATCTAACCAATACTGACAAGAGGTCAGCCAAAAAAGGACGATGTAAAATTTTCGTGCCCCATTAAAAATGATCGCAGCATAAACAGAAATGTTCGTTCTTTGCATTTGCACATATTCGTTATTTCACACCCGCGTTCTATGAATTTGCACATATTCGTTATTTCATGCCTATGTAAACACCGGCAAATCGCATGGATAAATAAACATGATCGCCAGGATTCTACAGATGAACAATTTGAGGAAATGGGACCCTCCCCACCCTCCATTCACAAAAACTGGAAACAGGCGCTAAAGGACAACAATTCGAGGGAAAAAGCTATGAAATGCTGAGCTTACAAATGAAAAAAAAAACTTCCCCCGTCTTTCAGAGCAGTTCTCACCCTACGCTTGGGTATAAATCCACGCTCTCGACTTTTGTTCCCCTCTCCCCCAACACTTTTGCACCCTGAAAGATTTCTGAGCAATAATGGCTTTGAATGATGAACTTTGCTACCGAAATTGAGATGTATAAACTCGCCGTTGTACGAAGATAACGAATAAACTGAGACTTTACGTAGTGCTTGGAGTGGTCGTGGTCGTAATGAACGTTACGTTACAACGCCGGTTGAGAGAAGGGGGGGGGGGGCAATGTGGACAATCCGCCTGGCGCCGTCGATTGGGTGTTCTCTGCTCGGCCTCACCACACTTAACACCGTCCGGACCACCACCGCACTCAGTTATGCCGTGCCCCTCCCTTTATTTTCGTGTTAATATATAGAACATCTGTTCAACGAGACTCCTTCGTCACAGCTATGCGTGAAGAGCCTTTGTAGTCATAAATTCACAGCACAAAACAGCACAGAGAACGGTTGAAGGCAATTACGGAAGAAATAAAAAACATCAGAAAACCCGTTTGCAAATTTCTTCCAGTCGAAAGGATTTTATAAGGAATAATGTTTGCAATCACCGATCGTATAATGCCCCCTTACTCACAAGCCATTCAAAGGACCCAACCCCGCATCTTTCTATAGAAGGCTTCGCGGACGACCCGACTCGACCCGAGACGGCCGCGCATATTTCCAGAACCATCTCGAATGACCCCGCGCAGCGCCATTCTAGAAGCTTCGCTGAACGTTCATTTCCAGCACAGAACTGAGGACTCGAAAAAAAAAACCTTTGAAATCGCAAACCTACGAGAGTGGGCCTGTGCTGTCGTCGATGCCAGCCGAAATGCCATACTGGGGTTGCGGTCTCTTCCAGTCAAACGATTTCACAATACATCCAACACGCCATTTTTTCATATGTGAATATTAAACATTTCCATGATGACGAAGCCCCTAACAGCTGTCACTCAACATACCATGTGATGCCTGCCATAAAGGGAAGGGAGCAGTCTGGCTGCTTGTGCATGACCCTTTTTTCCTTTGCAGCGAAATGACACCATTTTCACAAAGAGCAAAAAAAGAACAGCAACGAGGTTCCTACAGGAGAATGCTACCGCGCAATCGATTTTTTCACTGCAGACTCCTGACTACGACACCAATCAACAACAGCAACTCATTCTACAAAGGTGAGCAACAACATTTGCAGAAGGGAAAAGAGCCTCATAAGAAAACTCTAATCTTGAAAGGAGACTGAAAGACCTTATGAAACATCTACGACCACAGCGGTGATAGCGAAGCTAATAAGACGTTGTCCCCCCGAATGCCAATAGAGGAAATCTCTGAATACCTGTGACAACCAACCAAACACGATCTCAGTGGTAGAGGCAGCTACCGAACATCAACGCCGTTGGCCGAAACTACAAGGGTCGATGAGGCGGAGTGAACGCCGACCTGGCCGGCTAGCTGTCGGTCCCAAGATCGATGCGAGCCTGACAACAGCGCATATGTATAGCGACATAGGCCAGTAATGCTGATGCAACGGGTTTTTATATCAATGCATATTCTTGCAAATTAGCTTTATAAAGCTAGTCTCAGGTAATACTGCCAGAAATTTCAAATGAAGCCTTTCAAGCAGGGTTAACTAACAGAAAAACACTACCGATACTGTTTTCATCAAATTATTACAAACATCAACAAAAAAAGAGGTTAACAACAAATAAATCCCACATAGTTGCTCAAGTAATGGCAGAAGGGTCCGTACCCATCAGTGAGATGGAGTACATCTTGAAACCATCTAGGCCATGCTGTAGAATTATTCATAGAATCACAGCACGTGCGGGTTCTCGTCAGAGTAGCGCTGCCTTGACCCGAGCGTGCTACACCACGCTCCATTCTTAGGTATTTCTTGACAACAATCCCTTCATGGTGACTATGGAACCAACTACCATATGCAAGGAGTGCACTAAAAAGGTAAATCCAACAGGCTCGGATCAAGAACCGCTTAGATTTACTCTATCGTACCCGAGCGCCAGCAATTGCGAGAAAGGGAACTAGGAATTGTCATAAATCAGTGAATGAGTGGGTATTATAGTAAGAAGTTAAGTAGTCATCAATGAGATGGTACAGTGAGAAGTGGCATGCATTCCCACTCTCGTTGGGCGGGGATCAAATCCCGCAACAATACCCATACAGAACAAAGAAGCTTTCGATCTTTCCGAGGAAGGTGAATTGGTACCCGACTCGACCGTGAGGGTGAAACACTGACTACATCACCTGGCTCCCGCAATCACCCGATACAATGATTCTTCCGATGATATATGATCTGCTGCAAGAATTCGTGATTTTATGGCAAAAATTTTTGCTTGAAAAAAAAAAACATTACTTACGGAATGACCCAATACAATCCAAAGCACACTCATCACGATCAAGAAAAGGGACCAAAATGCGCGACGTATTCCAACAAGGGATTTATTAGCGACAAAAACTTTATCCCGATATCTTTTGAGTTGCAATTGCCTAAATTTCACGTGGGCAGTTTTGGATGAAAAGGTGTAGTATAACGCGCGCAGCAAACTGTCTGTAACTTCCACCGGATACTGCAAATGATAGGTCAAACACCGACGAGATATGTCTCTTGATAAATAAATAACCCTTTCATCCTTCATTGATAACAATAAGATCAGGTGATCGCAGTAATCCTCATTTCTGCACTGTCTTTTCAAAGGTGTGCTGCAGAAGAAACCGATATGGCGTAGCGATGGCCCCAAAGTGACTCAAGCGGGGTGTTCAAAGTGGGCTGGGCCCAGTGGGAGTCCAAAGCCACTAACCAAACAGCACCATACGCAACGGCTTCTGTACCACGTCCTTATCAGACACTTTTATTGCTCTTCTTATTTTTACCTTCGCACACAACTTCCCTGCGTATGACTTCAAAGCAAATACAATCTAATAAAAATAGCAAATAAATAAAACAAAATGATAAAATAAATAAATAAATAAATGAGAGCGCAATGTTATTTCGGGTCGATGACACTATTCTCAGAAAAACCAATAATTTCTGTGTGACCAGACCTATTTATAACTAGAGCAAACACTCTTCATTTCTTCGGGGCAACATAATTATACGGATAGCCTGTACCTTGGGGGCAACTAGGTAGAGTATGGTACCATCAAGGCCGATCGATTTATGTAATCAATTTTTTGACCCTCTTAGTCTAAATCTTGATGAAAAAATCAGATTGCACTGATCATCTTGCCATCAATCTTGCACTAGAATAATACTTTTGCTACGGCTCATACAGCTACCACATTGCGCTTTGAATTTCTGCTTATATTATTTTTTGTTATTTATTTTTTCACTAGAATACACAAATGAGCTCATCAGAACAAGTGGATGACACGCGTGAATGCTGTAAAACGCGAGCCAGCTTTTTTCGTGTTCCAGATTCCGAGATTCCGACCACAAAGAACGTTCAGCAATAAGAACTGAAGCGATGTCTCATACACTCAGCGTGAACACTAATGCTATAGTAGCTCGCCCTCACATGAAATAAATTCGAAAAATGCCTTCACATGTAAACAATTTCAAACGCAAAAACCTGATGAGTATAGCTATTGGGTTATCAGATTCAATTACTGAAATCTACGCCCAACTGACCAATACAAAATCGAATCAATAATAAAAAGTAACACACGTAATTGTTTAGCACATATCAATGAAATAATTGAAGATCTAATGATCATCCTATCAATAGAGGGATGAATTTGGAACAGCGACTAGGGAACCAACTGCTCACATGCATAACTATGTACACCAAAGGATGCATTCTGAGTTTATTCCCTATTTGTTTTAAACCACAGAATAATCTCCCTGAACCCTCAAAGTTCAACCAAATTTCATTGGACTGAGAACGCACAAAGGGACTGATATGTAGCGCTCATAAAAACTGAGAAATTGGCAGAAATCGAGCATGATTTTTTTTTGCCGGTTCCTACAAAAAATCACATTTCATTACTTTCTTTTGTTCCTTTCATAAGACTTTTTTGCTTTCATAAGAGCAATATGGTCCAATGGTAATTAAACTGAGGAACTGATAGGGTCAAGCACATCGATCGTTACGAATGTAACTTTGGATGAACGCGATTTCTAAGGAACAGACGGTTGACTTGGTTTAAATTACCCCCATCTCACTTTGGAGACTCATCAAGGACAGAGATACTGTGTAGCTGTTTCAAATTCTCCTTTTAAAAACACCAGAGGGTGAAATTTGGCAGATTGGGGAAAATGAAAGTAAGGGTGCTCAGCAGTGTAGGATTGGAGAAAGGACGAAATAAAATAGCAAATGCCCCGAGAAATTGGATCCCAGGAACCGCCATCTCTTTCACCTTCTCTGCGTCACTGTCTAAGGGTAGACTGCGGACGGGCTATGGTGGGAATGAGCCGGCTGCGAATGATGTTCCGCCCTCGCCGGCAACTCGTCCGGATGATGAACTGCGGCCCGACAGGCAGTGTTGCGGTATCGTGATAACACCGCACGCCACGATTTTTCGATGCGAGTTGCGCTACACATCACCTCTTTTGAAGTGGAAGGTTTGTCTTCAAACCTGCCTCACAGTTCTCTCTTGATGCCTTTAACAGCGAATATTCAATACAGCCACCTTTTCATTGAGAGTTCGCCACTCACTAATTTTCACTTGTGGCATTTGTTCATTTCATCTGTTCGACCAACATTTAGAGTTTTGAAAGCTTCCGGCATTCAGTTTCATTACTTTGCGCTCTCGGTGTGAGCGCGGACCTTTTCTGATGAAGTGGACATACATACATATAATCTTAGTGTGAGTGAATGGTGGCGAACGAACGATATCATTCAACTTTTTTTATGGAAGGAGCCATTTCCGGGTACACACTTATCATTTTAACACTGCACTACACTTTTTATCATTTTATGGCATGTCGACGTGACCAGAGAGAATTGTCTGATCACGCAGACTCCGTAGTGCGTTATGATCGGGTACACAGTATGGCGACAGATCTTCTTAAAAGTGACAAGTCAGATAAAAACAGCGCTAGGGGCCGCGTAGATGTTCCAAGGCCTGGATGAAACATCAATCGAACCGTCACGCAATCTAGCGCGACCACGACAGCTCTCTATGTAGGTTAACTGAAGTTATATGAACTTCCTGTAAACGATGTGATGCTCTCATCGGCGGTAAGATGCGTTTTGAATGTTACGAGTCCCACTGGAGATGCTAAGCCGAGGTCTACCTATTTCATACGCAGTAAAAATGACTAGAATTCAAGCTGATCGGAATGCGAAAATAGCCATACTCTTAGCAGCCAATTTCTCCAGATCTTCTGTTTCCGAACAAACCTACGAATCTTTTCCAATTGCCAAGGAAAAGTAGCTGCGCTTGTGCACGCCTACATGTCCACCACATTTACTGTCAAAGCTGACTCACACTATACCAGGATCGATGATCAGAAAAAGAAACTTGGAGTGTCTACGCCTTTTTTCTCTAAGTTCCTACAGACTTTTCTAATGCGATTATGCTATTTGCACTCCCGTCCTGCTCCCATTGCTTCAGCAGTGACAGCACTCTGATGCTAGCATAAAACATGAAGGGTCCAAAGCCCTCAATCTACAGGAAAACTACCATACAGTATGGGGTTCCAACTCGATAGTGAGTCACTCCATAAAGAGCAAAAAGGCAAAAAGGAGCATCTTCAGGACAATATTAACGAGAATTTACTGCGATTTTCTATACATTGTGTACAAGAAGGCTTAGAGGATGAGCAACGTACACCACAGATACTGCCGCTAGCAGAAATGGCCCAAAAAGAAATCAAATAAAGCAATCATTGACAAATGCTGCAAATGTCACTCACGACAGGGATCTCCTTTTGGTGCTCCAGAACAACAAGCTGAACTTTTGGAGGAACAACCAGTGGAATGCTCTCGGCTTGTTTTATGGCTCGGGGAAGGCTTATGCGAAGACTGCTATCGTTGTTGATCAGCTAAAAAGTGACGGTATAGAGTTTTTATGTATACAACTTGAGTAACAGGGGCAATAAGAAGATCGTAAGAAGTAGGACAGGAACACTGACAAAGAACGATAGCGAACAGCACAGCATAACGTGCATTCACTGAACGCAAACAATAACGTAAAAATGATAAGAATTTCTGACACTCACTTTCCAACAATGTCGTATCACACCACTCTGCAAATACGAAGAATCCTTCAGAACGGACAATCGAAGGATTGGCCGTATGAGGCCGGGCTTCTCGAATATCACTTCTACATTCTGACCATCTTCACCTTAATTTTCAAAAACAAGTTTAAGAAAATTTTTTATGGAAGAAACAAAGAGTTCGAAGAACTATTTCACTAATAAGGAGCTCAGAGTAGTGCTCTTATAACAAATGTTTTATATGTTGATTTTTGAGAATTTTTGGAGCCTTACACTGTTTTCACAAAAATCAAAAAAAGCTATTTGAGGTGAACAAAAAGAACTGCTCTGGAATTCGACCGAACTCTACATCGTTAACACGCAAAAGCCTAATGCACACAGTTTTTACCTCCTACATCTATTTACCATCCATGAAAGACCCTCTACAACACGTGATAAATGCTTTAAACTACTGATAGATACACTTTGAAGAATAACAAATGACCAACAACTGGTTTCACGTTAAACCATCCTCCATCAACGATCACGTAATGATGGCAATCACTTCCTAGAACTGCAACCAGAAAAAAGGTGAGGCGTTAACGTGAAAATAGTGTGATCAGTGAAAAAAAGCGGCTCGATGGTTAGTGTCGTCGACAATCAATTGGCGGTGGAAACGCGCTTCACACGAACAATGGAAAGCAATATGATTTTTTTTGTATTTGAAGGTGTACACTTTAGAACTAGCAATACTTTGATTTGAGTACTGAGAAGGATGTACATTGTAGTTGCTTATTTTCTATTCGAAAATACTTTTCCTGACCAGGTGGTGTAGAGACTAGCAGCATACAAAGCTTCAGAATATAGCTGAGGCGTGCCCAAGTTCGAATATCCTCAAATCATCGCAAGGCACTTGCTTGATATGTGCCACTTTCCTGCATTCAAAACTTTCCAGGCTCTGACGAAGGCGACAAAGCGAAAAGCTATCCGTATGAAGCTATTTAATATCTTGGTTTAGGCTGCAAGAACAGACACATAGTGGAGGCGATCGAAATTATCGCACTCGCTGAGAAAAAAGAGAAAACCAGCAGAACAGGTCAAAACAAGAGGACTCGTATCCCCCCCTCCCCCCTACTTCTCATAGGAGACGTGTTGTTCCGCCCGACGCATTAATGACGTATCGATCGAGGCAAAGCGATTCTGTGATATGTGGTGGTCACATGCGGCAGCACCATGACGCGTTCCCATGACGGTAGAGCCGGGATTAGGGAATCTCATCAAACTCCCATGGGCCCGGTGCCATCTTCATAGGTCTTATGCAGCCTTCATATGAAACGCTCCATATATCGTCTATGCGGACTATTCGTGATCATAGTGAGCACATTGCCTTCTCCCAAATTCACAAATGATCGCCCACACGGCCTTCGAACAGTCGTGGATGTTTACCTTGGGTTACCTTGACATCTCGAAACAATTTCAATGTCACATGCACTTTGAAATGGATATGCGACTTACGCGCCCACGATCGATCTTTCATTTTCATTCGCATTGAGTTAATGCATTTGTATGGTCAAGTGACACAGCAGCGCGATTTTTCGACGCTCCATATATCGTCTATGTGGATTACTCGTGATCATAGTGAAACAATTTCAATGTCACATGCGCTTTGAAAAGGATATGCGAATTACGCGCCCACAATCGATCTTTCATTTTCATTTGCATTGAGTTAATGCGTTTGTATGGTCAAGTGACACAGCACGGAGAAGTTTCCAATTTTTTCGTTGCTTCAATGGCCCTATACTTAAATCATATGTCCGCGCCTCCCCAAATTTGGTGAACCTTTTTCAGAGTCAAAAATTTTCAAACCCATCCCCTACACTCTAGTCACTCACATCTTCAGTCTCGTCCGAAACCTTGCCTTAGTATGCCCCAAACATCTAATCCTCTAATAGGATCTCAACTCATTAGTGACTTTTAGCGCTGATGGAATGGAGCTCTAATCTACCCTGTGATCAAGTAAACACGAAGCTTGCATTAAATTGGATATCCGATAAGAGTGGCGACATTGATGCAGCTCTAATTCGAAAAATTCTGCAAATGCAAATTTTGCATGTGCTTTTCTATAGGAACAGGAAGAAAAATTGCCAAGCCTCCTTAGATATGGCATAATTCATGCATTCGATATCAATTTCGTGACCAGTTAGTGTCCAAATAAATTCCACGACCGACACAGGCTCGGGCTAAGCAGTTGACCACGAGGTCAATGGCATGCGTCGGCGGTAGTGGACATAAGGGCAGTCTGAGACTGACGATATACGATTGGGTAATAAGACACTCAAAAATCATGAGTATTTTCCGGACTAATGCTTTAATTTAGTCAAATAATTATTAGTCATCGAAAAATCCTATTTGAAAAACTTTAAAAGAAGCTCACCACTCATTTTTTCAACTTTTGCTATCATGCCAGTGGCAACAGAATGGTTATGTAACGAGCAGCGTGCTTCCGCAATAGATTTTTCCAGCTTAGCACCACCTGTTTGCGGGGATTCCAAGTGAAGGGACCACATGAGATCCAAACTGCAACTTAAAATTTGAGATTACAACGGATTCGATATCAGTAAGTACCGTACCTTCGGTGAGTAACGATTAAACTGGGATGTCGCAGGGTCAGAAAGTGCGTTATTCGATCCAGATGGCCGATTCGAGGATCAACGGCTTTCACAACGTGACGTGTCCATTCACCGTGCTCCAGCAATACGTCGAGATACTAAAAACATCACTAATAAAACATCAACCTAAAACTAAAACATACTGATATCTGCGATTTCCAGGGGAGCATACGGCAAAGCGTTTTGAAATCAATCCATTTATAAGCTGTTAATCTATTGGATATGAGATCAGAAATATAGCGTCTGTGACTTGCATGAAACACACATTGACTTCACTCAGAAGAATAACAGAAATAAAGCCTAGAGTGTGGGCTGCCTCTAAAGGACGTGAAGACCACCTGGAAGAACCACCCGAGGCATCTTTGCAATACCAATGCGACGACAGGGATAAAAGAGATAGAGACGGTAAGAAATGGTCGTTTTGAAACGAACTTTCGAGGTTAGAAGTGATCATCGATAGAGAAACTCGGATTCAGAAGCGCGACGTTGTGGTCTGTATTCGCATCTTCGGCGCATCTCTTCGAACTGCAGCATCACCTTTCCGAGTTGCTCGCCAAAGGAGATGTCATTTGTTGTATCGCAAGGTGTATTTCATGCACTAATGATGATGTGAAATAAGTGAAACAACAAACAGCAGCCATCAAGTGAAACAATGAATGGTAAAATAAGTGAACGGTTAGAAAAGGCGGCCTGTCAAAAAAAATCCATTGAGTTCATACTCGACATCTTGGCAATGTTTCGTGTGTGCATTGTCTGCAAGCTAACCACCTACAAGTGTTACGGTACGATTTACAGTACGCCAGAATTTCCAGCTCCTGGTGTCTTCAATCCAGGCTTCGCTAAATGATTGCCCTTTTCGACACCTGGAACGCTGTGAAGCAAAGGCTCTCAATGACAAATCGCAGAATCAGACACAGACCTTGATTTAACATCTGCAGTCATGTTTAACGTCTTTTCGCAATCCTGATCACCACCATGAAACCACCCAACCCTTTCCCTTATGAAGTCGTACCACTGTCCTAGTACACCTTCAGTAAACACCTCAAAACTAGTAAATGGAGAATGTCTGTGGAATAAAGAATACGACCCACCTGACTACCAGCTAAAAGGAATCGTCCACGAAAAAGTGAGTTTTTGTGTTACCCATATGTTTATGTTGTAATATTTGCCTAATGTGGGCCTCATGCAAAATTTCACGCGAGAAAATGTGAATCTGGCTGAGATACAGCACCATAAAGTACGTCCGGGTGGGCGGGGCCTCCGTGTAAAAGCTCGTCCCGTCGTCCACCGTGGTGGAGACGCATTGTAGGAACAGAAAGTTACGTAAACAGTCCCACTCTCCGTTCCTAACGGCGGCGACGACGGGACGAGGCTTTTCCTCGGAGGCCACGCCTATCCGGACGTACTTTGTGGTGCAGTATCTTAGCCGGATTCACATCGTGAAACTCTGCATGAGGCCCACAACCCAAAAACTCATTTTTCCGTGGACGATTCATAAAGCAGAAATCCCCTGAGCACGAAATCATGGGAACATTTCCACCTTCCTTTCGATTTATTTTCTCAAAACCTTTTTGCTACCGCGAATCTTTCCCTCTATCTGGATACACTTGTCTTATCGGGTGTTCAAAACACTAGAAAAACCTGTGATTTATTGCAGAGAACGAAGGTCGTGCTTACGGTGAAGCCTAAAGTACAAGAAAGAATAGCTTCATACTACGGGAATAACCGTATATGACTACCCCACATATATGTACTGCTATCGCCACGCATTTTTCATCGTCGAACAGCCGGAAAAACGTAAAAAAAAGATAAATACGAAGCACAGTTATCCACTTCATATGTTTCTTCGTAATTGAAAAGAAATGTCTCGTCGAAACATTGTCAGCCGATAACCTTTGGGCCTCTAGTTTTTCAACTACGGTCAGTTCTCCGAAGGATGTGGACACAGAAGAGGTGGAACGCTCCCAGGAACTTGCTCTTTTTGCCGAACCAGCTAGAAGAGGAGCCTGAGGTCCGCAACATCGTAGGAAATACGACGAGTTTTGCTTTCCTCTTGATTACGAAGATGTCAAAATGTCATTTTTGATGAACCCCGGTAACCATTTGATTTCGCATATCACAGCTCAATACTGCACTCTGTCTACAATTACCCAGACCTCAGCTACCGCTGTCTGCACTTTCACTTAGGTATTCCTGAGAAGCACGTGAGCATATTTGCTGGATCTTTGAGGATTCAAGGCCCTAGCCTTTGTGGAGAAGGAAAGGGTTTCTACGGCTCCTAGATTATGAAAAAATAGCGTTTATACTGGGATGCCCTATCTCCTCATTGCGATAGCACCCTTTTTCTCCAGTAGTCTCCCTCTCATATAACCAAGTGTACCCATAAAGCACCGCAAAAAGGCCATAAAAACTGCAAAGAGTGCCTCCTGGAGTTTTGCAGTCGCTCAAGTCCCCAGGACGGCAAACATCTGACCAATGACTTTGGCGGCAGGATAAATTTTTTCAAGATATGTCATGGTCACATCCACCGAAATGGAACTTGAAATATTCTGTAAAACTGGCAAATTTTGATTCATTCCGATAGTTTCACAATAACACCCAGAAACAAAAATTACACAATGATCTTTCCAAACATGACGAAATGGAATTGCTCTATCATTTCGTAATACGCGATTTTGGTGTATCATGTCGATGCAATAGACTATTTCTCTAATCAAACAATCACTTTTTTAAACGCCACTCAATAATTCAAAAACACACTGCTATGGAATTTCCAGATATTGAGTACTTATTTCAAAAATAATATATGAACGTATTTTATTTTGACTCGAAATTTCAACCCCTATGTACTTTACTTAAGCTGTAATTCCTCAGACGGTATTACGGGAAAACACCTTCGCTCACACGTGCATTTGCGTAGTATGACAATTACCGTCAGCCCAACGCCAGATAAATCAACTGGCGCGCGACTTTCGGGATGGAACCCACTTCGGGCTGCACTAGTATTGTTTTTCGCGCGAACCCATTGCATCATCGTTCTGATATCGTTGCTGTAGTGATATTGTACAGCACGTCATGTAGGATAATTAGACGGCTACTAAAAGCTATACCGTTTTCATGGAGCGCTTTGAATGGTCTGGATATTATTTTCGGAGAAATGCAAGTAAGATGTAGACTTGTTTTCGGTATGTTAAAATATATGTTGTATATGTATGTATATGTCAAGGACATGGATTATAAATTCATGCACATCCATTTCTACAGACGCAGATGAAAAAGCCCAAAACAAAGAGCAAAAAAGACCTTTGTGAGCAAGTGCACAAGAGGAGTCACTGCTAATGCAGTTGGGTGGAACTCCACTGCGCTCGACTTCTGGCACTGCGTTTGCCTGGCTATTAGCCTAAGCCTCAGTTTGGGGAAAGCCCATCTTCGCCTCGAGTAAAGCTTGGCTAAAAATATGCACTTTAGTGTACATGGTATCGAGTGAGGGGCGACAGTGCGACAACAAGAGCCCCCTCCCGCCTCACCCCCACCTCCCACTGTTAGCACCGATGAATCCTCCGCCCAGAGCTGGGCCTGAACCTTAAAGGCACAGATGACGAGTGTCGATGTAGTGTTTGAAATCCGAAGATTCCGTCAATCTTATATTCCGTTTTGTCATATGAAAAAGACAAGAACTAGGTGTGCGTCAAATTCATTACTTACAAGGTTTCGGCAGCCGTCTGCCTATTCGACCACGAAGGCAATGGTGCTGTGCCATATAACTACAGCAATGGGTTCGCACAAAACAATTCTGGTCCAGTTTGAGTGAATGTGATACCGGAAGTCGCACTCCAGGACAGTCCATTTCGGAGCTCTTGATAGGGCGTGGCCTACGCACTTGGTTGAGTGTATCAGACTCTGTCACTCCGCCGCACACTCCCACCCTCGCCACTCAGGCCACGTCCTATCTAGCGCTGTGAAATGGACTTACCTAGGCGTTGGTCACAGTAACTGGCAAAGGTACGCAAATGCACGTGTAGACGAAGGTATTTTATTGGGTCTGTGCAGAATAAATGGCCAAAACGGAACACTTTTTTCAAAACGCCATAACTTCGCTCAGACACAACTTTATTTGTCGAAATAAAAACCATTCGAATCTACACAACCTTGCCAACGATCTGGTAAAGAAAATATGCCATCATGATCAAATTCAGGATTGCGAAAATTGATGAAGTCAACGATGGCATTTTCAACATGCATCGTTTCGCCGAACTCCTTCTGACCCAGGTTTGCATCGAGAACCGGGAAAAAGTGGTAATTCGTCAGAGATAGGTCTGAGGAAGAAGGGGGGTGAGGGAGAGTCTCGATCAGTTTCTGCCGGGTGACTTTCGAACTATGGGGTTTTGCGTTGTTTTGCGCACCCAGTAAAAAATGATGCAGTTAGGCATCGAGCCTCTCCCTCACCCCCCTTATTCCCCAGACATATCCCTGACGGATTACCACTTTTTCCGGATTCCCGATGCAAACCTGCGGCAGAAAAATTATGCACGGTAAAAATGCCATTCTTGACTTTATTGATTCTAGCAATCCAATATTTGATCATGGTGACATATTTTCTTCAACAGATCATTGGCGAAATTCTGTAGATTCGAATGGTTCTTATTTCAACAAGTAAACTTGTGTCTGAGCGAAGTTATGGCCAGTTATGCTTTGGCCATTTATTCTGCACAGTCCTAATACCTCCTCGAACAAGCAAAGTTGAGAATATGAAAAGTTAAACCACAAATCAAATCAGGTTACTAACCTTAAGAGCATCTCTTAGCGCAGCACTTGTGACCGAGTGATCCGCACGACTCAATTCCATCAGTGATGGATGAAAACGAACCTATATAATGAAGATTGTGATGATGACTTTGGGAAATTTCAAACTCTCAACTAAGCATTGAACTTAACAGCATCAGGCGTCTGCCGATAAATTGCTTGCAGATAATCAACAAAAATTAGGAATGGCAAGCTCAGCCACTGCTACCTAGAAAAAAAGCATCGATACGACCAGTAAAATCACATGTTCCATAAGGGAACCAGGTACTGGAATGATTTCGAAAGACAAATTCAAAATGGCAAACGCCTGATGCTGTGTATGCGTTTTTGCAAACCAGAATTTAACAACAAAACGTAAAATACCCGATTTATGGCTCTCCCACGGTTTCAAGGAAATAATGCACCTTCACCGATTTTGCTTTTTTGCTATCCAATCCCACCACATCACAGGGAACTGCCCAACCAATGCCCGGTACACGCCGAGGTTCTCCGATCAGTTGATCAAAGTCCACAGCAACCGGCATTATGCGATTACGGATTTTCCTGAAAATAATAATTCCATCGTTCTAATGGGTCTTCACGAATTCATATTTGCAGGGCCCCTCGTGTGACTTCCCACAACCTTTGCAATGTTTGCTGACGGATGTGTTGCAAACTGAGAGAGCGTAGAGAACGGAGGGTCACGGAAGGGAACGTGGAACGTGTGGACGGTGAAGAGAGTGTAGATGATGGGGCAAATTTTCCACGTCAGGAAAAAAAGAATGATGCACTCTCACGAGGGGCTCATCACATTTACTATTGTCATATTTTTGCAATACTAGAAAATTGAGGGGATCGGCGGCCTTTTCAGGAAATCAGTGGCTATACCGATACTAAGTGACTAGTGACACAGCTAATTCTCACAAAAAAAGACGGATGTGACTTTGAGAGTTGCCCATCCTCTATCAGACTGAAGAAAAGTGAAAAAAAAACAATCTCCATAAAAACCTGACATGCAACCTTGTCAGAGAAGGATTCTTAATATGTATATGAAAATATGGAGAAGACCGCTCTTTACGGTAATCCGTCAGAGAATTCTAGTGGAGAAAACGAAGGCTTTTCACCAGTAAAAATAAAGTCACGTTGTAAAATAACAGGCCTAACTCACTGATGATTGAGTTGTGCAACGATTTTCCCTTTTTCAAGAACATCGTTGGAACGCATTTCGGATGGCTGCAAATAATATTCTAAACGACCATCGAACAGTTCAACTATAGATCGATAGGAACTGAACATATTGTACACTGACGACGAGTACAAAAGGTAAAGGCAATACAAGTCTTTAATTATTTTAGTGATCAATGACCTGCTTATTTTTGTAAAAAAAAATGAAATTTATATTTCGTCTAGATTCCCGGTAAGCGCACCAACAGGAGGATCAGTTTGGGATTCAGATTCTCACACAGAACCCTCTGAAGCTCAGAGAATGACAGAATGCGAGACGTATCATCGGTTAAGACGGCTGCACATTTTAGCGAGAACGCCAGTGACCGCCTGCAGCTGCCCAGTCGTAAACCTCCAAAGCTTATAACGAATGACGCACTCGAATCCCTTTGGAACAACTACCATCTTCAGACTAATGCCCTCTGAACAAAACATGCGTGATGAATGGTAAGCTGTCCAAAAGCGATAATGGGGGATTTACCAAAGGCCTTTTTTCATTGGAAAAATCAGGATATGAGGCCTAATATCGACAGAAGTTAAGAAAGCATCGTGTAAAGATAGATGAGAAGCTTCTATATTTTCCGCTCAAGCGGAAAGAGGAGACACTGAAGAAAAATGGGTGAGAGATACAAACATATCAAACATGGAGTAAAAACGTAGACGAGGAAGTAGCCTATTCCTGCTCTCCCTTCTGTTCATCTGATCAATGTTCCTTTAACCGGGATTACGCCAAACTACTATTGGACTATCCGGTCCAAGCCAAGTACTCTCGACAAATAATCGTATATAATTCGTGGAAGTGGAGGAGATGGGCAGGTGGTTTAACCTCAATAGTCAGCATCCGCTGGCACCACTTATATAGAGGGGAATGGGAAGAATGGTGATCTTTGCGTATCAAATGTGATCAATGGAGGTCGCGCAATTCTAAGCGTGACCGCCACGCATTAATTAATCACACGAATTTGAATTGAAATATAAAAATATGAAGACCATCAAACGGTCTTTTTCACAAAACCTGCTTTTTATAAACATTACGCAGAAACGTCAGGTTTTCTCATAAAATGCTTCAACAAAACGATATTGTAAGTCTTGGGGACATAAAACAACTGAAAGCCAGCAATATGGTCAAATTTGAAAATGAAATCAGAGGTTATGAGCGGTGCGGCAAGGAAGGAAAAAGAAATGCAACGGACAAAAACCAGAGAAATGGGACAATGTGTTCTTTGTTGATTCGCGGACGAGCTTTGCAGCGAATCCCACGGTCGGCGAGCATTGACCTCGGCCACGCGGGTCTATAATATGTGGCAGTAATGCCACCGTCAGACTTTGCGATTTTGCGGTGTCGTGACTCCACACGCGAAGTTGCGGCATGGTATAATCTCACTGTCGTAGTACCGCGTGCGAAAGTCGCAAAATTGAAAACTCTGGCGGCGGCCTAATACGAGGCCTAACGACGCGCTATCGCAGAAAAGTCGCTGCACACCCTGAAACGCTTTGTTGTCTTTTGAAGCTCTTGATCATTACAGTAAAATCCTTTGGTCGGACGTTGTCTTCCCGCTCCCAGTATTCATGTGTGAAGAGGTATCCCTTTTCCAGATTGCCGCTAAATGCCAATACCTTACCCAGTCGACGAAGGTTTTATAAGCAAATGACTCAATAACCTAACCAGTGTGACCATAGCTGATAATACTGAGTAACAAAACATTCGCTTTTCAAATGAGGCGAGGCGACTGGCACAATGAATGTCTCCGTCAGTCCGAGGTAGGGGCCAGACGACAGAGCCGACGGTGCGTTGTAGACATAGTGACGAAAAAAAGGAAGATGAATGTCACGCAAAGAACAAAAACATGTCGAAGCGCGATTCTATCTACGTGACGTCTCTAACCTTTTTCTAGTGATCTTCGAATACGGAAAAATTGAATAGACACGTTCGAATGCGGTCGAATTAGCAACTATCCACCGCTGCAGCCATCGCAGACACAATCAGCAGCGATAAAATATCTCAGCGCATGGTAAACGAGAAAATATTGTGAGAAAGCAACAACCTCAAATATCGTGAGCAATAGACGACATTGGATAACACAGAATCAGTCACTCCTGCACAGTCACTATATACACTTGCCGAAGCAGTGTTTCGCAACGATTTGCCTTTTTCATAATAAATTTCTAGGACAAACAATCCCATCCATGAATGAACGAGTACTAATCACAAAACCCAGACACTCTCCCGCAAACAGTTCTCTGGTCAAAAAAAAAAAACAGTAACGAAAAGTGTATTTGCTCAGTGTAGACCTGGTCCGTAAAAGTTTTCGCGATTCTGACGGTAGCTGACTAAGATTTTCAACTATTCGTTGCTATGCAATGTTTATCATGCATTGCAATCTTCTCCCCCCCCCCCTTGTCAGTTACCTATAAAAAGCAAGATTAAGCTCTGCTCAGAGTGAACCCCGGTAGGAGCTGTCACATTTGTAGTTGTCTTATATGAGAAATGAGAAACATCACAACACGCGGAAATTTAGGGGTCTCAATTAAAGCATATTAATAAAAAAAAACTATGAACCATGGAAATCACTATCGATAAAGCCTAAGACCGGATCAAGAAGGCCAACTAATGCCTCCACACGTGCACTCTATGAGCACTCTATGAGTTCCAATCAAGAGCGACATGTATGGCCACCGTCTCGCTTCGTCTTTCTGCGATTTTGCGGCGTCGCACCTTCGCACGCGACACTAACACCTAGAGATTGTGAATGCCGCAACTTCGCTTGCAGAGCCGCGACACGCAAAATCGCAAAAACGCGAAGTCTGACGGCGGCCGCTTCGCACACGGTATCTCCAAAGATTCAAGATTAGAACAGTCGCCACTGGACTGGCGGGTTTATATAGAAGGGTCAGCGACGTCGGTGGGATGTCTCCCACCAATCGGGCGCCGACACGTCTGCCCCGTCTCGGTCCCGATCGGTCTCGAAGCAAGCTGAACCAGGCGCTGCGAAAAGATGGGTTGGTCAAGGAACGTCCTTCTGTTACAAGAGGATGACCTTGTTCAGCTAAGGCATCTATGAAACGAGTTTGAGTGAAGAGTACCGGTGTTAGGGACGTCAAAAAAAAACCAGCTGAGTGGCCACAAATGGATTCAACGATTAATGTGTCCAGTTTGATGAGGAACAAAACTACCACCAATCACATACCGGTTTATGCCAAACTTCGCCAGAAATCCAGCGTCACAGACCTAGTTAAAATACAGATTTCTAGCGTGAAAATCCTTTTTTTTAAAGAAAACAGAGAGAAGATGATTGATCGAAAACGTCGTCTGGAACACCACGATTTTTACAATGGACTGGCCCAAGCACTATGGCCTAGTCTTGTAATTCACCAAGATTTGCATACATTTAAACTGTTCAGATTTGACGATAGAAAATGAGCGGTGGAGATGTGTGTCCCCTCTTGCTATCCCATCAACTAACGCCGCATTTTACTGACCTGATTTTAGTTCACCACGAGTTTTTATAATACTTCAAGAAATATCGGGGATACCTCGAATGTGGAAAAGGGTTATGGAGACAGGTAAATGACATCCTTTCCTAATTCCATGAATAATCGATAAGATCCAAAATGCAGCCATCGCCTTTTCATTTTCGTTTACAAAGAATAAAGGACACAAAAATTAGTCGATTTCTGTAGGTTTATCAGTTAATAAGAGCCATTTGAGATGTTTCATTTCCATATTTGCAGAACGCATGCAAAATGGATGAAAGATCTCTTTTCTTCGCAGGGATCGATTTTGTCCGTGACTACGACTCATTCATCTTTTCTGGGCTGTCACACAAAAAAATGTTATGAAAAAAGAGAATTGACACGCTTCTCTGGAAAATTCCATGAACAGTGATGAGGACACTATATGCAGCCTTCTCTTTTTCATTTTCTGAATTTCGTGTTCATAGTTGCAGAATGCACGCAAAATGGAGGAAACACCAGAAATCGCCTATACCCTTTGCTGGTATCGATTTTGTTCGTAATTAGGACTCCCTCATATTTATGTATATGCATGTATGTTGTTACAAAAAAAGAAAAGCCAAACAAAGAGAAGTGACAGGTTTTTCTGGCAAATTTCATGAATGTCGATGAAGACGCTGAATGCAGTCATTTCTTTTTCCGTTTTCTAAGAACTGAGGAGACGATAATAAGCAGTTTTCAGCCATTAGAATTTTAGCAGCGTTTAATTCTCAATTAAAGGCATCTGGAAATTCTAGGTCTATTTTCGTAGAATTCAAATTGCAAAATAGGTGAGACACCAATTCGCTATTACCCTTCACAAGGATCAATTTTGTCCGCAATTATGGCAGATCTGTTGTGCAGCTGCTAATTAAATGAATCCAATTTTCCACTCACAATTCATGACATTTAAAAGCATGAAACAGGCATCTTCGAAGTCACTCATTTTCTCTGAATCACTTTTAAACATCATCGAAAGATGGTGCTATTTTCAAACTGGAGGCCAATCTTGCTTTCTGAAATTATATTACCTCTACAGTCATAGAGGTGAGAAAATCTCAGAATTTTGAATCAAGTTAGGATGAATAATATTCAAAACGTGATTTTAAAGAGACCACCTGAACAGCCAGTCTCTTTTCCACGTCATTCAAACTGGTTGTTCTTCTCAACATTTTCAAAACATCTGAGGAACAAGAGGGAACGGGAAAACACCTTAGAAGTGTCAGAAAAGATGCAGAGAACGAGAGAAAGGCTGTCAACTAACTGCAGCCCGTTGAGAGGCCGAAATCAATGAGGCATTCGGCTGTACTCTCCTGGCTGATCGCGCACGCAGCAGCGTCTCATTAATAACCATACATGGGAACATTGCAGGGACCGACACCATGCAAGCATTCCAGTGTAGACCAATAATTCTGCAAAATTTCCTCAAAAAATTCTTTCCCGAAAAGTCTTCCAATGATATTCATGTCCAGAGATACTTGTTGGATCCAAATAACTACTAAAAGCCACTAGGAAGAATTTCTTTTGATGTAATTGTTTGTTTTGGCGCATAATGCCAAGGCAAACAGATAACGATAAAGTAAACGACAAATTCGGAATCTCCTCGTCAAGCACGTGAAACTGCTGACTGCAAACAGCTGAACGAGTTTTGGATTATCGTAACGTGCTTAAATGAATAGTTTATTGCTGGCGCACTCACGTGAATTGAAGTCGAGCGATACAAGGTTTACGATAAACACTGTCCAGGGGTCAATTAAAGTCGGGGGGGAGACGCAACTTTGCGTCAAATTTTCATCGACGTCGAGCTTCTTTCCCTCCCTAGGATTAGGCTAAAGCAGATGAACCCTATGCTTTGACAGATGCTTTTTCATGTGGAGAAGAGAATATCAATTTTAGCCTAAGCCTAGGGAGGGAAAGGAGCTTCGACCTTGACGCAAAATTGCGTCTCCCCCCCCCCCCCCGACTTGAATTGACCCCTGTCCAGTTCTAAATCAAGAAATTCTACAATCAATATAGAGCCTAAAGCGTTGTGAAGAAGAAAAACCGGTGCTGCTGTAGTTGGAGGGGGTCGCTCATAGTCGGACAAGCATCGGTTTCTGAATGTTCTATCTCGAAGCCTGATGTCAATCGGTGCGAAAAAAATGTGAGGCTTCGAAATTTTGGGGTCAAATAAAATCGGGGGGGGGGGGGACGCAATTTTGCGTCGACGTTTCACCCATGTCAAAGCTTCTTTCCCTCCCTAGGCTTAGGCTAAATTAGATGAGAATTAGATGAGACCTATGCTTTGACATATGCTTTTTCATGTGGAAGGAGGAGACATTAATTTTAGCCTAAGCCTAGGGAAGGAAAGGAGTATCGATGTCGACACAAAGTTGCGTCTCCCCCTTTCCCCCCCCCCCCCCAACCCAAACTTTGATTCCATAAGACTCAAAAGATTCGTCAGTTCATATACCCTCACTTCATAGGAATAGGGGCTTCCCCCTAAACGGAGGCTCTGCTGAAAACCTGGAAAATAGCGCCCGATGCCGAGCTCACTGGAGTGCCCCCCCCCCCCCTCAACTACAAAGGCACCGAATAATCATATTTGTGAAGCGATTTCTGCAACATGGGTGGAAATCACTATAGCAGATAAAGAATTGATTGCGACACTCTGTGTCCCTTCACAATTGATCTCTGACCATCACGTGCACGTCCCCGCCACACAATTTTTGAAGAGCGAGATAATGCAAAAAATTCTTTTGGTAAAGATACCTGTTGTTTTGGCCTCAACACAAACTTATAGCAATTTTATAACGCTTGAGGATAACGTTGTAGGACCAACGAAACACCTACCTAGAGCTTTAACGAACCATCCACTGCAAATAATTCGATCAAGACTCCTAATAATAGAAATGTATTGAACCGTGGTTACCACATGTTTTCCACTGAACTGCGTTGGGAAATACATTTTCATACACAAATAGGCAATTTAATCTGCATATTGGAGAGGAAATGTGACACGCCTGAGAGCAGTCATTTTGACGAATATCACGAGGTTGGTCATATGTCCATCGCTGTCGCCGACCGATCGGCGAAGGATTGGTGGCGGGAAGTGGGAGACTATTTCGGGGATCAAGTGATTCACTGGGTCAAATAGTAGTAGTATGGGCCTTTGCGGACCTCTCTGAAGAAAATTGAGCAAAGCATCCCAACCTCTGAAAGGAGGATCACCAAAATGGATGTGATATTTGAATGTTTTTATGGAATGGGCCATTCGTACTGCTTATTCAGCACGATGTGTGTAGCAGCAACAAATCGAAAAAATGAGCCCCAGAGAAGCAAAGCATTCTCTGCGTCCCTTGTCACATGGCATGTTTGTTTACAAAATACGACAAATGGAAGAGCGCCGATACGAAAACTCTACCCAGAAAATATAGGAGTCACTTAGGCCGCCGTCAGACTTTGTGATTCCGCGATTTTACGGCATCGCAGTTTCGCACGCGAAGTTGCGGCATTGCACAGTCTCAAGGTATCGCGTGCAGAAGTGCGATGCCGCAAAATCGCAGATTCGCGAAATCGCCACACCAGAATTGCAAAATTTCAAAGCCTGAAGGCGGCCTAATGGAGCTATCCTAATGACGCAGGTGGGGTGAACACCTAAGTACCACTGACGGGTCAGTTTGCGGGGTCTGTACCCTTATGTCAGGATTTCGCACCGCGGCAGGTCGCAAGCGAAGCAATGCGGACGACAAGGAGGTTCTGTTGTTGGGCGCGGAAGCGAAAGCGAACAAGTTAACCGCGTATCGCGCCTCTAGCATTACCGTGTAATCGTTCTGAGACCCAACCACTGCGACGTGCACGCTCGCACACAGTGCGTCTCATGCCGCTCGTCGTCGTGCGAAATCGTGACATAAGGGTACACACCCCCATTCGCACAGACCGTACCTTTTCGTCCAATCCCCAGTGAAAGAGGGCAGGGTTCTCAGTGCTAATAAGTTGGAAAAGGGGCACCCCACTGGGCTTGGCGTCCGGCGCTATTGTTCACTAGAATTATAGCCTAAACCTTGGTTTAGGGGGAAGCCCCTACTCCAACAAAGCAAGGCTTATGTAAAAATGCACACTCGAGTATACAAACTGATGACTGTAGAATAGTTTCCAGTGAGGGTCGATAGCGCGACAATGAGTGAACCCTTCCAACTACAGTAGCACCAAAAATCATGCAAAAAGGCACAGTAGTAGCATGATGTGTTGAACCGACGGATATAGCCTATATACGTAATACACAACTCGGTAAGGTAGCTACGGCGGTATTCCTACGCGGAGTCGTCAAATCCATTTAATTGATGTGCATGGCAGACCACAGATGTGCATATCGCTGTGTTCTACCACATGTACAAAACACCACAAACGCGGTACAATTTCCAGCAGATGCAGTGAGAAAGGACTTTTGTGAATTCGATTGCGATTGATTTGCTCTATACACCAGGAAATCAAAGGAAAATATTAGGTTGATTCATAATAAATCGGACAAATTGACCAATTTTAATCATTGTCGTACAACTTTTTTACGACAACAGGGATTCACTTGAAATATACTCCATCTTTATCGATGACCTTCTGCCACGGTATAGGCAGATCATGGATGCCCTTGCTCCAGAAGGCCGGAAGCTGGAGCTCGAAGAAGTCGCCGAGTGCCGCCTTGACCTCGTCGCGAGTTTTGAAGTCTTGGCCGTCCAGGTGGCGTTGGCTGTGGGAGAAAAGGTGGAAATCTGAAGGGGCCAGGTCTGGGGAGTACGGTGGGTATAGAAGTACGGTCCAACTGTACGACAGCAGCTCGGCCTTGGTCGATCTTGCGAAGTGCGGTCTGTGGAAGTAGACACGTTGTCGTGCTGGAAGTAGACATGTGACCGCCGCCGTAGCGAACTTTGGACATTGGCCTTCAATTCTCGTAATTGACGAACGTAGACGTCGGCGGATACTGTGGTACCTTCATCGAGCAGCTCCCAGTACTCTACGCCGTGTACGCTCCACCAACCGCGGTTTTCGTCTTCGATGGAATAGTCGCCTGACGCAAACTTCGAATGCTACAACTACAGTGTACTTCTGCCGGGGGCATGCTCCTTGTGAACTTCTATCAGACGTCTGCCGATATCCGCGGGTTCCTGGCCAGATAGCGATATAAATAGTATGACGTTGCGGATGTGGTCTCTGGACCGCTTGAAATCGTGCGGCATTGTGGCGGAATGAATTTACTTTGGAGTGAGTATTTTGCGGTACTTTGAAGAGCTTTTCATACTCATTCCAACGGTACCTCGCGCGTCCATTTTCGTTAATTCGTTACTGAGTTATGATCTCTAGAAATCATCGCTATCATTTGTCCGATTTATTATGAATCAACCTAATATTTTGAGGATGTGAGTTATTGCAAAAGCTTCGGTGTCGGACGGAGTTCGAACCCGCACTTTTCCTTTGTTTTTTTCTTCTTTGAACATTTTTCTTCCGGCGTCGCACTTTCGTACGCGATACTGCGATCTCGGAATCTTAGGCCGCAGTCATACTTTGCGCTGCCGGCGACAGAGCGTGGCTGCCTTTCTCCGCGTCTCCGCCTATGCCACCCTGCCTCGTAGGCAGCGTCATCTCTGCACCTCCTCGTGCCACTCTCCCTCGCTCTTTGTGAACGCAGACTCTCCCTGCCAGCGGTGAGTATGACCGCGGCCTTACAATACTGCAACTTCGCGAGCGGGAGCCGCGACACCTCAAAATCGCAAAGTTTGGCGGCGGCGTAAACGTAAGACCGCATGTTCATACCTTGCGCCGGCAGGGTGTGGCTGCTTTCACAGGCAGCGAGGCAGAGTGAACACGTACATGTAGAGACACGCAGCCACGCCCCGCCGCCCGTACCACAAAGTATGAACGCGGCCTAATGTAGATGCGCGTCCGATCGATCACTACACGGGTGAACATGGATAGATTACATGACTCCTCACATATGTACTCTCGTAATAACGGAATACATTCACAGAGACCGATGCAATCGGGCGATAGAAAATTTCGGAGCGTTAGAATCTTGATAAGGATGCATTTTGAAGAAAACTTTAGAGCGATTGAAGTTTGATAAGGGACTCATTTGAATGGGCGAAAATTTATGATCACGGTGCGTAGTGGAAATGAATATTGGGGGCGTACGTTCAAAAGCTCTATAAGGTAGCTGGCAATTATTAGTACTATAGGAAAAATGGAAGAGGGGGGACTTTTCTAGAAAGGGAGGTTAAGTGTATATGAGCAAGTTGAGAACTAAAAATAATCGCACAAAATTACCAAGAACTTAAAACGTAACGCAAAGACGTCCTTAATTATGTACCGTACTTAAACTTTCTCAGTAGCCACCCAAGCAATCCAGGAAAGAGAAGTAATAATAGGATGGACACTTGTTTGCCCACAAATTGCTGAAGATCGTGACCGCACGACCTCCTCCGCAAATTATCCTGTCAAGGGGATCGATAAATGGCTTGACCTATTAAGGTTGAAGTGCCAGCGACTTTACACAATCCTATTCTCCAGCGTATGCTTTAGTGGATTAATTGTGGCGTCCATCGGTTATCTATTAGAAATATGAACTATAGAATAATTTCTAGTGCACAAATTAGAAGCACGTGGAGTTAAATGGCAGGAATTTCAAGCGAAATTGTAATATGCTTCAAAAATATGACCAGATGACTTGAAACGGGTGTCAGAAAAAACAAAAATTTGAATTAAGTTAATTAAAGAATAAAGTAAAAATAAATTAGTAGGAGTAAAAACCCTTATTTTTCATAAGAAGTTATTCGAAATCTTGGAAGATAAAGCGCAGTAAAACTGGCAGTTGCTAGAACTCTAGACGATGGGGAAGCTCACACAGAAATAAAGAGAATAGAAATATTATAAAAATAATAAATACAAAATACGACCTTCTGGGATTTTGTCTGAGGTTCGAATGCGACAAGTGGACTTACAACGGCTGAACACGCCGATTGCCGAATTTTAAATTTTCAATTGCTGATCCTGGACACGGCATCAGCGGGCTGAACGGAGTTTTATTATCTTATTTGACAATTTGTTCACTTTGGACGAGATTTTTGCAGGTCACCATACGGTACACTTACTGCAAGCTTTTCAGAGTATGCTGTAAAGATAGCAGAACTTGGCCGAAGATTGTTCAGCGATAAGATAAGAGTAGGCTGTTTAAGGTAAACAGAGGACCGTTGTCGTTTGGCGCTACGAAGAGCGCGCGCCTCAAAGGTCAACACCTGAATCAGCGACATGGAGCAGAGATCGAATAGCGCTGAGATTCGGGGCGCACATCGAAAGTCATGTGGAATAGACGGTTGAATTGATCGTTCAGTTGTCAAGGCTATCGAGGAATTGATTTGAGGATGGGAGAATATCACTTACGCTCGCCAATCTTTACTTAGAACCTCAGCAGCAAATCGTCCCAATTTTTTTAGAGCACGTAAAGCTCTTAATAAATGGTCTCTGCAATTACTTCAATTTATATACGCACAGAGGTGGTGTAGTGACAGGTGGTGCGCATTCCCACTCTCATGGTGCGGAGATCAAGTCTCACATCAATGCCCGCAGGCCAACCATGCATTTCATTCCCTCCGGGCTAAGCAAATTGGGAATGAGCTCATCTGCGAGGATAAAAGCAGTGACGTCGGGACGTCGGCTGGTCTCCGTCAGTCGCTGTATGACCCCAATTGCATTCACCTGCCACACGACTTTGAAGGGAATTAGAGTACGCGGCGCATCCCAGCGAGGCATTGATCGACGCAAGAAATTTCACCCTTTACCTTTAATTATTATGTATGGTTCCGCAGCGAAATGGAGCACCACTCAATAAGCTGACCTTGGTGATAAGGTAGAGGAAGCCTTGTTATTAGATCATCCACTAACAGCTAATAGGTAACAGTGGGTGAAGCAAGAAGCCGAAAGTTGCCCGACCCATGACCGATCAATGGGGCCATCTGGGCTTCATGAACCATCTTCATTAATTATGGCACTCATTCTTCCAGTTAATCCTTAACTAAGTGCAAATTTATTTCTGCATTCTATTTATTATATCAGCACACCATGCCGGATTCGCCGGTTCCATAAGGTGTTAACAGACAGAAACACAGATGAACAGACTAACAGACAGACAAACACATCAAACTTCGGTTTGTTTCCTGAATGGAATTCACAAAATTTTATCAAAAAGGCGTTGAGAGCTCCGTTTGCTCAATATTTCGTGATAAATGTGGCACAATGTCGTAAGTGGTACCTTCCCTTTGTGGACCTAGCGATTGCCAGATGAGTATGTAATGAGCAAGAAATTTTGCTTCTCATCCAATCCAGACAGTTCCGCTAACATTTGAGGATCTATCTCGAATATTTCAAGTACAACATGTTTTGAGCAATAATCGACTAAGTCGAAGCAGCAATAGGCTGAAGAATACAGGCTGAAAATCTCAGGCCGTGTCAACCAAAAAAAATTCATTGGTCTGCGCGAAAATTGAGAAGTACGAAGTAAAGGGCCCACTAAGCAAGACGGCGAATGGGCGTCATTAACAATTGCGTACTCCTCACTTAGAAGTCCAAAGCATTCTTCTTCAGTGACTGAGGCTGCGTTCATACTTTACGCCGTTACGGCGTGGTCGCGTTCACTGGCAGCGAGGAAGAGTGGCACAGGGGAGCTGCAAAGACGAGGCAGGAAACGAGACAGGATGGCACAGACGGAGACGCAGAGACTCGCACCACGCCCTAGCGCCGGTAACGCAAAGTATGAACGCGGCTTTGTAGGAGTAGCCGCCGGCACTCTGCTCACTGCCTATGGAGCGTCCACTGCCTTTCAATTACACACCGGTTCACTTATAAAGAGCCTTTTGCCAAAGTGCACCTTGTAAGAGTCAAGCAGGAGAATAACAGGTGAAGAATATAACCGTTTGCGCATAGTCTTGGCTGTTTAATTCTTCATATGACAGCATCATCAAATCCGTGAACAATGCATAAAGTTGCGCTTATTGCATTATCTTGTGCGGGTTATGGATTACATCAAAAGCGTGTAGACCTGATACATATTACAAATTTTGCAGTCGAATTCTGAATCCATGTGCTAAAGTGTGCAGAAACTTGCCTTTCAGAACTTCTTGGAAGTAACTGTGTCAACAGAAAATATCAAACTGATACCGGTTCCAAGATGACTAATAGACTACGGTAACATAAAAAAATGTAGCAGTCAAGCGAAAGGGTGTTTTACCCTCCGAAACGAACGTTCGCAGGGAGAGATGGTTGGTATCGCCTCCAAAACGAAAGCAATTTCATGGTAATTCTTATAGGTTGCCTTAGAGACACCGTGAAATGACGATTTTGGCCCACGGTAAAAGCTTACATTTCGGTCAGCTGCCGCGATTGCACACACGACGCCTTACAAGACCTCGAGTTTGAATTCATTAGGTATTTTTTTTTTATCATAAACACCTTTTACTTACTTTTTCGCATCTTTCCTTTTCATTGTTCATTTGTTTATTTTTGTTTATTGTTAATATCATGAGTGGAATCGATTTAGCGCTACGCTACACCAAATGATAGTGGCGTCGACCGTCTGTGCTTGCTACCAGTAGGCAACTCGGCCACTGAAGCGTGCACTTCGAGGTGTAGCGCCACTAGGATCGCAATAACCCCCCAAAGGCGCACTTTCAACGCGGGTTCCGCTACACATTATCTCCTCCAACTTAGATGTTTGTCAACACTAGCACCCCTCAGTCACCAAAACAAGCCGCCGGCAATGACGCGCGATTGCAACTCGGTCTCGCCCACACGCCTGATTGGTCCTCGATTTCCAAATTGTTGAATCGGATTAAAGCAAATTTTACGGTTTCTCTGTGTGTAATATACTGCCGCCCATCCTGTATGCAATTATGTACAAAAGCCATCAATTATGCCAAACAATAACTGCAAACATTTAAAAAAACTTTATTTCAGTTTTTGGGGAAATGATACAATTTGAAGAAGTGCCATTTATAAGTGCACATTGGTGAAGCAGCAGTGACTAAATACTAACCCGTATAGAAGAAGTTTGCCCTTGGTATCCACCACGATGAACCTCTTATTTATAAGATTGAAATCTTTAATAACATATTCAGACTATTTGGCTGAAAATTGTATAAAAACTGATAGTAATAAGTTTTCCTTTACACAGCTACGAGCCAGAATATCGTCTTCATAAAATTAACGGCAACGCAACCATGTTCGCCGAAGGGAGAGCATTCGCGGATCATCACTGGTATGAGCGCGCAGGGAAGGCGTTCCTGCTGTTCCACAAAGATGTGTGCCGAGAACGCCCCCAACGACCTTCCACCAATCACGACCCAGCGAATACCCTCCCACATTCGAGTATTCAGGTGGTCTTGCGATACCTGTAAAAGGATACCTCGCAGGATACTTCTGAGCAACCTTCTCCCTTTGGCACAAACCTCAAAAAGCAAGCTCGATACCGTGTGAAAATGTGGAAATATACAATGAAACGGTTTAGCTGGTTTAGCTACAATACCACTTCAACACCTCGTTGAACGCTTTCCCAGTCGACCTTTTTGTATGTGCCCTTTCCTTTGATAAACTTACCATCTTCAAAACTAGCCAGGCACATACGGTGGGATTTTGACAATGAAGGCGTTCGAGCAACAGTCGTTCGACCAGGAGAGGGATAGCCAGTGGATACAGCCGACTGGTCACCCATTATCTGTAAACACAAATTATCAACTTTGAACAAAATTCGTGCTATCGTACACAATTTAGACATTTAACGAAGCGTCCTGATCACAAATTCAATGTGAATAACACAGAAACGTGGCATCTAGCTATACGGCTGTGCAACAGGACACCTGGACTGAGTCACCATGACGCGCAAATTGTGAATTGATCTAATTCGAGTGTCCTGCCGCACGCACCTGGCCAACTCACGAACCAAAAAAATGTAGTATGTCTGCGACAGCGCTCTTCTCTCTTTAATAGAAACACTTTACCAATTTAATTCCGCAAGCTTGGGAAACGTGTACGAGAAAACAATCTCGTCGCTACCGGAAACGAAAGTTTACAAGTTGCATTTGCGACTGGATAGTTGAAAACACCGTCAGGGGCACTTTGTCATGAGTAAATTACGAAATAGAGATGCTATGCATGCAACAGTTGGGAAGGAAAAGTGTGAGGCTGTCGAAAACCCAAAGAACAGGACCTTCTTCCCACCAAAAAGGACTTGCTTCCACCCCTCTGCATCACTGAGTAAACGGTGAGGCAGACATCCTTGAACGTTACTCCGCCTTCTAAAACCACACGGTCGTCGATAGCCGCAGGGCCAAAAACGCATTAAAACTACGCCGCGATGAAAATTCCAAGTTGCGTTCTTCAACGCTAGTTTCGCCACCGATCAGCTTTTTAGATAAGTCATTTCATTTAAAAAGCATGTCGCCACAGTTCCGTTTTTCCACCACCTTAAAGGAACCAGAAGAGGTTCGAAACAAGAAAAAGATGCAAAGAAATGAGCATTTCGTAACGAACACTCAAGGTTAGGAGCGATAATTGGCGAAAAACTCGGATTCAAAAGCGCGACGCTGCGGTGTGTACTCGCATCCCATTCGCATCCAACACACTGATTTTCCGAGTTGTCCGCAGTAGGAGACGGGCCGCGGGCCAACGTTAGTTATAGAATCTCACTTCCAGCGCAGTGGAATGGCCACTCCCAACTACATTAACATTCATGTAAGTGCAAATAGAAGCAATATAAGAAAGAACAAAGTAAAAAGTGAAAGGAAAAAACAAATTTATAGTAGAAACATCTCCTTCTAGCACCATGCCAAGGCGTCAAATTGGCGAGTTTCAGCAATGGCGGCCATTTAAAGACATATTCCGCGCTCGCTGATGGGTGGAGTAACCAATTGGTTGTCGGCGGTTGGGGGCGGTCTCTCCACGCCCCACTGCAGGCAATAGGGGGAGGAGAGACCGCCTTCCAACCGCCGACAACCAATGGAGAGTCAGTTGGTTACTCCACCCATCAGCGAGCGCGGAATATGCCTTTAAACTCGTCCACACTACGTCTGTTCTACCGTAAGCCAAAATTACCCCCTTCCGGTGTCTTTGACGATGTCTTAAAGAATCGTCCACGGAAAATGAGAATATTTGTTTGAGTCTTTGCCATATATTTATGTTGTATCAGCCTAATAAAGGCCACGTACGAAGTTTCACGCAAGAAAAGTGAGGATTCGGCTAAGATACAGCTCCCGAAATTCTCGGCCAGGTGGGCGAGCCCCCGAGTAAAAGCCGTGTACCGTCGTCCGCCGCGGTTAGGAACGGAGAGTGGGACTGTTTATTCAACCCTCTGTTCCTACAACGGGTCCCGACCGCGGCGGATGACGGTGTGGGCACTTGCTCGAAGGCCGCGCCCATCCGGCCGAGACTTTGCGGTACTGTATCTTAGACGGGTCACATTTTTTCGCGTGAAACTTTGCATGCGGTCCACATTAGGAAATACAACATAAATTTATGAGTAACAGAAATTGAGAAATTCATTTTTCCTTGGACGATTTCTTTAAGGCGAACGTACACACCAGGCACAGTGTCCCGCGGATGTAATTTAAGGAGGGTGCGTCATACCAAATGTCAAAGGACGACACGTGCTGGAAATGGGAATCAAGAATCGCGCTTCGCCACGCAACACCAGCCTTCTCTACTGCACACGCTTCTAGAGCCAAATTGTGAAGGCAGGACGCTTAGTAGGGTGTATGTCGTTTGGCGCGGCCCTTGCAGCTAATTTGCCAATGGGGCGTATGGGCCGTCTGGACTCTCCCAGATTTACCTAAGCCTTTTTGGGGGAGGAGCTTTGGCAGGGCCCCATTGGCAAATTAGCTCCAAGGGGCCGCGCCAAACGACCGTCTCCCCGCTTAGTATCTCTTCGATGACGGACGCTTTCCACATGTCGCTCATACATAATAGTCAGAAAAATGATTTACCTGATCAGTAAACTCGTCCTCCTCTCCTAAATTCGATCTCACCGAGTTCAGCATCGCATTCAGCAGTATTGTCTGGTTCGAAAAAATCTGAAGAATAATATACCAATTAAACAAGCCTCGAGCAGCTGACTAAAGCTTGTTCTCATTAATTGTAAGTGAAATACAGATAAGCACTGCGTAGCGGTACGGATGAAAACACCGCATTAATCAGCAGCTGCGTCGCCAATGCTCAAGCACAGCTATTCCTTATCAAGTCTTGCTTACAATAATCTTGACTCAACGTACATGGAGGATATTCATCTTCATATTCGCCAAATTTTCCGCTTTTCCTACGAGAAAATCGTTTCGTGATTTGATATAATCTTCATCAGGGAACGAAAGAAACAGTAGATGCTGATGACCTTTCTTGATTTCTTCCGGAGTACTGGAAAACGTCATATAAATAGTTTACTGAGATTAACATGTCAACAAATCAGTTAACTTACTAGATAAGCTTTCTCCACGTACAATCGCGTATTCTCTGCACGAGAACTAAATCATGGCGATTCGCATCAATGATAGACACAAATTCACTATTTACACCGACCAGCACCTGGAACACATGTCGACTGCATTTATAAAATCGGATAAAACACTTATACGTAAAGAATCACGGGAAGAAATTTGATCGACACCCTCAGAATGCGCTATGCCTTGGGCTTTTACAAAACATTATGAAGTGCTGCACCTTGAGACTCAAAAAGGGTTAATTTGGCTGACTGTGGAAAATAAAAGTGTAGGCGCTAAATAGTGCAAAGGAGAGAAGGAAGTGGATCGAAGAGCAAATGCGAAATTAGGACCCCCTCCCGCTCCTTCCATTCCCACCTTCCCCTGCACCATAGCCGTTAAGGGATAGGTGAGCGTGTGAGGAGCTATGCTAGCCAGCGCACACGTTGCCCTGTCCTTGCCGCAACTCTCACACTTTCTTGGGGACTTTTTGCTTTCGGCTAACGTAGCGCTACAGCTCAAAGTGAAGCGCTATGATACCTCTATAAAATCCCCAAAACGCGCTATTGAACGCGAATTTCGTCTCACATCACCTCATCATAAGTGGCTTTTCCATTTACAGAGAACACTGTTTCCACATCTCCTTCCTTCCAGTCCCCCTTCCAATCACTTTAAAAACACCAGAAGGCGCAAATTTGGCAGATTGTGGAATAATCGGAGATTATGAAGGTAGGGGTGCTCAGCAATGCAACAATATAGAAAGAGCGAAATAAAACGGCGAAAACTCTGAGAAATAGTGACACGGAAACCCCATCACATTCTATCCCTTTCGCGCCCCTATGCATCACTGGCAGGTGAGGTAGATGCATAAGAGCAAGGAGTTAGGTCAGCTGCCGCTCGTTTTCCCGCCCTCACGACTACTCCCCAACGGACGTGGCAGTACAGCTCCACATCACCTCTTCTGATTGTTCAGAAGAGGTGATGTGTGGCTGTAATGTTTGTTTTCAGAGAACATGTCTTCCCAATTCTTCTCTTTTTCTTACCCCAGGCGTGCTAAGAAAAGCATTGGAGTTCGAAGCTTCCAGTAAGCAAGGAGCCCCAATAAAAGTGTGGAGAGAGTCGTCAGGAGCGACCTCGCTGAAATCATAGCTACGAACTGTTTTGGAATGAGAAAAGTGGGATGCCTAACAGAAACAGCGGATCGTCCGACGGCGTAGAACAGAAGCTAGGAAGAAAAAGTCCCCAAGATATGCTACTTCGATAGCCTAGTGCTTTCATGTAGCTAGTTATTATAATTTATAGAATCTCACCTCTGTATCTGGTGCACCACTGATCAAAAAGTTGAACACTTTTTTAATGTTGAGTGGGTTGATCCCTGGTCGTTCAATCAAACCACGGAAAAAAGCGGCTCTAAATATTATACAATATGACATGGTCAACTATTTCAATGCCAGTCTTGGACCTGTTTGCGTCACCAAGCAAATACATCAGATGAAAACAAAGGGACGGAAAACTACAAAGTTTCTACCCATAGCACGGGGTCGATTCTCGAAGTTTCGTCAGGTATTGCCGACGGACTTCGTCGACTCCATTCATTTTCAGAACAACGCTGGCCTTTTTCCATGAATCAACCACACGAGCTTCAAGTTCACTGGAATCATAAAAAAAAGGTAGCAATATTAGAGCTGAATAAATAAATAAATAAATAATATCAATACACGTCCCCGTGAGTGTCGAGTTTTTCACTACCGCAGTCTTTCCTCCTTCCACTGTAAACATCATTCAGCACGCATTAAAACTCACTTGAATCCGCTGAGAGCTTTCCCGAGCAGTACTGGACCACGAATCGCGTCAGCCATTCGAGCAGGCAGCTGATCATCAATGTGTATTCTGATCCAATCAACATTGTGGGTCTTTTGCTCGAAAGCACCGTCCTCCATGGCGAATCCAAGTCCAGCCAATTCTGCAGCCCTTTCTGGTGGCATTGGACAGCGATCAAGGAATAACGATGATCGGGCATCGGTTAGCAACATTTCTAACGCTCGTGAACAGAACGTTACTATCTAAAAGGATCAAATCAAGAGATCAATCAAAGATTATACACGAAAGATCTCACCTGCTGCTCTCTTGTCTCAGATAGCTGAACGTTTCGTCGGAAATATAACACTGGTTCGTCTTCTTTCTTTCTACTCTCCGGCTCCGACGTAGCAAACTTCGATAGAACTTCTGACCAGCCACGTCGCATTTCATAAGGCTTATGATGGGGCTTCAGTTGTACCTCTGACAAAAAGAATTGCTTCGTTATAAGGGGCTGAAAACTCGAGCAACCTTGTGCATCGCTCAATCTAGTATTGTTAGTATTGATCGCATAACTCTCATGTCAGTAGCTCCGAAACTCAATAACATTTTTGCAAGACTTCATAAACACCTCCGCTGAATAGCACAAACAGGAAAAGAACGGAAGGGACACCTAAGATCCCCAAAAATAGAATCCCCTACCAGCCACTGACACTCATCGGACATACAACAGGTTTTTCCATCTTATGCACTATGGAGAGGTGGGACGACGGGCGAGCTGAGCTGTAGCGCTCGCCCCGCAAACACCCGACCACCGCTTATACCAGTTACGTCAAGACAGAAAACTTAAAGCGTGCATTCAATGTGATCTGTGCCCGATCATCTCTTTAAGAGCTTTTGCTTCACTTATTTACGGTGCAAATCATTGAGAAAGCAGCGAACGAAACAAAAATTTGATAGAGCTGCTGCTTATTATACTGTTTGATGGGTTTGTTCCGAATAAGCTTTTAAAAAATCGTTCGCCAGATCAAGATTCAGTGTATGCAGCTTCTGTATAGAATAATGTAATAAATACCATACGCTTTAGTTATAAGCTCCTTGGGATTTGTTCAACAAAGCACTAACCTAAAAGTCCTGAGATCATCCACAGTGAAAACGCCTCCTTAACAATTTTTCTATCAATGCCATATTCCGCTCCCATCAATTCAACTATGTATTCAGCAGTCGCGTTTCGTCCACCAGGTATGTTGAATTGAATGCCAGCATCTGAAAACCGGTTTTGCGATCATCTCGAACGCACCAAGACAAACAGAAGGGTCGATGGCTCGGCAGAGTAACGGTCGGAGGAAACTTACAGTTACTGTCATCACGTTCCGGTGTATCAATACGAACAAACTGTGATGTGTAAATTCTCATCGATACCACGTCATTCTTCTTCTTTCGGTAATCAGCTGATTGGGGAATATGACTGGAAGAGGAAAAACCCCATAGGAAAACTCAAGATCCCTTAACAAATCACAAATTACAAATTACATGAACGTACTGCAAAGTATAACCAAGCGGTGAGATCGACAAAGGAGGTGTTTTCTTGACAGTAGCACTTAATGGATCAGCAAACGACACTGCAGGTCTCTGAAAGATTAGTTGTTAATTGTGACTGCTTTGTAAGAGTAAACCTATCAACTGAGAAGACCAATCCTCGAAAGCGCTTACCTCTCCAACGGATATCGTCGGCAATTTCACTTGACGACTCTCACTCAGCTTCTTCCTCCCTGAAGGTGCACTCATTTCGACTGTTGATTCTTCGACAACTGCGGCTAAAATGAGAACTGAATCATAGGTGGAAGGGAGGTAAAGAATGTTCTAACTGTACGGGAAGGTAAACAGAAAAGAAATCAGTGTTTGTCTGCTGCCAACCGTGAGTCCAGTACCTATGACGCACCAATGTTATTACTTGAATATCTATCTATTAATACGGGTTGGCGTGCAAGAATTCCGACCAGTGTTCCAGAAGGTCAGGTCGCCAGTATTATGTGGAGGATAATTCACTATAGAAACGATGAAATTAAGTTCTTGTGATATTAAAACATTGTATCATCGACTACTGCATAAACTAGCGTCCACTTTCATCATAGATCTCATCAACCGTTATCTGGATCACCAAGAACTCCCGCCCCATCCCTCATAACATTCATGAGGGCAAGGCTTTGAGAGCCTGCTCGAAATGCGCTATGACTTTAGTGACAATGGCCTATCGACGCTTCTTATCAATCCTTATCAGCTGAGATCATTTTCATCTACCACAACTAGGGTCCCTGTCCCAGCCCCCACATCTCCAGCAAAATCAACCTCCCAGTTTTGCTGCGACCCGAGATATGAATTTACGGTCAAACACACAAACACAAACACACCAACCGACACACTTTGTCGATTATATCAGTAGGGTAATATAATACTTTTCATAATATTCATTAGTACGATAATATGATATTTGTCCAAATATACAACACATGATATTTAGGGTAAATCAAACATAACAGAATTACGTGCAAATGCTACTCACAGCCTCCAATAGAAACAGGCCTCCTGAGAACAGGCTCAGATGCTTCGGTTTCAAGAGTTTCCTGGCTTATCTAAAACACAGCAGAACTATCTTGATAATGTTCTGAAAAGCTGAATAACAACATAGGATCGCAAAGAAACCTAGCAAAGCAACGATCTTTTCGTCACAGCGACTATTGAGAAAGACAGAGAATCAGTCACGGAGCTTGAAAGTGTTCTCCTCAAAGTGTAAAGTCATACTGGTGTTTCGAACGACGCCTCTAACCCCCATCTATTTTGAATGCAGTAAGCGTAAGTAGGCCTAACACTTGACCACCTCCAACAACGAATCCTGTACGACTCTTGCTTACCCCTCCTCGGCTGGTTGTGTGCATCCGCCTTCGCTACTCGGGAGTGCTGATCCTACTTGTTATTGAAGCTTTCGAGCGGTATCTAATGACCCCCTAACAACAGACTGAATACTACCACTATCAATAGATCTTTGTCTCCCACCTCTACTCTGGCGAGGTGTATACGGGGCCGACAAAGGCCGCACCGGGAGGCATCGAGTCAAGAAATCAACACTTGAGAACTGGTGTCTCAAAGTCGGTACAAGAGCCATGTGCAACATTGCAACAAAGTGGCAGTGAGTCACATGGATATGGCCTGAGCCAAAGGGTAGCAAAGCCACACAACACCATAGCTCACCTCCACTCAAAACACAACAAAACAACTGACGTTTACATGAAAAGAAAGTTTCAAACGAAAAGGTGTGCAATTAAGATCTATAAGAAAACAGAACTATTCCAATGCCTGCTCACCTCCGCTTGGCTCCTACTCAGAAGGTGGACACTTTCATTCACAGAGGGTATTCCTTTCGATTCAACACTCATGTTGGAGAGCTAATCTGAAAAGAAGGATAAATCGCTTTGTTCAAAGTAAACCATAGAAATACCAGGCCTATAACGCGGATTAGGCACGAATCATCTGACATCTCAATCACGTGGTTTCATTCATCATGCGCCAAATGCTATTCTATGCCTTCGCAAAAAAAAACACGCAATAGGCGAACACGGGAAAAGCAAGGCAAAAACGATGATGGCTTGGAAGAAATGTGGTGCATGGTTTACTACGAGATATAGAAAACTGAAATCCGAAAAAAGAAAATCCTAAAAGAGACCAATTCAGTAGTTAAGTTGACGTCGGCCGTTCAAACAAAATCATTCATCAGCTCACCTGACCGACTGATCCTCTCAACGTGAACACCAAAGATCTTCAGTATTGATGAGAATCAACTGAGCCGCAGGAAATGTTCAAAAATCACTGTTTTCATATCAAGACGTTGTTGTACAACAATAGGCAAATACCTTTGATATTGAATAATTACTCGCTCAGGAAAAAAAAGATTTAAAAAAATTAGATTAGAAAAGATCACGGACGAAAATCGTGAAAATCCACATATTCTATCATAATCTGGACAGTTATTCACAATATGATTATACCAACCATGGAAGTGAACCAACTAATTTAGTCAAAACTTTTTGTACCTTGAGCTAATATATCAAACACGAGACACCTAACACGAAATGGCCATACCATCTAACAACGACTGACAGGTGGCGATAGTAACACTAAGCGATAACAACCCAGAGAAAATGGCTGTAAGCTATGAACAGAAGACAAGCCATTTCTACGGAAATCTTACAGAAAGTCGCTCAGTATCGATGAAAAAAAGGAAGAGTTACTAATAAAAATTGAGAAAGAAAAGTCTCAATCGGAAATACATGGAAAGAACCCAAACCAGGAACCCGAGAAGAAGCCGCAAATAATGTATGAACGTCAATCGATCGCAAAAACTGGGAGATGGAGGGGAGAGACACGAGTGGGACACATCAGTGACTCATGCAGCCGACGACGTAGGCCCGCCTCCTTGAACTGTGATGCATTCAAACAACAGGGTGGTCCGGAAGTGTTGAAGCTGCTTGGTGAATGGAATGACGTTCACCATGACTGGCACCTAAAAACGTCACCGTGTTATCATTCAGATCTTCTCATCTTGTCATCTTCGATTAAAAAGAAATGATGCAATGCAACAGCGAACTGAATGCGGATCACATCGTCACACCGATAATTCTGCTAAGATCGCAAAATCGCGGAACAGCCATTTGCCCCATGGAACGGAGATACCGTAGTCGCCAAATGCCAGCAAAGCAAACAGAAAGTCGGACGGAGAGCTCAGAACCATTGATCGCGGTCGGCTACCCTCCTACGGAAGCTAAAGCGGTAGGCAGTTTCCGCCAGTTCAATCTAGAACTGTCCCCTGGTTCCAGCAAGAAGCAAGCATTGATGGGTGTAATTTTCCGCGTCGTACAACACTTTCTGAGCTCCTTTTTGAAAGTAGTCTGCTGTATGACCCCCAAAACCTCAATAAAAACTAGTGTCGACGAAAACGAGAAAATTTAACGACATTGCGTGGTACTAAATACAATGTCCCTCCCAACCAACAACATCAACTGAAACACTACCCCAGGATTCTTCGACCACATTTGACCAATACTTTGAGCTATGTCGACATGATTTTGATCTGCAACTATCAGGATCGAAGGCCCATGCAAAATCGTTCAAACTGTTCTGAAAAAGAATTTAGAGCTCACATGATGTGATGTACCCCAGCTTTTTTAGAAGATCCTTATGCGATCCATTTTTTTCGCACAACTCCAAAACACGACGTTCGACGGCAAACACGTGCTCGTCAGGGCAATGAGGAGCCTGGAATAAGTCAATTTTTTCGTCAAATGTGATTGTAACGACAACGAAATTGTTTCTTGAATACACCTTCAGGAATAATTTTGAAAGTTTGTGGGATATTTGTGTAAATGGAAGTCGAGAATATCAATAGAATATTAGCTAAGAAAGAACGGAATGAGGCGTTGAAAGCTTCTAAAGTAGTGACCCGAAGACCTTCCTTTCCGCTCTTTCTATTTCGCTCGCTCTGCATCAGTAGCCATAGTAGCTGGATGCAAACGCGAGATGAGCTAAGTCACAACCACCAACGCTGCCCCGCCCTCGCGGCAACTCGCACAGCGGATGCGAGGCAGCGTGTCTGGCTGCGCTTCAAGTTCATGATAAAGGCCATAAGAGACGGGTTTTCAGTGCTGATTTCGCCACAGATCATTTGTTCTGAACAAAAATGTTCGTTCACAAAAAAATGTTCCCCCAGTTCTCACTTTCTCCTTACCCCTCTCGGTGCCTTTAATCTGAGTTTCAAGCGATTAATTATGAGGCACTATTCAAATGATTTCAATTCTAATGGGCTCTCTGTGAAAATGTTGCTTTCGCAATAAACACCATCTAAATAGGTTACTCGACTACCTGTTGATGCAAAGTGATCGCCAGCAACAAAGCGTATTCCACATTCGATCCTGAGGGTCCGTCACATTTTACGATCTTGAAAAAAAAACGCAAAGCATCAAATCAAAAATTAACACAAATACTTCATAACGAAAGATGAAAAGATACTTGAATGACGAAGAAAACCATACGGTCTGACAAATATGCTCAAGCTCGCTGGGTCCTGCATGATGTTCCTTATCTCCATATGACATGTAAGCCTTAAATATGCAAATAAGTAATCTGAGAGCTAAAAACTAGGAATGTGAAAAATCAAAAGTAAAGAAGCTAGAGACGGTGCCGTCATAACGATCATCAGATATGGAGCGATCACATTACAAAACATCCCGGAGGGCCGCTTGCAGTCGCGTGTTGAACATCTAAAGTCGCAAACCAGTCTGTCCTGATACCAAAACAGGGATGCACTGGAGAGCGAACATTCTTGCTGTTAGCCTTAACTTTCAAAAAAATCCCATGCACAATAGATTCGTTTCCTTGACGAAATCTCCAAGATAGAACTACGAAAAGAAACCAGAGCGCTAGAGGTCACATGATAAACCTTACCTCCACCTCGAAAGGTTTGATAGAGTCATCGTCAGGTTTGAACACCATTTTCACCAACTAGAAATATATCTTTTCGAAATAATTACTCAAAACCACCAAAAATTGCATAACTTTGCCGTAAATGAGACCAACAAAATCACAACGAAGGACAAACGTCACTCACAGAGTATCCAGCTTTTTCACGAAAATCCAAATACTTCCTAGTTGCGGTCACATTTTCCTCAGCCACTTTGAAAGCTATGCCCCAGCAAACAGCCTGATAAAAACCATGATAGCATATAATAAACCAAAATTGACTTGCTCAATACTGATGAAGGTCAAGAAAACGAAGATGTACCAACTTTCTCATCCGGTACCAAAGTGACAGTGCGACCAGGCTGAAAAAGAGAAAAGAATCTTCAAATATCCGAAGGCACAATCCAGTCACATTCAAAGCTAGGCATCAACGGTGTTCGTCATGCTTCCCCACATGCTAGAAGTGTGACCAAAACGCCCTTTAATGCGCTTCTACCTTCCCTCTCGACTGTGCATCATAAATTTAAATGTTGGGCTTCTTCGTTCAAAAATTGTAACACATATCACCTTCTCAGGAGTCCCACGATGATCAGGACTCAGCTGCCAAAACCTTCGCGCGTAGCCGTTAACAATTCCAGGAAGCTGCTGTAAAATATGGAATAGCGGAAAGATGCCAAAAGTCTGATAACTACGTAACTGGAGCATACCTGTGTGAAAGGAAAATTTGGATTCCATAACAGTGAACCATATCCAAATATCCACATACTACGTCTACTAATAACTTAATACAAATAAATTTCTAACGGAACCTAAAGTAAATCCAAGAACACCATGCAAAAGGAAATAACCCGCTGAACGCTGAAACGGATAGCAAAGTAAGAAGATTGCAAATCACATATTACAAGCCAAGCACAGTGACGTAAATCTGGCAACGTTTATTGGAAGATCAAATGAGGTACAAAATCTACAACCGGTACTGCACTATAAATTAATATGTCAACGCATAATAAGCCATATTAAAAACTTATAAAAGTACATTCTACTCCACAGGATCCGAATCACACGGCGTGTATACGGCGAACCGATTTCTAACAATAGTAGCAACCACTGTAGCAATCATTTGAGTGGTTGCCATTGCTCCCATTCCAGTATCGCCGCACATAAGTTCTTTTTCCATAGGAGGGATTTCCTGAATCAAAGATAGCTGTTTACGAATTAGGGCACGACTAGCAACTAAGACGCTGCACGGCTTCTGAAAGCGGAAAGGGGATTTTGAGATAATCTATCTGAGTACTAGTTGCACCAAAGTGAAAACAGGCCACCAAGAGGGTGAAGAATACATTTAAATGAGGAGGGGTGTGAAATGTATTTAAGGGCACATTCCAGGATTACCTTGAGTGGGTTAAAGTGCTGATTATAAAACTGGAGTTGATGAGGAATCCGCCGATAAAGAGAAATCTGAAGGAAGTCCCCGAAAATGGCAAAAATAAGGCCTTCGAAATCTGGCCTTCTCCCTGCGTGAAAAAGAGCCTTTGAATAAGTTCCCGCTAGATGGTAACATAAGGAAGTCTGGATATCACCTGTTTCCTCATGCGAACGTCTCCTTGATTATTGGCATTTCTCATTTATATGCATTACCATACAAATCGTAGGCCTAATTTGCCACCTTGTTGCCATCGTTGCCACCGTCATTGCCAACAACCACGTATAGTGAGGGCGGGTCTAGGCGTAGGGTGGAGTAGCGCTTGCTTCTTTGACTCTGCACGCTTCAGGAACTGACACCCAAGCCTGGGTAAAAGTATTACCTACTGGCTGTGCGCCGAACTATCTGACCGGGAGCTAATACCCCAATAATCCTGGAATGTGCCTTTCATTTCAAAGAAGGAAGTTCTATAGTATGAACCACTACTGCACCTAACAATGAAAACTCTGAATCTATGAAAAAAGAAAATTTTCGCTACAACATGGAATTTGGAGTATCGGTCCACAAACCTTGTATCTTAAAAGATCTTTGAGAGTATTCCTGTGTTGAAACGTCAGCGGGTTCTCCCACATCATGGTGTTCATCGCAGGTGCAAAATAAAGAGGTTTTCTCGGATCCCACGCTCGAACCTGTGAGGAAAAGAGATCAAAATAAGTCAGTAGTTACTCGTGAATAAAAATAAAGACGTACTATGGATGTAAGCAAATTATCATTGATCCCAACAGCTATTTTGGCAAGACTGTTGGCATCTAACGGAGCTATGAGCATGGCGTCTGCCCATTTCCTTAACTCTGAAAAGAATCCTTTATCAAGATCAGTACCTTGTTTCAAGAAAGAAATATACATTGTCAACTGAGAACGGGGAAGGATGTACGCATGGTCCCTCGTTCGGACGCAAATGAGCTTATTTTGCTTCAATGGTGGAAGTGGAATAATCAAACTGAACGATGTGCAAATGGTACCTATGTGTAATACAGCATCGCCACGGCTTCTCCACATTGACCACTCGTCCCTGTCTTCATATATGACCTCATCAATTTCAAAATCTTGAGTGTCTAGAAGGGTCAAAGCGGCTTTAGTGGCTGCAACCTGGAAGTAAGAGCTCAATGTGATTCTCGACTTTCAAACGCAGCTGCATAAACGAAAAAGTGATGCTTTTGTCCCTTATGTGCCTTAATGTTCTTAAAAGAATGTGCACCATGAAACTGGAGAGTGCTATACAAAGGAAGTAGGGAAGAAAATGTAACGGAATGCATCAGCATCATGGAAGAAATATTCAACTAACCTTAATAAGCAGTTTATTTTCGGGACAGGCTTCATATAATTTTTTAATGAGCTCGTCCAATTTTATTACGGCTATGCTTCCAGTGACACCAATAAGGAGATGGAACTTTCCACCACACCTCTGAATCACGTGCGATCGTGTGAAAGGTGGTCGGCGGCCATAATCCTAAACTAGGAGAGCTTATGTGAAAATTCTGGACGATTTGCTTTGACCAATCTATCAAGTATAAGGCACGTACTGAATTTTCCCTGAAGGGTCTGCGCAACGAATCACAGAGGTTAGATAATGCGTATTTAATAAAACTCACACCTTGACTGAGGTTCCCTCTTCACAGTCATCTGTATCGCTCAAGTTTCTTCTTTTCTTTGAGCTTGGCTCCTCAACCTTAAGAGAAGAAGTTTTACACTCGAACATGCATAGTATTATGTTTTAATATAAATTTAGTAAGAAATGATTATACTGATATCATTAGAAGTGTTACATTGTCCACAACTACATAATTACACTCATTTCAAATTCATATTCTGCAGCCCATGTAGACTAAGTCTACGATTATTCAACATGAAAATACTTCACAGAAACTCAGCGGAGCATTCCTTTAGCCACGTTCATACTTTGCGCACCGGCGGCGACGGCGTCGGTGCACAAAGTATGAATGCGGCCTTACTCATATAGGCGCAAATACCGATGACAGACTATGCGATTTTGCGATGTCGCGGCTTGACATACGAGTCACAGCTCCGCATGATCTGAGATCCATGGTCGCGCGCAAAACTGCGACATCACAAAACTACACAATCGCCAACTCGCAATACCCCGCAACTCACAGTGTGGATCAGTCATATGATGAGCCCTGCTCACTCAAAAATAGTTGAAACCTAAAATGAAGTGACATACGGAACCATTGTTTCCACTTTGAAGACTATCGAGTTGCATAGAAGAGTCTCCTTCTGCATTTGAACTCATACCGATCAAATCACTAGAACACAAGGGTCTAACGGATGTGCATATATACAGGCTTCCATGGGAATGATTGGAAAAAAAAATGAAAAACAGAAAAGAAGTCGAGTTTTTAGCTCTATGACAACAAATCAGTGAAATGCTACACTACAAAGCGATCTAATAAAGATAAGAGCGTCATAAAATCGCTAAAGCAACTGCAGCAAAAATGAGCCACTTACAGGAATCGCATAGGTAGCAGGTCACGAAATCGTCTGCTAGTTTCAGCCAAATTTTCATTTGTGACTGAAACTATCAGCAAGAAAAAAAACCATATGAATATACTATAGAAGAATTCAGAGTTATTTATATCAGTAAGTCTAATAATAAAGAGTAAACACATCAAACAGGATTAGTTGGAATGCTCCCTTTCGGAGCCTAAGTTTAGCCATAGTAAAACCTCGGCTCGGTGTTACTATAGGTTGCTGACCATGCTGTATTCCAAGAAGACAATGATCCCAAAAATATGAAGAACAGCTCCGCATCTGCAGTGGAGCCCCTGTTCTCCTGCTACGTTATCGCAGAGACTAACTGCCTCTCTCACTGAAGCCACGTTCTCAAGGTTTCTTATGGTTTCGGAGAAGAATTAACTGACGCTGGAAGGATGAGAAGAAAAGAAATCGATCAATTATACGTGCTTTTCAAAAATATAGATACAAAAGCAATGTGCTTATGAAGTTCAAAGTGAATAATGTTTTAGTGCCGAACAGGTTCCCAAACTGTCTCTAACGTCACATTCTCGATTAATTCATCTCCATCAACCGTTATTTCTCAGAATGACACCTACCTACTAGTCATCGCCTCACTCACAATCATTTAGAACTTCAACTAATTGTAAGGAGCTTCGGACGATGTGATTTCAATGGCCGACTACTCACATAAGGCTTGCAGTTTGTTTGTTTGAGTAGCATTCGGTAAGGTATCGGTCTTTGTATAGCAAGCAGAACGAACGTTTTCCATAGATTTATCGAACTATCATAGGTTTTTGAGGAAGTTTATTACTCATGGGCCCTTGGAGAAGGGTGATGTTGATATGAAGCATAAAGTTTTTAGTGTGCTATCGCAATGAGGGGGAGGCATCTTATAAAAGGTTGCTTATCTAAGCATCCCGGAGAGATCCTTGAGGGGTCAATCTGCACATTCAGGCGTATACTTTGCCTGAGCCTTAACGGAAGAAAGAAGAGGTTCCTTTCTCTCTTCAAGCTTAGGTAAAAATGATGTCCATAGTGGGATGCCCCCCCCCCACTGCGATAACCCGTTTTTTTTGCGTTGTTTGATCCCTGTTCGGGACGTGCCACGTATTCTGGTTCCAGTATGAATTACAGTGACAGGCGAGTGCGATTTAGACTATGCAATGACTTGAAGGGCAAGCCGATGTGTAATTCAGTGCTTCGTTCCTCCCAGACGAGTCTGCTAACAAGTCACTTCTCTCGGGAAGGTGGACACCTTGAATAGCCTGGGCGGGCATTAATTTGATTCCCATACTACGAGAATGGGTGCACGCCACCTGTCACTATACCACCTCCTCCCAAAACCCACTAGGTGACTTTAATTATTGATGAAAACGATCACACCCCATACTCCAATATGAAGGAATGTAATCTTCTTATCCAACAAATGCAACCATGCTAATTCCACATGAAAAAAGCTGTAGAATGGGGTGGAGGATTACCAGAAAAGGAATGTAAAAATGAAGGATCGTCGTGCATTGTAGCCGAGAAAGACAATCTCAGTGATTGAATGTTCAAACTCCTGCATCATACCAAACTACGTAACAATGTGAAAACCCTGAGGACGCGCTCATACTTTGCGCACGCACCAGCGGCAAAATCGTGTGCCTGCCGCCCACCACATGGCGGACACATAATTTTGCCGCCTACGCCGGTCGCCGAGCAAAGTATGAACGCGGCTTAATATTTCCACACACTTTGAATCAATACGACTCAAAGTGTAAAGACAGACCCGAAGGTGCAGATTAAAGTACTAAAGCACCCTTGCCAAAGGAAAGTAAGGAGAAAGGAAAGTAAACTGAGAGAGAATGCGTTACCTCTTCAACGAAAGCCAAAAAGAACATACATAACTTATACAAATACAAACATGTAGCGCCTTTCTGAACACTTCGAACAATTTTATTGGTAGTATTCATAAAATTTATGCAAATTCTAAGAAAGAAGAACACTGACAAAAAAAGTTTCACAAAACAGCTGTTCCAAGACCTAACATATGAACCAAAAACGCTGTCGTTTTTATGGGAACCGGTTACGATTTGGAAATTTGAAGTATATCCAACGGCGCAGATTCATTAATCACCGACTATTTATTTGCTGGGAATTGGAATTTGTATGTATACGAACAAGCTGAACGATTTGAACTAGCTAAATGGGCCTGCATGGGTGCAGGGATTGAAATGTTATTTCAATTTAAGCGATACACTCAGTCGAATTCTTAAAACAGCACATTCAATTGGGTGATATCAATTCAGTCACTGTATTTCAAGTTTGAGTTCGTAATATTCACGAGTAGAACGTAATCACGTCCACATGTGGTGCTACAATAATTAACGAAAGGAGAAAAAGCAAAATGACATATGACTGCAGTAAAAACTGCATAATAACAACACACAGATGGGTCGGGATCGTACAATGCTTTTACCGTAGAACATGAATTATAACATAAGAGATGGTGACTCATTGACACGGATCAAATGTTGCAAAACGAAACAGCACCTGCGCGTCCTATATAAACAAAAAATAGTGGAAAGCTGACATAAAACATTGTACTCATCATATGTCAACGGAGCAAATTCTCAACAACTCTTCAGAATGACAAGCGGAACGAGTTCTGACGAGATATTTATGATCGCAGCACCCATAACGATCATAGTTTGGAATGGTGAACTTGTCGCGCTAGTCGTGCTTGATTCCCTTCTCCGTTAAAACCTGAATTCATAATTCAAGAAGCAAAGAAACTAGAGTGCAATAAACCGAAATGTATCCATACGATTGATAAGAAATGCGAAGAGAGAGAAAAGAGAAAGGACAATGGGTAGATCCTTATGATTTCTCAAAAGCTATTTGTTCAAAAGCCATTTGTATCATGAACATGGAGAAAAGCTTGCAATGAGTCTCCCAACAACATCGCGACAGCTGCATCTATTTTCAGAATTTGCGAGGACACTGCTGCCGGTCAAGTCGCTATCCGCTGGACGCATGAATACAGCTTCCATCCCCCGTTAGCAGATGCTCCGCTGCCCTGACCCTGCTTTCTCTAAGGATCAATTTACAACATGCTCTCAGCTAAACTTGACCGTCGAAATTCGCAGAAATGTAGTGGATCGAAACAACTCAACAAGGAATGCAAGTTAGCGAATGCATCCCTATCCACTCGCTCCTGCCATAAATTATTATCGCAAATTTTCACGTAACAGCGAATCAAATCTCAGCAGAATTGATTTTTCTTCCAGCAGCACCATTTTTAAAAAATAATCAAAACTGGGATTCAAAAAAAAAAACCCGAAGTTCCAGAAACTCTTCGGCCGCAGTCAGATTTCGCGATCGCGATATTGCAGCGACGATTTCGCATGCGATAGTGCGACCATAAGATTTTGAGATCATTACGTGCGAAGCGTCGACACCACAAAACTGCAGAATCTCAAAATCGCGAAGTCTAACGGTGGCCTAACAATGGAATATATAATACAGTGTCCGTTTAAATCAGGAACGCATATAAATGACCCTGGTCATTCAACATAAAAACTGAAATCAACATAAAATGACCTGATCAGCGAGCGAACGTAACATATGGGCGGGACCTCCTCCAGATGACAAATTTCGTTGTGCTAATTCCCGTAAAATAAATTCAATACTCATTTCGTCATTATCACTCCAACTTGGCTTTGAAGTTTCTTCCACCACCACATCTGCAAAGTCACTCGTTTAAATCAAAAGCTCCACATTTCATTCTAAAAGCTGTACCATTTATTGATGCCAGCATTTGTGCCTTCCAAATCTGTTCAGTAGCGACTTTTTCCTTATCAATGGAAGGAGCTGCTTCGAAGCAAACCACAATCATTGTCATGTTGTCTCGAGATCCTTTGCTCAAACAAGCGTCAAGCACCTGGAAAATAAATGTCTCATGAAACAAAGTCAAAAGATTTTAGACGGAATTTCAGACTATTATTTAAGTAATAAACAGGCCAGGAAAACAGTGGTAACTCACATCGTTGCAAACCTGATTGAGGTCATCGCAGACATGTAAACGATTTTCAACGAATCGGCAGAGCTCCTCATTTTCCATCACGTCATATATTCCATCACAAGCAACCACCAAGAACTCATCTTTGTCCTGAAACATCAAATTAGTACATGAACGGTATCTGTTTTGTGAAAAACTACAGCTTCCTAGTCCAGTTTCGCTACAAGAGTTGACTACCGTCCATCTATCGGAGCCATCGTCAAGTCTGCATATTTTTCTATGTACCGTCAAGAATGTCCTGAAGGACATGTGGGGTCTAGTACAGATCGAAAAGTGGTCAATGAGAAAGAGAGGTAAGCAATGTAGAGGAAATAGACAGAAGTGGATGAAGGGGATGCGTTTCGAAAGATACTCTCCAGGTACGAATTCGTAAAAATTTCTTGTGATATGCAAGATAAACGATGGAATCAAGAGAACTTCTTCACGGGTTACATATTCTGAACGCTAAATCTACTGAAAAGTGATAGGAGTTCTTGTTGTGAGAGCAAGTAATGCGCATTACCCACAATGTTAGCCAAGCAAAAGCAAAAACAATACACAAAACATGAGAGTAGGAATAAGAAGCAAATGCCATACAAGATTCCACGAGCCTCCTTCAAACACACAGCTAAAACGAAGAAAGATTCAAACAGCGTAATCAAGTAAAGCACAGATAACAAGAACTTCAAGAAAAAATTGCGAAACAATAATGTTCCCAAAGTAGTACCTTTTGTCGTTCAAGTACGTAGACGTCCGGTTCCGGGGACACAAGCTGTTTGTTTGGTTCCAATCCAGGAACATTTTTGTATTCAAAATCTCCTAGCGCTCTGAAAGTAGAGGTCCACACTTCCTCGAAAATTACACAATAGATTCTATAGAGAACGTTCTCGAATCCTTTTTTTTTTACACTGCCACACCCTGAGCTGGCGCAAAAACTATGTTTTCAAAAAAAGCGAAGATCTCTTCACGCCATTCGGGAGAAGATCCGAATATGAAAAGTAGAACGTAATAGGAAGCCGAGTGTTGTACATTTACGAGCAGGGTCGATCGACCATTGAACTTTTCAAATGCGTAAGGGAGGAGCGCACTGTCAGTTCTGATGAGCTTCTGTTGAATAGTATTTTTGAAAAATTCTTCGAACACTGTGGGCTCACTACCTTCTCTCCCCAGCTCTTATAAAGCTTGCGGTGTACGAATACACGATATTTTCTTCATTCGAATATGGGGTACAATTAGGCTCAATTTTTGGAAGAATTTTTCACAAATGCAGCAACATTTCAGAAGGTAAATAAAGTATAGCAACGTAAAGCGTACCTACTAACTGCCAAGCTGCCATTTATTCTTTGAATCATGACCGATCCACCTGCACCAACAATTCGTTCCCGTTCCTTATCATGGTAAGGCTAGAACCGGTTCATTAAGAGGAGCATATAAAAAAGGCAAAATAAAACGCAAGAATGTACAACCTTGTGGTCTTCCGTTCCGAAGGATCCTTCATCTTTACGGGAAACCACTGCTCGAGAGTCACCTGAACAGAAATCAGCGATAAATGTATTAAACCTATGAACAATTCATAAGAAACTTGCCTAGATTTGCAATAATGATATGCGTGGGGGTAATCATGGCACATACAGCAGTTGAGCCACTTCGGTCCTAAGCACGGCAATACAACGTTCTAATCCATCAGTCAGTGAATATTTTAAAAAATTTAGAAGATAATACCGAATCTAGCCTTGTACGAATGTTTTCGTCCAACTTGAGAAAGCCGGCTTTAATTCCGTCCTCGAGTAATCCTATGGATTTTTCGCACAGGACACCGCCATTGGACTTTAGCTCCTCTGTGACCTTAAAGTAATGAGCTGAGTGGGCATTGTAATGTATACAATATATAACAGATAATATATAATTGATACTGATTATAATATAGAGGCAAGACTGAAGAAATCAAATGAAACTGACTTTTTCGAACTGTGGAGTTTCCATGAGGGTCTTCATGATATTTTCGGCAGCATCATCCGCTGCAACGTTACCAGCATGCCCATCGAATACAGCAAAAAATGACCAGTCTTTATATGGCTCTCGATCTGCCATTGACACCTAGACGAATACTTAATTAATAGAATATAAAACAAGCAAAACAATGTTTAAAATACCTCTACTACGTGTGCATCTTCCATGTCCACTCTCCAGCCTTGCATGCTGGCCATCGCATAGCGAAGACCCTGAAGAACAGTATTTTGCGCAATTCATCTCCACCTCAAGACGCTGCGAGTTGGTCAAAAAATGATTTTTGCTGAAGCCTTGTCGACGAGGTGTGCATCACTTGACATTCTATTTTTGGCTTTCACGTTGTTCAGCGCAATTGTACCAAAATGGTGCAACAACCCGTAACAACCCAAAAGACGCTGCAGTTCTGCTTATAGAGATATTTGATCACGAAAGTGATATTTGATGGGAACGCTAGCGAAAAGATGACAGCGAGGAAACGGCTGTTGCCCAACTATGTTAGCATAACTATAGCCACAAATGAACACGACCGCGCCATCTTGGAGCTAACGGCGTCATTGCCAAAAATGAATGGAAGAATCTGCATTCTTACTTATCTTTATGGAAGGGTTTTGAACAAATTGGATTATAAGACAGTTTTTGAAAATACCTAATTGGCAGAAAATGAGAGCACGCTACCATACCTATGGTTAAAAACTGAGAAGTGCCCTCCACAGAAAACCTAACCATATCGCGAGAGAAAAAAACGAATATTGCATGTATACTGATGCTGATAAGCAAACTACCACCAAGCATAATTTTAAAATTGGCAAGCTAGCCACTAGTAAAATCGTGAAACTGCAAAGTCTGTTTCAAAACTACAAAAATACGACCAAAGACGAGTAAATGTGTTGTACGAGAGGTAAGTTAGTCAGACCACTTCTCAACAGCTGTCAGCACCTTTGAATTTACCTATCGCAAAGATGCCGCAAATATATTGAGTTGAGGAAAATTTCACAAAAATTCACTCACATATGTGCATTGAGTACCGCTAAATCAACTTTAAAATCTGGCTAAAGAGGCGAGGAATTATTGAAGCAAGCTTAACAGAACAAAAACGAAGCTGGAAGCTACTCACATTGCCTTCGCCGGAGCAATTCGTTTTTGCTGTTTTTGGTTTGTCCAGGAACGCTCCCATTTGAGCTCTATTTTCTTCGGTGATCTCAACCAAGCCAGACGATGTCAATCGCCACGTTCGAAGGGCAGGACGTGGAGAGATGGTGATCACTGTAAGTGGCTGATCTTCTTCGGCAGTTTGGGATCGAAGCGATGCGCCTAGACAAGATGACATCCCATATTCTCTGAAATGGAGCACATGCTGGCAGAAAGGGGTGCACTTACGTTGATACAGTGAGTGAAGTGAGATCAGACTGGGGTGAGCTTGCTTGCCTAGGTACAAAAAATCAAGATCAGTTTGTACTAACCTTTATAGGCAACAAACTTTCAGCACTTCTTCCTTTGCAGAAAAGTGTGCAGTTCACAGACAAAAAAATAGATTGTGACATGAAAGCATAATGATGAATTCGCAGTGAAATGAATACGTAAACTATTAGCAAATCTACAGCTTCTCTTTTAGGCATGTATCAACCATTGGGAGGAAACGATCTGATATCAGCGTCAAGAGCAAATAATAAGCAATAGGCAAATAGAGGTGAAAGAACACGAAAGTTATAGGCTATGAAGGAACAAAGCCCTTCACACTGCAGTTTTCATCGATAACTGGGCAGAGGATTTCGCTGAACAGGTCTAGCATAGATGATGACAAAACAAACATTCCCATTCTGCCCTGTTCGACATAAGCTTGACGAGGCTCAAACCGCAACCGCAAAAACTGCAATAAATGTACTCAATCTAGCCGGCTTGCGCTCGATCGGTGGAACAAAACCAGTATGAATTTCATGGCTCCCCTAGCCATCTGCTCGACTGCTAGCGTATTGCTTGGTAAATCAGATCTACTCTTGTGCAACTGCATAAGGGCTGCAACAAGGAAACAGCAAACCCGTACTTGAGAGAAAAACAAATTTTTTAATTTACGCAAAGTATTCTAATAGTATGGGTCTCAGTTGAACAGCGCTATTCACCGCCATGGATAACAACAGAACATCGTCTATTCGTTCATGCCCCAAAATCTCCCCCACAAAGCCAATGTGAGGTATTCCTTCTTTGTCGAAATCAATGCATAATGCATTAACGAGTTCTGAACGAAGCCGTTCAACGATGGAATGCCGGACCTAAAGGGCCACTAGGAGTCTGGAAGTTGATTTTAACACTGAGCAGCTGTTCAGTGCAAACATTTAATATCGAGAAGCTTTCAATCCATCTACTTATCCAGAAACGATATTTTAAAGCCCCGACTATGCTAACGCATTTGTGGGACACGATAGGAAAGCCGCACAATTACATGAACGAAGTTTCCGCATTACAAAGATGCCAACGAATTGCTTCATTTCACACTATAAAACTGTTGCCGTTTAGGGATTTGAATTTGTCGAATGTGTAATCCGATATACGGACGTCTGCACTCGCTAGAACAGGCGTGGGTGTTACCGACTGCTATTTGCTTGCATCAATTACGTGACAGATCATACTTCATAGGTGACACTCAAGAAGGTTTTTTCATTGTAGATAATCATACTCTATATATAATCCAGAAGTTTGGTGTGTTTGTTTGTCTGTGTGTGTGTGTGTGTGTGTGTCTGTCTGTCCGCTCACCGCATAATATCTAGCGTCGCAGTAAAGCTGGGATCCTGAATTTTTAAGGTAATGTAGGGGTGTTAAGGGGACATCAATGGTGAGGGAACGGAAGTGATAGCAACTGATAAGGGCTGATAAGGAGCCTCGAAAGGCGAATGGCGGGAAATTCATATCTCGCGTCGCAGCAAAGCTGGGATCCTGAATTTTTAAGGTAATGTAGGGGTGTTAAGGGGACATCAATGGTGAGGGAACGGAAGTGATAGCAACTGATAAGGGCTGATAAGGAGCCCCGAAAGGCGAATGGCGGGAAATTCATATCTCGCGTAGCAGCAAAGCTGGGATCCTGGATTTTTAAGGTAATGTAGGGGTGGTAAGGGGACATCAATGGTGAGGGAATGGAAGTGATAGTAACTGATAACGGCTGATAAGGAGCCTCGAAAGGCGAATGGCGGGAAATTCATATCTCGCGTCGCAGCAAAGCTGGGATCCTGAATTTTTAAAGTAATGTAGGGGTGGTAAGGGGACATCAATGGTGAGGGAACGGAAGTGATAGTAACTGATAAAGGCTGATAAGGAGCCTCGAAAGGCGAATGGCGGGAAATTCATATCTCGCGTCGCAGCAAAGCTGGGATCCTCAATTTTTAAGATAATATAGGGGTGGAAAGGGGACATTAATGGTGAAGGAACGGAAGTGATAGCAACTGATAAGGGCTGATAAGGAGCCTCGAAAGGCGAATGGCGGGAAATTCATATCTCGCGTCGCAGCAAAGCTGGGATCCTGAATTTTTAAGGTAATGTAGGGGTGGTAAGGGGACATCAATGGTGAGGGAACGGAAGTGATAGTAACTGATAAGGGCTGATAAGGAGCCTCGAAAGGCGAATGGCGGGAAATTCATATCTCGCGTCGCAGCAAAGCTGGGATCCTCAATTTTCAAGGCAATGTAGGGGTGGTAAGGGGACATTAATGGTGAAGGAACGGAAGTGATAGCAACTGATAAGGGCTGATAAGGAGCCTCGAAGGCGAATGGCGGGAAATTCATATCTCGCGTCGCAGCAAAGCTGGGATCCTGAATTTTTAAGGTAATGTAGGGGTGGTAAGGGGACATCAATGGTGAGGGAACGGAAGTGATAGCAACTGATAAAGGCTGATAAGGAGCCTCGAAAGGCGAATGGCGGGAAATTCATATCTCGCGTCGCAGCAAAGCTGGGATCCTCAATTTTTAAGATAATGTAGGGGTGGAAAGGGGACATTGATGGTGAAGGAACGGAAGTGATAGCAACTGATAAGGGCTGATAAGGAGCCTCGAAAGGCGAATGGCGGGAAATTCATATCTCGCGTCGCAGCAAAGCTGGGACCCTGAATTTTTAAGGTAATGTAGGGGTGGTAAGGGGACATCAATGGTGAGGGAACGGAAGTGATAGTAACTGATAAGGGCTGATAAGGAGCCTCGAAAGGCGAATGGCGGGAAATTCATATCTCGCGTCGCAGCAAAGCTGGGATCCTCAATTTTCAAGGTAATGTAGGGGTGGTAAGGGGACATTAATGGTGAAGGAACGGAAGTGATAGCAACTGATAAGGGCTGATAAGGAGCCTCGAAGGCGAATGGCGGGAAATTCATATCTCGCGTCGCAGCAAAGCTGGGATCCTGAATTTTTAAGGTAATGTAGGGGTGGTAAGGGGACATCAATGGTGAGGGAACGGAAGTGATAGCAACTGATAAGGGCTGATAAGGAGCCTCGAAAGGCGAATGGCGACGCAGCTGTGTTGTGATGGGCCGGTAAGGAAAGGAGGCATTACCTAGGGATACACCGAGGGTACCCATGTCACTCCCACAGTCCAGCGTCAACCATTTACAACCTGTCTGCACCACATACACCCCTATCTCATTGTTATGATGTCTCAACTGAACTGCTGTCTGGAAAGGTCGGGCATGTTAGAATTGGGTAGGTGCTGACCTAAGCGCACAGAGCACATAAGAATTAAGCCTAGCTCCGCCCACTGTGAGCGGGGCTTGCGCGGAAACTGCCGGTGTTCAAATTTAAGTCCACGCTCAGGTTCCGAAAATCAGGCAGGCTAGGAATGGACCTGTAGAGGTCGGGCAAGTTAGGGATGGGTTGGGGTAAGCCAAAATGTACGGAGCACATGAGAGGCAAGCTAAAACCAGAAGTTTGGTGTGTTTGTGTGTGTGTGTGTGTCCGTTTTTTGTCGCATAATCTACTCTCAACTCAATGGCAACGTGAAGAGGTCGGACAAGTTGGGGATGGGTAGGGGTTGACCAAAGTGTGCGGAGCTCATTAAGAACTAAGCCTAGCTCCCCCCACCGTGAGCGGGGCTTGCGCAGAAATGGTTGAAAAAATCGGCTAAATCAAGAGTGGGCCTGCAGGGATCGGGCAAGTTAAGACTCCGTAGGGCCTCATCTCAACTGTATCCTGGAGGGTCGCACGAGTTAGGAGTGGGTAGGAGCTGATCTAAGCGTACAGAGCATATAAGAACTAAGCCTAGCTCCGCCCACCATGGGCGCGTCTTGCGCCGAAATCGATGAATAAACGAATTTAGGTCCTCGCTCAGGTGTTGGAAATCGGGCAAGTTAGGAAAGAGTCTGTTGAAGTCGCGCATGTAAGGACTGGGGAGGGACTGATCAAAGTAAAGGGAACACACAACAAGCAAATTAGGCACGGGCAATGGAGGTCGGGCAGGCTTAGTATTGGGTAGGGACCAAGTGTACAGACCACATAAGTTCTAAGCCTAACTCCGCCCACCATAGGGGGGGGCTGCGCCGAAACCGATGGGTGCTCCAATTTAAGTCCTCGCCTGGGTTCCGAAAATCGGGACTGTCAGGAATGGGACTGCTCAGGTCGTGCGAGTAAGGAGTGGGTAGAGACTGACCAAATTGTAGGAAGCACACAAGGAGCAGAACGGGCCTGTAGAGGTATGACAAGTTAGGATAGCGTAGGGGCAAACACAAGTGTATGGATCACATAAGTTCTAAGCCTACCTCCGCCCACCATGAGCTGGGCTTGCGCTGAAATCAATGAATAAACGAATTTAGGTCCTCGCTTAAGTGCGGAAAATCGGGCAAGTTAGGAAAGGGTCTGTTGAAGTCGCGCATGTTAGGACTGGGGAGGGACTGACCAAAGTGAAGGGTGCACACAACAAGCAAATAAGGCACGGGCCTGTGGAGGTCGGGCAGGTTAGGATTGGGTAGGGGTCATGTGTACGGAGCATACAAGTTTTAAGCTTAGCTCCGCCCAGCATGGACGGGGCCTGCGACGAAACCGATGGGTGCTCAAATTTATAAACCCTCGCATGGGTTCCGAAAATCGGGAAGGTCAGGAATGGGACTGCTCAGGTCGTGCGAGTAAGAACTGGATAGGGACAGACCAAAATGTAGGGAGCACACAAGAAGCAAATTAGGAACGGGCCTGTAGAGGTAGGGCAAGTTAGGATAGCGTAGAGGGAAACATAAGTGTACAGAGCACATGGATTCTAAGCCTACCTCCGCCCATCATGGGCTGGGCTCGCGCCGAAATCCATGAATAAACGAATCCAGGTCTTCGCTCAAGTGCTAAAATTCGGGCAAGTTAGGAAAGGGTCTGTTGAAGTCGCGCATGTTAGGACTGGGGAGGGACTGACCAAAGTGAAGGGTGCACACAACAAGCATATAAGGCACGGGCCTGTGGAGGTCGGGCAGGTTAGGATTGGGTAGGGGTCATGTGTACGGAGCATATAAGTTTTAAGCTTAGCTCCGCCCACCATGGACGGGGCCTGCGACAGAACCGATGGGTACTCAAATTTATAAACCCTCGCATGGGTTCCGAAAATCGGGAAGGTCAGGAATGGGACTGCTCAGGTCGTGCGAGTAAGAACTGGATAAGGACAGACCAAAATGTAGGGAGCACACAAGAAGCAAATTAGGTACGGGTGTGTGGAGGTCGGGCAGGTTAGGATTGGGTAGGAGTCAACCCACCCAACTTATGTACTCTGTACACGTCAACCTCCTGTGTATAGAGTACATAAGTTCTAAGCCCAGCCCGGCCATAATTGCAATATTAGTATTATACTCACAAAGTGACTGTTTGTTCTCGGTTACCATTAGGGAGTGGTGTGTTATTATCAGATGTATCTCTCGGCAATCAGTTAAGGTCAATGTTTCTTATAGAACTGATACATGCACGTCCTCTCGAAACTTTTAACCCTCAAAAGTCAACTACTACGGATCGCCTCAGCGCTCACGATGAGACACCTCCGACTGCTGCAGCTCCTTTTAGCGTGGCCGCCCCTCTGCGATTGTGCCTTACACACTTGGATGATGGGAAGGGGGTCTTCTTTCTTGGATTTTTTGACCGTTTCGATCCATCTTCCTTACTTTGGTACTACTAAGTGCTTCAATTCTATTTTTGTTTTCGGATCGAATCCTGCCTTTCTTTAAAGGGGTTTTGCCTTCAGTGGGGAAGGGGTTACAGATGGGTGTGGTGTCTCTTAGTTTCAACCAAAGCCATCGTTGGAGGTTTGCTCTCAATATATACAAGCCGCATATTATCAGTTCCCTGCTGCAATGTGCGCTCCCTATACACAGGGCCTATTCCTGCTGCAATGCGCGCGAAGCGCGCATGCGAAAGTCGGCTCGCCGCGCTAGCGGCGAGCCGAGAGTCGCTCCTCGCTACAAAGCAGACAGCCTCAAAGCCACCCTGCCGGGGCGGCGAAGCCGCCCCTACGAGGATTGGCCGGCGAAGCCGGCCAATCCGAGTCCAGGAGGGTTGGCCGGCGTCAGCCGGCCAACCCGACTGGTGAAAGATAATGCAGAGAACGGACCACAAGGGTTTCAAGATGACACATGACGTTCCCCTTTTTCCCATCGAAATTGTCAATCTCTCAAGTCGAACTCATTTTATGCAACAGTCATGCCACCAATATCCACTTCCTTTTTGAGCGTACATAACAGCGAATGATTCAAAACTGTGATACATTTCAAAAGTACAGTGTAGACCTAAGTATGGAGTCCATCATATGCTATGACCGCTCTTTGCGATGATCTCTAATTCGTTTTCCACACGCGACAAATGTTTCTTCAACCGAATTAATAAAAGTCTTTTAGCCACACCGTTCATCTCGACTTGGCAAGTGAGCTCAAACGCTACAAGAGACCGAAGGGTATAGTGGGATGAGTAGTAGGCAGAAGGTGTGGGATCATTTTGTCCCCAGATCAACATCGGCGCTTCAAACCCTTCATGAAGCTCCAACAGTTTTATTTCGTATTCTCGCCAATACGTTGCTGAAACAAAAAGCAGGGTTCCAGACAGGTTCGAGGATGCAAGTGAATATACGTCGCTTCCCCATTCGCTATGAGTAAAATAGGAAATGCTTGCAAGATCTGGACGGAGATAACCAGAGAAACCTTAAATGACCGAGAATGCTGCAATGAAGAAGATGTGGATTGTCCAAAGCAGCGGTACGTTCCTCCACATACATACGCAAAACCAAGCAATTCTATGTTGCGATGAAACCCATCTTTATTATGCGGGACTGATAAGCCCGTCTCATTCTCCGCGTTGGTGCCGGCGGAGGGGCGTGATGCTGACTGCGCTCACAGTGAGGTAGTGAGGCAAGGGCGGAGCAGCTGAGACTACGCAGCCGCGCCCTACCGCCGGCACTTCGAAGACGTCCTGAAATACTCCACCATGATTGCCACGAGAACGTGAAACTGAAGAGCTTCAAAACTTGTTGCGAGATGGTTCTAACTTGTTGGATGGCTGTGTGTGATTTTCCGAATCTCCAACTGGGGCCATTCCGATTCTTTACCAAATACAAACCGATGTAAGAGACCCGTTAAATTGCCTTTCAAACACGTACAGGCCCGCGTGTTCGCATTACCACCAAAATTTACCTAGCATCATTTTCTCACATGAGGTCGATGCTCATCCCGACATATCTACGTCCGACTACAAAGAAAATCGCGAAGCACAAACCTGGCATCTGAATGGGCGAATCAAAAAATGTAATCAGAGGATATCACGTCAAAAAGAAGCAGTAAGATATTACGTTAATGTGAAGATGTTTTTCATGACAACAACACATTTCTTGGCTTCGTACCGATATAACGGATATGCATGGAGTAGAAAGTGATTTTGTGTCTGAAACTTACCTCGCATAGAGTCACGGAGATGAAATATTGCCAGGTTTAAGATATTCTGTGCAGAGGAAAGAAATGAGTGCAACAGGAACCTAATCCCATGACTTTCATGCTCAGCCGCACCACTACACACTATGCTCTCTGGGCGTTACCCACCTCCAACACGCTGGTTTTCAAAGATGGCTGCGAACTTACATCAGATGGTTTGTGAAGGATTCTTTTACAACTTTATCAGACAGCCGTTCAGCAAATACAAAACTCGTATTCAGACATGGCTGAACAAATGATCCAACGCTCTAACGACCCAGGATCGTTCTCCACATAGAAAAAGGACGAATATGTCCTTGCAATCCTCATTCGCTCATTATTAGCTACACAGGTGTTCCTTTTTTCAGCACGAGCTATGTGAATTTTTTTTAAAAAGATAGGCAAGTGGTAAATACACAGAAAGACCGCAGTGGATACCGCTGATGCCTACCACACTCCTCCAGTTCTGCGACTCCTATGACTTCGATTAGAAATAATCAATACTACCGCCATTATAAAACTACACACATATTCACAGGAGCAAAGTTATGAGATAAACAGTCACATGAAAAGTGCAAATCGATTATTGAGCGTACGAGGTGAAAACGAATCTGAATGCATTTTCAGTTGTTGTAGTTGTTTAAGCTTAAACAAATTTTAAAATATGTTTCAAATATATTCTTACGGACGCATTGTATTGGGTATTGCGAAACCGTTGTCGATTTCGCCCTCATGTGTGCAAGATAAGAAGCGGCACAGCCAGCGCAAGTGACGACAGTGGCAAGACCTACACAGAGACCAAAATACACTCAGAAAACCTGCTATGACGTCATCTATCAAATGGGCACAATATATTCGAATAGCAATAAGTACTGTGCAATATTCCGGAACATCACTAAACTAAGTAATCTAGTAATAAATTCTTAGATACCATGAAATTTGCTTTGAAAACCCCGGGGATTCATAATTTCCCTTGTGCTTTCGCATGCACATGATGAAGCAGGTAACAATGAACATAAGTATAATGGCACCGTTAAGATCGAGAAAAAACTCGAGACTCAATTGGTTGGCGTATATGTCGTGACCAATAGAGAGAAAGAGCCAAATAAAAATAGAATCATGGACGAATTAATGTCAGAGGAGAACGGATACATATAAACATCGGCGGCTGAGGGTTGTGTAAAATACTGCCTTCGATCGATACCACGCCGGAAACGGAAATGTACGTATGAAACCGAAGATTGGTGTAGTAGAGCATGCATTGCAAAATGAGTGCATGTGAAGGTAATGATGTGAATTGTTGCGACAAATTCTCACACACAACCACAAAATATACAAAAAAAGTTCAATGACTTTAAAGTTAGTATGTTAGGTGGTATAAAAAAGCAACGATCACTGGACCGAAGAGAAATTGACAACAATCTTCTCAAAGAATGAAATTAAAAGCAGGCACTACAGGAGTAACATCAATCGCTAATTCGAAGCAATTTTTCCGTTGATTTCACTTGGCACCCGGCCAATCGTGATCACATCGACACCGGGTATACGTCAATAGCGTATGCTAGCGCAGAGAAAGTGATGACTTTCGTTCGAATTATAGGGGGTAGCCCTTTTTTGGACCCTGTTTCCATCAGGTTCTCCATCCATTCAGGTTTCGCGAACTAGCAACAGTAACTGTTAGGAGTGTTTACTTTTTCGCCAGTGACATTGGCTTCTCTCACAGAGCTCGATGCTTCAGAAACAACGCAGTAATGCTCTTTAGGGTTGATAAATTGATCTGCTGAGAGTTTCGATAGGTGTTGCTGATGTTGAGAGTGGGCACTACCCCTACGTCCCTAACGCCTACCACTAGAGTACAGAGTACCAAAGTGCTGGCTTAATCAGCTTCGACATAACGTTCAGATCCAGGAGGATCTACATTTTTACCTGATCCTATGGAGCGGGCGTCCTCTTTTCCTAGATTTGCGCAATACTACAGGAAGGAACGGGTCATATTAATAATAAATAAATAAAGTTAGTCAGAATGTGCAATTACGGAATGATGAGTTGGCGACAAACGTCATCCGAAAATATTCCCATGCACTTATGGCTCCTTCCGTTATCGACTCTTCGACAACCTCACTGCACTCATGGTGTCGTGGGTGGATTTAATGCTGTGCTAAAAGGGTCAGTTTTTCCTTGTTGAACCTTTGCGTTCCTAAAGTCAAGTAAAATCCACTTGCTTACAACACCTTTAGTGTTTATTGGGATGATGTTGAAGCATGGATTTCGGTACTGGCTTCAAAGGCACCCGGAGGATAGAATTTTGGCTTACGGTAAGCGCTTGGTGTTCTTTCAGTTGCACCCGACGCTTTGCTAAGACGTCGAGTGTAGATTCATTGGATTTTTTTTTATCATAACCACCCTTTCTTTTTTCTTTTTTTTCGCTTTTTCTCCCTTTCATGTTGCCACTCGCTTGTTTTTGCTTGCTGTTTCACTTGTTAACATCAGCATGATTGACATAAATTCGCCTTAGGCGACATCAACAATGTCCCATAGGTGAGTTTTTCAACGCGAGTTTCGCTCTACAAGACCTCTTCTGAGCTTGAAGGTTCTTGTCTGAGGATAGTGTTCCCCAATACGCTTTTCTTCCTTGTTCCCCTTCCGGTGCCCTTAAATTGCAAGCACTCCTCAATCACCTGAACAAAGTCGCCGGCAGAGACGCGCGCGCTTGCAAATGGGTCTCGCCCACACGCTTAATTGGTTCTCGGTGCGTTTGAATGACCCTCCTTCTATATAGAACACCCAGAATTGCAGTGGAGCGTGGCAACCTCACTCAGATATCGCCTCAGTAGGACGTCTTTTCTGAGATTATTATTTAGACTTCACTATATAAAGCCTCCCTATTTCCCTACCTGGAAATATGTGACGCATTCTAGAAAGGGATCAAATGGAGTGGAGCTATGTAAATGGCGTATTCTAAACTGATCAACGCATGACGTTTCGTTCAGTATTCCTTAAATACCATCCGATTGCCTCCTATTCAGTTTTGGAGAGAAGTAGTTGGACGTCTAGACTGGGGGCAGCACCATCAGTGAACGGGTGGGGCGTGCGTGTAAATGGGTGGAGCTTGCCGTGAATAGGTAAGCCATGCATAGAACTATCGGTTGTGGACTGATCGCGCGCGAATAGGAGTGGTCACCGCGAGCTCCGGCGATCTGACATAATTTGAATGTCCCATGCTACAGTCCCGTCTGATTCTGTTCTCTCTTAGCAAATATGTAAGAGACAAAAGAGCTCCCTCGGGAAATAAAAATCTGGCCATAAAAGTAGATGAAGGGAAATTAAGCATAAATCAATTTTGTAGCAAAAAGAAGCCACAATTTGCATTCACCTCGTATTCAAAACGATCACAAAAATTTTGTTAAGGGTATTGAAAGGTACCAAACACAATGCTACATTTCACGATATGTACTACATTCAACTGAATACAAATTCAATTAATTTTTCTCACATACCCAGGAGTGATTTAGGTTAGTAGAAATGCGAGCATGCTTATTCAAACAAGCGCTAAGGCTTTATTAGAAGGCGGTGCGCAAATCATGATGAAAGGCACGCTGCATGTTCCATAACAAACCTTTGCTGTACACGGTCCGCCCCTAAGCCGGTACGTCACGTGCTGTGCATGACCGCCGCACATCGCAGATTTAAGTGGCTGTGATCCATATGTCAGCAATGGGCGCATAAAATAAAAATACGTCCGTTAAGAAAGGAGAGACAACGGTCCAACGGTCTTAATTTCTTGCATTTTGACCATTTCGCTTCTTTTTCTTCATTGATACTAGCAAGTTCTCTGCTTTCTTATTTGAAGATATCACAATCGTTCGAATAAACTCTCATGGTGCTTAAAATTTGCTACGCTGTTTTTCAAATATCATACTTTTATTGCAAATAAACGAACAGGAGGATCTACCGTCTAGCACTGACACAGGTTAATCTGAATATATGTATTTCTTCACGGAAGAAGTACTAACAAATCGAAGTACATATAAGGAAGGCACGAGAAGAGGATCCTCATATTTCTGGACTTCTTTGACGGGTATGGTAACGACCACATCAAAAATTATTTTTCGCCTTCTGCCGCACTTCACATAGAATCTGGAAACTCCGTCGGATCTTCAGCTCATTACCTGACCATGCTATCGAACAACTTCTTAAACAACGAAGGCCTTCATGGGCACAGATGAGTGCTGACCACGTCTACTGAAAACACGGAAATATCGACTACCGGATACGAGTAGATTCAACAACAAAAAAGATTTTGATGTTTTGTGATTTTTGATAGCTGTGATATTGGTGGTAGCGCCTACAATGCAAAATTGTCAGAGGGATACCGAATTATGGACAAAAGGTTTGATCTCGGGCGAGAATCGAACCCGCACTCTATGTCTTTTACGTCCGAGATCAAAAATTTTGCCCATAATTCAGCATTAATCTAATGAAAAGAAATATATAAGAAATCGAAACTGAATGGTAATCTCGTCGACCAACAAGCTTATTGATATCTGACACCACGTCTAAGGAAGCTACCAGATATTGCACCAGTGAATAAAAAGAATGAAGGGAAAGCATTCGGCCGTAATCACTCTATTTCCGTGATGCGCCATTTGTTCCACTTCCATTCAGAGTCTTGGCATTTTATTGCGATTTAGCTAATCAAATTTGCTCGAACAAGAATCTAATACCACTGCCCTGATCTGAGAAGGTGGAAGGCTTGAATCTATTGAATCCTACATTTTACTTTTTTAAATATGAAATTTTACATCTCTGACAATCAGCGCACTATTTGTCACCACTCAACTTGCGCCTTCCTTGCTGAGGTCACGGATAAAATGGGAATTATAAGTGCACATTGGAGAACCTATGACGTGGTGGGGGGAACACTCAACATACAGCTTAACACCCCTTGAAAAGTAAGGTGTGGAATTCGAGTGGGAAACAAAGTCATCCGTCAGTTAAAAATAACAACAACAACAAACTGCACCTGTTCACATTCGTAAGCGATAAACGATTGCTAATGGTTATTTGCATTATAACAGTAAACAACTTGCAATATATATACACCCTCATGTAAACAGGTGCATTTTTGAGTATGTGGGTGTTTTATTTTGCATTTAAGATAAGGTCCAAGCATTTTTCGAGGAATGTGGCCGCTACGGTACGATTGAGTCTCTCCGAATACGGCCACTAGAGAAAGTGATACCGGACGGTCCCTCACTTCCAAGGAGGTTTCAGAGGGGGAGTGCAACCTCCGAAATAATAAATTCCCAAAAATTCAGGTAATTCCTCTTTTTTCGCGACCGACTTCCCTTTTCTCTCAACACAACGTGTTGTGAAATACAATTTCAAATCCGATTTCGTTTCGAGGATTTATCGGTCAGCGCTTAAAGACACTGAAAGATATAAATTTGGGTGATTGCGGAATCGGAAGATTGCAGAATATGAACATAGGAGTGTTCAGCAGTGCAACAGCAGAGAAAGGACGAATCAAAGTGACGAAAAACTCGAGAGAGAGGAAGCCAAAAACTCCTTCTCACTCCATTCCTTTCGCACCCCTCTGCATCAATAGCGGGTGGGGTAGATGCAGACGAGCGAGGGTTTGAGTCAGCCGACTGCCACGCCGTCCTATACTACAACAACTCCCCCCGCGCATGAATGGCAGCGCGACATGCAGTGCTCCGGAATATGACGCCGAACCGCGTTTTTTCAGTGCATTTCGCCACACATCACTTCTACTGAACTGGAATGATTGTTTTTAGAGAACATGTCCTCCTAGCTCTCACCTCCTCTTTATCCCAGACGGTGCCTTTTAACCCTGTTCGGTAATCAAAAATGTGAGCCGCTGATGAGTATAGTAAGAGAGTAAATGTCCATTTCGGAGCGCCTGATAGGGCGTGGCCTACGGAGTTGGGTGAGAGTGTTACAAACTCTCTCACTTCGTCACGCACTCTCACTCTTGCCACGCACCCATGCCCGTAGACCGAAAGTGACTGTAAAAACGGAATTTTCATCGAACCTAAACGAAGAAGGGAGAGACCTTTAGAATTGTCCCTTTTTGGTATGCGCCGTGAACTCGACTTTAACATACTATTGCAGAAACATTCAGTGGAATTAGTCTGCAGTTAATGCGCAAAATCTTCTATGTCAGCGCATGGCATAGCTAAGGAACGATCGAGACTCCTGAGATAGTAATTTGTTCCAAATCGCGGAAAAATCTTTCGCGCGCGACGTGCCGCACGATGACACCAATCGTGACAGACGAGAAATTGAAAATCAACAGAGTGTGGATTTTGTCAGCACTACTCTGCGGTGAATCCGTCAATGAATCAGTAAAACCTTTTTACGGAAGTCGATAACATCCTTGTACAATTGACCAACTGCGTAAAGCCACTCAGCATTGGGCAGTACAGATCAGCCTTGGGTGGAATAGGTGGGACATGACGAATGCGTCGGTGCGGCGGTGGTAGCGGCCTCACAAGTAACGCCGCACGCGACACATAGGCCGCGTTCATACCTTGCGATGCCAGTGTACTACATGAGCGCGCAGAGGACGAACCATCACAGCGCGGCTGTAGCCTAGCGTCGAGCAAAATTCTTATGTAATATGACCCCCAGTCTACGTTCCCGAAATTAACTTCCAGTGTACTCACGATGTCTTCTGAAAATCCTCAATTTTAGCAGTCCAGTTCCCGTACGCTGGCAGGGCGTGGCCTACAGACTTGGGTGAGGGTGTGTGGCGGGGTGAGAGAGATCGATACACATTCACCCAAGTCCGTAGGCCTCGCGCTGTCAGCCGTCGGGAAATGGATTGTACCCAGTACTAAATAAGGCATCGATCCATTATCAATTGACGACCTTTTTCTCGGAGATCACCTCATCAGTCTAAAAAGCGGTGTTTTCGATCCTCGAGAGTGCGCAAAAATACTACCACCACCCCCTTTCTAACCCAAAATATGCCCTCCCCCTAGGAGAATTCCTTGACACACGCTTGACCCTGGCGGTGATTTTAAATTTCGCACAACCTCGTTTGTTTTCTTTTAGAATAGTAAACTGGTTACTATTGATTATTGCGTTTTGTTTGAAAAGAGAACGATGGCGGACTATCGTCGGTAAATGAAATTCATATCTATGTGGAGTTGAAAAAAAAGATTTCAGTGACTGAAAACCTACGTCATGTGTGATTGTCCAGTGATAGTGGTATTCGAGGATCTTCTCGCCTTCCAATCACCGTAATGGAACGGAATGAGGATAATCCTAAAACAGACAAATAACAATGCACGAAGTATTAGGTTGATTCATAATAAATCGGACAAATTGACCAATTTTAATCATTGTCGTACAACCTTTTTACGACAACAGGGATTCACTTGAAATATACTCCATCTTTATCGATGACCTTCTGCCACGGTATAGGCAGATCATGGATGCCCTTGCTCCAGAAGGCTGGAAGCTGGAGCTCGAAGAAGTTGCCGAGTGCCGCCTTGACCTCGTCGCGAGTTTTGAAGTCTTGGCCGTCCAGGTGGCGTTGGCTGTGGGAGAAAAGGTGGAAATCTGAAGGGGCCAGGTCTGGGGAGTACGGTGGGTATAGAAGTACGGTCCAACTGTACGACAGCAGCTCGGCCTTGGTCGATCTTGCGAAGTGCGGTCTGTGGAAGTAGACACGTTGTCGTGCTGGAAGTAGACATGTGACCGCCGCCGTAGCGAACTTTGGACATTGGCCTTCAATTCTCGTAATTGACGAACGTAGACGTCGGCGGATACTGTGGTACCTTCATCAAGCAGCTCCCAGTACTCTACGCCGTGTACGCTCCACCAACCGCGGTTTTCGTCTTCGATGGAATAGTCGCCTGACGCAAACTTCGAATGCTACAACTACAGTGTACTTCTGCCGGGGGCATGCTCCTTGTGAACTTCTATCAGACGTCTGCCGATATCCGCGGGTTCCTGGCCAGATAGCGATATAAATAGTATGACGTTGCGGATGTGGTCTCTGGACCGCTTGAAATCGTGCGGCATTGTGGCGGAATGAATTTACTTTGGAGTGATTATTTTGCGGTACTTTGAAGAGCTTTTCATACTCATTCCAACGGTACCTCGCGCGTCCATTTTCGTTAATTCGTTACTGAGTTATGATCTCTAGAAATCATCACTACCATTTGTCCGATTTATTATGAATCAACCTAATACATGGGCTTTTCCTTGTAGATACACAAATTTGGACGATTGCCCTCAACGCTGGGTCGGACTACGTGTTACATACATGAGTATGTCCGGTGCCTTAGCTATAGGCGTGTACATCGTCGTAATATGTGAATTGTAAATAAAGTGACTCCGATCTTCTCAACCCTGCTTACTTTACTGCACCCCTTGATTGTATTCCTAGTCATAAATGGGATGGCACAACGAATGGAGCAGGACATTCGAACTGGGTCGGGGCGAAGGCAACAAAGCGCGCGCTTGATCGATTCGCGTTGTCCAACACATAAGAATCGTGTACTAAGCGGCCGACAGATCAATTTAGCTAGAAGCCTGTAGTTGGACGTAGATTGGCTAGTGAAACACAAATATGACACACAGATTTGGCCTAAATGCCTTGACGCCTGCGTCGCAAACGCTTAAAGAGGCTGGACCATCCATTTTTTTTTCTTTTCCAAAATTGTGTCCCCACTAGCAGCTTCACCTACTCTTCACGAATATCATCGCTCTCAGTATCTGTAAAGAGCAGGCAATCGAGGATGGCAGAATTGGCGTTTCATTATTCCTACGGCAGGTCAGCGTTCCCACATGACATCACCGGAAATGAGTATTTTCCCACACAATAGATGTGCAGGCACGTTGCAGTTACGCGCTAAGCCACCACGATTTTCGTTGTCACAGGAACGAAATACTACACTGCAGGTATTCGACCAAATCGAATGATACTTCCTGTTTAAGCTTCGAGGGTGCGTGCGATTGGTCGAATTTTCGCTTCGCGGTGTCGCACTTGCGGCGCCGTCAGTACGACTTGCCGCAGTCGTTTGGAATTCTGCTCAAGACGCAATGAACTGGTACCGTGAGGGATCTTTTGATTGCGGGTTGGAAGCTTTGAAAGCTCGCCTACGTTGTTGCTGTTGCTGTTTCAACAGATGAAGCTGCAAACGACTCGCACTCTCCGCGGGTGGCCGCGCAAAAATTCGACCAATTACCACACACCCAAGCTCCGAAGCCCGTGGCGCATTATCATGTATCCGTGCTCATAGTGAACACCGGCAGTGGGTGGCTGCGTCACAGGCACTGAGAGAGAGTGGGACGAGGGAGGTGCAGAGATGACGCAGACGACGAGGCAGAGTGGCATAGGCGGAGACGCAGAGATTCGCGGCCGCACCTTGCGGCCGGCACCGCAGAGTACGAAGCAGCCTAATGCGAACGCAGCTATCTCTTTCCAAGTACTGCCATTTCGTTTTCCCGCGCGCGCATGGTCACGTTGCGGTTTTCTCACTGGAGCGCGTAATATTCGCGTGAGAAATCTTACAATGCATGTATCGTGTTTGGGAGACTATTTCAATGAACAGTTTTGGGTTCGGTCTTGACTGCATGTGAGGGTTTGTTTGTGTAACATCGAATGAAAAATTCTTCCGGGAACTAGGTGCACAACCAAATTGATTCCGGGATCTTGGTTACCTTTAGCCTTTCTGCTTAGTTAGTCCTGCATAAGTCTTCATGGAGATACGATAAAGTATCGCAGTTATGTTTTAAGTATACTTGACAAAAGATTACTACATATTATGGGTTGTGGGGCTTTGTTTGAGCAATAAAACTTTTGTGTGCTAACGTAGTTAGCGAGGGAGGGGACTCATTTACACGCTCGTTCCTCACGTGATGCATCCTATAAGCATTAGTTTCTTGACTTATGTGTACCTTACGTGGGTGTATGTCACTAGGACATAAAAATCGCTTTGCGGCAATCGGTGTGCGACGGAATGGTGCGAGCTATGCGCGCCGTATTGGGAGGGTCCTGAAGCGATGACGCTAATCCACGCCTTTATCTAGACGTAATCGCTTAAGGACTCAACTAATACGGCGTGCATAGCTCGCACCATCCCGTCGCGCGCCACATGCGGCCACGCGATTTTTCTGTCCTAATGACATACACTCACCTTCACGTGAGCCTCAGTTAAGAGGGGAGGACTTATCCCTCAACTAAGGTTTAGACTGAAACATGGGCAAAACAACGACGGACGCCGAGCACAATGCAGTGTCCACCCTCAACTATATTAGCACGAACCTTTGAATCAGAACTTTCAGTGAACCAAGTGGACAGACAGACTCAATTTGAAATTCCTTGTGCCATTTTTTTGAATGTGTTGTGTTCGTAGAGTACAAAAAGCGTCGTAAGAGCAGTTGCCGTACTGCTGTACTTAACAAAAATTTGATCACACTTTCTATGTAATCGCTGTTTTCCATTAAAGTTGCATGGAATTGCTATCCATATTTAGGGTTTTTAGTTTGCTCATTTTCATATCATATCCATTTTCTTTATATTCACTCCAACCATTTAAAAAAGGTATCCAAGAAATCAGTTTTGAGCTCAAGCTTACGGAGAGGGAAGGAGCTTCGTGTGAGTGAACCACTTCTCACTTGAGAAACCAATTCATACACGTGGCAAGGGGTCACCCACCCCGTTCCTTATTCTCCCTAGACACACAGGCTAACATTCACATTCATATCCGCCCCCCTACATGAAAATTACATACTACGTTACCTAATAGCGTCTCAGAACTCACTGTCACGAGTGTCAAAATTATAAATGTTCACAAAAGTCATTCTCCATAATAAGCATCTAATCAGAATACATGACTCCGAGAAAGACGATTTCGAAAACATCATTCTTCTCAACTCCAACCACCAACATATGCATTATGAGCATTTCACACAACTAGCAACGGCGCAAGAGAGGATGTTACTCACCGTTTAAGTTCTTCTTCCAAAAGGGCGCAGTGTAGGAGTGTGCGTACACCGCTTTGCATTCAAATGTGTGTGAGCGCGGGAAAATAAAATGGCAGTACTCAGAGAGAACCCCAAACTGTTCACTGAAATAGTCTCCCAAACACGATACATGCACTCAGGGATTCCCCACGCGAGAACATTATGCGCTCCAGTGAGAAAATCGCGACGCGACCATGCGCACACAGGAAAATGAAATGGAAGTGCTTGGACAGAAATAGCCGCGTTCCCACAATGCAGTGTGATTCGGTCGAGCGTTATAAATAGACGTATCGCAACAGTGCCGGCGTCTAATGCCGCCATCGACGCCAGTTCCGCAATGTATGAAGGCGACGTTGGAGCGCATTCAAATTTAGCGACGTGATCGCTGAGGTTACGGAGATCGTACTAATCGCGTCGCCTAGTATAGACGCGACCTTACTGTCTCCACAACCTTAGAACCGCCGTCATTAGGACCTTCTTATCCATTATCCTGGATGCCGTACATTGGAATTGAATCCGATTTGTCAACGCTTTTACATCTGTCCTAATTGGCTCTTCCATACATTCAACCAAAACTATGGATTTTTAGCAGCATTTCAGTAATTTTACAAACACACAATGTTACACTTACCCATCGATACAATGTGTGGCTTCCCATACGAAAGTAGTGGTGAAAAATAGCTGCCAATGATATTTCACTATATCACCGGCAAAATAACCGGAGATAAAATAGAAGTTTGTAAGTTTTACGACGAAAATACTGAACTGTAAACAAGACTGGACGAAAAATTTCAAATCCTGTGTTCGCATGGTTTTTCGAAATTTCTGAAATCAAGTTAACCCGCACATGGAATACGGTGGTGAATGAGCAAATTTTCTAACCACCATTGTTTTGTGAATACGGTGTAGAGTAAATAGGTCCATAGACAGGATGAGGATGAACACGGAGACGCCGGTACCAAAATCGAGCACTTTACCAAGCACGAATCCGCAATAGTTGGGCGCGAACTCCCAGAGATAGTTACTCGCGTAGAACACTGCATAGCATTTGTCCACTAAAAATTTTTCTTTGATCTCAAGGAGATATTAGGTCGTTCAGTATGAAATGTCCGTTTTTCAGTAGTGCATAGTTCGAGAGTCCGTATCTAAGGCAAAACGCTCCGGCAGTCCTTGGTACTGAGTTTTGGTAAAGGTGCAGCCTCCCTCTTTCTTACCTTCGGTGGACCTCCGGCTGCCGTGGAATCTGACTTTTTTAGAAAGGTTTTTGTAACGACATGGACAAGTCCAAATTGCGTGTTGTCTTGGAGTACGAGTTCCGCCGTGGAAGCACCGCAGCACAGGCAGTTCGGAATATCACCGTCGTCTTTGGAGAGGATGCCCCTAACGAACGAACAGTACGTCGATGGTTTGCAAAGTTTGAATCCGGCGACTTCGATCTTCAAAATGAGTCGAGAGGACGGCCCGAGTGCAAGCTGAACAACGATGAGCTTAAAGCCGTAGTGGAAGCTGATCCCACTCAAAGTACTCGAGAATTAGCGGCAAAGTTTGGAGTATGTAAGGTGACGATCTCGTCTCATTTGAAGCAAATTGGCAAGAGTAGGAAGCTGGACCGTTGGGTACCGCACGACTTGAGCGATCGTCAGAAGAGGGTCCGCCTTGAGGCTTGCCTTTCCTTACTTTCTAGGCAAAAAAGCGAGCCTTTCTTACACCGTCTCGTCACATGTGACGAGAAGTGGATCCACTTCGATAACAGGAAGCGGTCTTACCAGTGGTTGGACAAGTCGGAACCGCCAAAACCTACGCCGAAGCCGGACCCTCACCAGAGGAAGACTATGGTATCAGTTTGGTGGTCCTCCGCAGGAGTGATTCACTACAGCTTTACGAGACCTGGTCAGGCGATCACGGCGGAGGCGTACTGTCAACAGCTGGAGGAAATGATGGAGAAGCTTGCTGTTATGCAGCCGAGAATGATTAACAGAGACCGACCGCTCCTACTGCAGGACAACGCTCGGCCACATGTGGCAAACTCGACCTTGTTAAAATTACAGGATTTGGACTTGGAAACTCTCGTTCATCCTCCTTACTCTCCCGACCTAGCACCTACAGATTACCATTTCTTTCAAGCTTTAGATCACTTCTTGCAGGGAAAATTATTCAATTCTTATGATGATGTAGAAAGTGCCTTTCATGATTTTATTGCCTCTCGCTCCCCAGATTTCTATAGAGATGGAATTAATAAGTTACCTTTAAAATGGCAAAGATGTGTTGATAACTTAGGATCATATTTTGATTGATTGTAATTTGCGTTGTATGAGATATGATAAACTGAAGTTGACTCTCAAAAACGGACATTTCATACTGAACGACCTAATATCTATCGTCGTTAGTGATAACGTCATCTTGCTTTGAGGAACTCAGAAAAGAAACCATACCTTATCAGCTTTACCCTTCCCTAGCCAGGACTAATACTATGTAATACATCAAGAGATACAGGGTAAAATTTTCAGTATTCATATTTCTTTTGCGGGGTGCGCCACGTATTCTAGTTCTCTTCAGTATCGTGGCAGAAGATGGTTGCGATTTCCGCTTGAATAATGGCTTGCGAGCGCCAGCCCTTGTACAACTTTGTCCTTTTATCGCCCCGGACGAGTCTGTAAGAATTCACCTACTCCAGAGATGAAAGGCTGGTTAACGTCAGCGGGCACTGGTACACGGCTTGATCCCACCTCTGCAAATAGAGGTGTCTCGTTACTCTCGTTACACAACCTTAGCCCAGATGAAGGTGTAGTTGATCAATGAAGACCGGAAGCATACGTTAACAAACCAAGCATCGAAAACTCTGCTAATAATAAGTGAACAATAATAGTTTGCAAAGTTTTCGCTGCTTCAGCGGCTCGGAAACACATGACAAAAGCGCTGGGCATTTTTCGTCAAATAGTGCCCACCCACCAAAACAGATCCCGCCCCGAAACGGACGTGATGGGTTGTATCGTGTGTTAGTGTCCGGTATCTTTTCTACGTCTTCACTTCTCCTAAGGTCCCTTAGCCATCCCCTAGTGTTATTTTTATCTTTTCAAAATCTAGAATCAAGCGCAGTGGGGTGCAAAATTGAGTTGCTCGTTCAGTGCTTATTCATGAAATAGTTGCCTTTTATCATACTGTATGTGATGGTGTAGAAGGAGTCAATACGGCGTCGTGCGGCGCTAACATCTACTTTTATTCAAGTGCCGCGTATGAGTCGCCTTTTGTAAGTTCTCAACGCTGCACTAAAATCCTCCTGCATTCTTTACCCCATGGACACTGAAAGGGGTAAATTTGGCAGATTGTGGAATAACTGGAGTATATAATAGTCGCGGGTGCACACCAGTGTAAGAGTGAGAAAAGAAAGAAATGAAATGACGAGAACCCTGAGGAATGGAAATTCAAAATTCCCTTCTCATTATTCCTCTTTTGCGCCGACTGCATCACTAGTCAGTGGGACAAATGCAGTCAGGCAAGGGACTCACTCAGCCAGCCTGAACACTGAGCCGTCCTTGCAGCAACCCGTCCAACGGATGCAAAGCAGCATGACTGGCGGCCCTACGGGATCATGTTAAGGACCCTAGGGCGCGCTTTTTCGGAGGACGTTTCGCCACAGTTCATCTCTTTTGGACCAGAATGCTCATTTACAGAGAATACGCCTCCCACTTCTCATTTTCTACTTCTCCCAGGCGGTGACTTTAACTCAATAGTTACTCCATTCGGCTACGTTAATATCTGATACGGTTACAACACTACCACTAAAGGGGTGGGCAATTGGTCAAAATTTCGCGCGGCCGCCCGCGGCGAGTGCGAGTCGTTTGCAGCTTCATCTGTTGAACTAGCAACAACAACAACATAGACGAAGTTCCGAAGCTTTCAAACTGCAAATTTTGAAGATTCTTCACGGCACCAGCCATTGCCTCTTGAGCAGAATTCTAAACGACTCGTATGACGGTGCCGCGAGTGCGACGCCGCGGAGCGAAAATTCGACCAATCGGCCCTAACCCCCATCACAGCAGTGCAGCTTAGCTCCTACGCCATGCCAAATCATTTGGCGTAGTTTGTTTCGTACTTTATGTGAAAACTATCGCATACCTAACAAATAAGGTATGAAGTGAAGAAAACCAAGAAACCACACGATTCCTATCATTATACTTGTGTTTCGTTGTCTCAGGAAATTTCGACTTTCAATTGGCCAAGTGATCACAATTAACCTGAAACGGAGACATCTATAAATGTCATTTCCAGAAGTTAAGCCGATTTCAAATGAATTCAAACAGGCAGAAGCTCAGAGAAGTGGGGTCAGCCTTGATTGAACACAGGGGATGTATGTCACATCTGAATGTTCTTTTCAGTCTTTCCACTACCTTTCCGACTTCTCACAGCTGAACCATCCACATTTTCCGGTCACCTTCATTTATGTGCATGCAAAACAAAAGGGCGGCATGAATGGGCCGATGTGAGGTTACTTCACCCGGTACTGCTGATACACTAACCTGTTGATACTCGACATCAGATGTGAATACACACATACATCCCAAATAGCTATCATAAAACCACCGAATAATTTCGCGATAGGTGATGTATGTGAAAAACTGGACTGCCTGAAAAATTCATAAGACACGTTGGGAAACTCCTCAGTTGTATTGAGGATACTGTGAAAAGACCAATTCTGCACCTGGAATGTAGAAGCCTATGAGGCATGGAAGACAAATATAAGTACAATTTGTAACAGTTTCTGGAGTGTGCTATTATGTCAGAAAATTCGCGATACACCATGTGGCAGGCTACGCGATTGGTGTGCGCTAGCGGTGCCTTCTGCGATAGGGTCCTAAAGCGATTGCGCCCGGGCTTAGGACATAGACACCGCTTTGCGATTCAACTTCATACGGTGCGCTAGTGCGCACGCACCGCGTCGTTTACCGGAAGCTGCGAAGCGAATTTTCTGTCATAATGGTCATGTCGTAATGTCATAATTTTCTGTCACTTTCTGTCATAACACTCCAATTTTGGTAGTTTGGCCGCAGTCGAAGGCAAAAAATCGTTTATATCCGCAAAAAAAGTGCTGTTTTAGTTGGTAAGGCACTGAAAACCAAGGCCGTGTCGAAATCCAAGCGCCGTCCACTCATCGATGCGGTTGCCAGCAGCGGCATCAACCACATGACGAAAATGGCAAACGATCGACTGCGATAAGATTGGATACGACGGAAATCCAGGTGGGGTACACGAGGTCGAATTTCCGCGCGGCCGCGCGCGATGAGCGGCATGGCGGGTGCGAGTGCCAGTGGCAGGGCATGGCAGCCTTCGAGCGAGGCAGTGTGGCATGAGTGGAAAGCGCAGACGTAACGCAGTCACGCTCGGCCGGGCGACCAAGGGCGAGTCGTACGGGGGCGCCGCGAGTGCACCGCCGCGAAGCGGAAATTTGACCTCGTGGACCCCACCCCGAAAATCCTAGAAGTTAGAGGAACCTTAGCAGCGGAAACAAACGATATCGTCGAGGTTCGCATGAAGAACCCACGCAATGACTCGTCCGAACGCACCAGGGCCTCATTTCCACTATTTCTTTAAATGCCAATTTTTCAGCAGTTTTTACTACTGAACGGAATACCTACACATGATTGTAGTCAATGGTGCAGGGTCAACCCCAACCTGGTCAGGAAAAGGGGCATATTCCAGGGAACAGTTTCCTATATCTACTCCTCGACGTGGAGTCAGGGTACTCGACCCATGCACCACGCGAGTAGTGCTATTTGTCGATTAACGGACAATCACCGGGCGTTGATTACTCAATTATTCAATATAAGATGATAATAATTGATATAATAATTTAAATATTATAATAAAATATAATAATTTAATCACTGACAGAACTGTGAACTTGACTGCTAGATAATATTGCTTGTGTCTCAGCCAAAAGTAGATCTAAAAGATGGGGGAAGAGCAGAGAAACGAAAATCAAATCACAAGGCCGGGAAGCCCGAGAGTTCTCATTCGTAGCGATTTTACTAAATCTATATCCTACCGTATACAAGCAGCTAGCCATACGCGCCTCTTGGTGTGTGCCAGAGCATTTGATCGGATATTCAATTCGCATCTCGTATCTGCTGTCACAGGGAGTGTGCAGTTATGACGGAAAATGCGGGCGGCTCGGCGGGTGCGAGTACCAGTGGCAGGGCATGGTAGCCTTCGAGGCAGTGTGGCAGTGTTGGAGGAGGCAGGGTGGCATGGGTGCAGGAGGCAGTGTGGCATGAGTGGAAGTGCAGAGGTTACGCAGCCATGCTTTGCCGGGCTCCCAAGAGCAATCGATTCCGCAAGTCGTGCTAATGGCGCCGCGAGTGCGGCGCCGTGAAGCGAATATTCTGTCATAAGTACACACACTCGCTATCACAGGATCCTGATTCGTTGAAGCGCGGGCATGGTAGGGGATATCGTGAGCTGGGCGCACCCAGGTGTGGACGAAAATGGCCTTTTTTCAGTACGACCTCCCCCTCCTCCCCCCCTTAAAAACTACATAACCTCTACAGTATCAGTAACGATTGCCGATTGCATTGTATCGAGAAGTATTTTATTATTGTAATCTTTGCGCTGATCATTCAAATTCAATCATATTTTCTTACATAAATGGGTCAGATGACAGCACATTCCGCTTATCATCTAGGTTAGGACCATTGCTGACATATGCAATCACGACCCCCTCCCCCTCTCCCCCCCCCCCCCCCATCGCGTTCGTCAAATAGACCTCTGCTTCGGGGAATCCACTCCCGGTGTACCCTGATTATGAGTTATCAGTACCAATAGCGACTGATAAATTGATTCTGAAGTAGAACGAAATGTGCGTTCAGTTGTGTTTGGTGCACCCCTTCCAATGCGAAAGGAAATGGACTTCTTACAGTGCATTCCAACTACTATAGTTGTATTCCGATTACAATTTTCTTTGCTATGCCAACGACGTTGTTAGGTGGAACATTTATTGACGGCCTGAGGTGTTAACAACCTCGTTGGCATAGCAGAGAAAATTGTATTTAACATTAATGTCGAGATTTTACGGAGAGGGAAGTTGGAATTCAATAACGATTGCTTTTTTTTACAATTTCAAAGTTTCTGTGGTTTTCTATAAATTTTAGTTTGTTCTCAATATTTTCAGTTAATTGGCCTTTTTCAAGATTAGCGAAAAAGGAGTTTCAACTATCCATAAATGCGAAAAAGGAGTTTCAACTATCCATAAATCTTTGACTTCAATTACGTGCCGACATTATTTGAATTATTTGTAATTGGTCACCTTTTCCATGTTTCACTTGACTTCATGCTTTCCAAAACTAAGTTGCTTTCTCAAGACCCACCATGCGATAATCTGACTAGTGGGTTACTTTCCTAGCGTGAGTAGGTCCATGGATAACTGCTACCGCTGCGCCTTTGTTGAGCTGCACGGTGCTCTTTCGCGGAGTTGTGCTTGTGCCTGCTTGAACACAACCAAACCACGCCCACCAAGGGCCTAGCCTTAGCAGAAAAATTTCCAACGTGGAGCTCGCGTGGAGAAAGAAACTCGCGATAAGAGAAGTTGATTCAATGGAACAGCCATTTCGATGATGAAGGCAGCTTTCTTAATAGAAACTTGTTCGTCTAAGAAGAGGCGTGATTTGGCTGAGTAGGCGTGGCTTCGTTATGTTCAAGCAGGCACAACACCGTGAGTGTGCACCGTACAGCCACAACAAAGATATAGCCTAAGCATTAATCCAAGGACCTGCCTACGCCAAAACTGTGAACCAGCGAAGCCATTTCAAAAGAAATGGTGCGAAATCTGGAGCCGCTATCTACCGTTGTGTGATTTTTATCACCAATCTCGCGTAGCATCCAAAAATCGCTGATGACGGTACCATACAGGGTTATTACGCAGTACATCGTTCCACCGCGCCTACAGTAAGTAGATACAGTAAGCCGATGGCCATGGGTATGCAAAAGCTAACTGCTGAATATACGCCGCACGATTGCTAAGGAGCCTGGCTACGTACGTGTGCAATCACAGCAACCTTGAAATTCATATTACTCCCTAAACTAGTGTAGGGGGTCAACGGAATGTATCGCATGTAATTTTGTGAACATTGGTCCTTCTTTGGTTTTTTGCAACTATCAACGACAAACCGGTTATAGATGTATTGAAACTGCAAAGGGTACGCTGAATAAGTCGGATAGTTAGATTAAAGAATAAAGGTAGACCTTTCAAAACTGTATTTGAAAAATGTGGTTTTTTTGACTATTACTCTGTGAAAGTAATTGTAAGGGGATCTATACAGCTTTGATGAAAAAAGTTAATCTCTTTCCATGGGTGTTATCGCATGAGAACAGACTTATACTGCAACTATTTCCTCCAGGATTCTGCCTCTCCCATCACCCCAGCACAACCACATGAGTTTACGTAGATCACCTGGGCATGGATTCTACCACACTACAACTCACGTCACTCCTCCATGTTTCCAGGTTCTGAGCTCACCTTACTATGACCCCGTGCATAAGGCACCACTTGTTGCATGTGGTCTCAGCATCACTCCTGATCCCCTGTATGTTACACCCCCTCCTTCTTCCCACTAACCTCATTCTGCCCTCTAAATTAGTTACACTAGAAGCGAGTGAGATGTTTACTTACTCCTAGTGTATTAATTAGTTGACAAAGAAAATATTTTTGGGCAAATATGCGTCGTGCGATCATGGCTCGATAATGAACTTGAGAGTTTGGTTAGTATCAACGAAGTGTTACGTAATGAATTCCTTTATTTATACCTCGTGTTCATGTGACTGTTTCACCGACTGTCAAGATGCAAGATGCTGTCAACTTTCAAAATGCAAGAAGTAATGCTCATGAACACAAAGTGAAAGTGTATAAATAGGGGAGTTCATTTATACTTTGCAGTTTGTAACACTCCGTTGATACTAACCAAACTCTCAAGTTCATTATCAGTGACCCATGATCGCACTACGCATGTGTGCCCAAAAATATTTTCTTTGTCAGCTAATTAATACACTAGGTGTAAACAAATATCTCATTCACCTCTAGAGGAACTAATTCATAGGGCATAATGAGATGGGTGGGCAGATGGTGGGGGTGTAACATATTGGGGATCAGGAGTTCCGCGAGCGGCTAGTAGACCTGAATATTTGAGCAGGACTTGAAATTACGGGCTGGTAGGCAACCTATTCCGGGAGAAGGGTGGGCGCTGGAGTTGAAGCTACGGGATGCTGAGAGGTCAATGCTGGAAGGAGAGTAGGAACTGGAGTTGAAGATGGTGGTCCCTGAGGGATTGGTGATGGTAGGGAAACAGGAGTTGGATATAACAGTAGCCGATGATGTGAAAAATAGGTATTGTGATGATGCTGAGACCACAGGCAACAAGTGGTGCCTTATGCATGGGGCCAGTAAGGTGAGAGAGGGAAAGGCTCATAACCTGGAAACACGGGGGGAGTGACGTGAGCGGTGGTGTGGTAGAATCCATGCACAGGCGATCTACACAGAAGGCATGCGGTTGTACTGGGGTGATGGGAGTGGCAGAATCTTGGAGGAGATAGTTGCACTGTAAGTCTGGGAGCACATGGAGCACATTCTCATGCACATTGCTCTCCCCATACAACCTCCACTCGCGCAAATTAAGAAAAAAACATCTAACATAAAAGTATTCCTCATTGAGCGCTCTCACAAATGAAAGACGATTATGAGGCATTCACCGAATGAAAATGTAAAATTTTCAAAGGGTACAATTAAGGTTGTACAATAAGTTTGTTCGGTTGTCACCAACTTTTTTTTTGAAACATTCTCATTATCCTTCGAGAAAGTGCGTATTTGTATTCGCACTACTGCTCCAGAGCTCTGTAAAAGTTTTTTATTCACTTTTCGAATCACTCAATTGTTCATTGCTTCCGACACTCAGAAATGAAATACTCAATGGATAAAGACCTGCACTTTCCGCACCTGCGCTTCTTCGTTTATCATCAATGTGAAAAAGGGGCTGAATCCGCTCAGAACTTTTGCAACTTCTACTGGAAAGACACTAAAGGCTATTTTACAGGTGCAGCTCAAAAATGGTTAGAAAAATCGAGAAATGGCGCCCTAGTTTTCAACGACAGCCCTTCATGGAAGACCTTTAGAATTCGACGATTTCCGTTTCTGAACTTTGCAAACTATTGCAAGCCATTATTCTACTACGCCAAACTATAAAAAATTCTTCGTGGACGTCGCTGATCTCTGAGCATTTTAATGATAAGCTACGAAAATTCGCTGTCGAATTTTTGCCTCTTAAGTATTCCATTTCTAAGCGTCGAGAACAACTGAATGTATCAAAATCAAAGAGTACCGTTTATAGAGAAAAAACACTGAATGGAATACGTGTACGTAGTACAACGAAAGAGAAAGATAATATTATGAAGCAAAAGGGATTAAAAAATCGAATGAACTTATTTTACAACCTAATATCCTACTGTATATAATCGGCTTGGTACATCTGTCTGTGTGTGTGCCTATCTATGTGTTACGAAATTCATATCTCACGTCGAGCAAAGCTGGGACTCTGAATTTTTAAAGTGATATAAGGAGTGGTAAGGGGACATCAGTGGTGAGGGAACGGAAGTGATAGCAACTGATAAGGGCTGATAAGGAGCTTCGAAAAGCGAATGACTGGAAGTTGATATCTCGCGTCGCAGCAAAGCTGTCACTCTGAATTTTCAGAGTGTTACTAGTTGGGCTGGCGCACACTACTGGCGCGTCACACCTGGAGGCATGCAAAATGAGCATGATTGATATCGACTGGTGCGGAAGGACGAGATTGACGGGAAGGATTTTGTTTCTTTTTCTGTTTTTGCGAATTCTCTGATTCTGCAAACCGTTTGAATGATGATACTGATCGATTGATATCGATCAGGCCCAATTAGCGTGCTTCCATGTGTGACGCGCGCAGTAGTCTGCGCGAGCCCAACTGGTGTATAATAGCAAGCATGTTTGAACGATGAACTTGTATCGTAGTCATGAGAGTCTGCAATTACCGTTTGTAGCCGGAAGTCGACCGCTGGGACCCGTTCTCAAGGGGTACCGCGCAGTACGTGCCATGTAAACCCACCATTTAAAAATCTGCATAGGTCCAATTCCTTAAAGGCACACCTCGCGATAAATTGTGAGAGTTATCGCGTAGATTAGTGGACGTAAAGGCCCTGCTTTACCCGCCAGTGAAGAAGAATGAATCAAAACCCCTCTAAACCACCAAAAATAAAGTCCCCTGCTTCCAGTCCTCGTACGAGTACTGGAGATTGTGAAAGAGCTTTCGCTCGATGATATCACGCAAAATGCTACGATATCACCTGTTCTTCCCTGTTGAAGCCGCCTTCACTATTGAAATCGCCGCCTTATCTTGTCTTATCGCAAGTTTCCTTCTCCACGTAAGAGCCACGTTGGAAATTTGATCGTCTAAGGCCAGGAGTGATTCGGCTCGATGGGCTCAACTCGGCTCGGGTAGAGCGCGTCTATCGCCGCGAGGATGCACGATCAAGCCGCAACAAGGGTGCAGCCCGAGCACCTATCTATGGACCTACTTGCTCCAAGAAAGTAAGCCACTAATGTGATTATCGCGTGGTGTGCCTTTAAGGGAGCGAAACCTACTTATTCATTGATCCAAGAAAGTGTGAAAGCACTAGTAAGCGAATCACTCAGTATTCTGTGTCTCGCGAATCCGTCTGGTTCTCCGGCCAAGTAGTAGTATATGCGGCAACATTTGCTTTCATTGCAATGAACGATCCTCCACTGATGGCCGCAAGCATGGAATTCGTAGTAATTCGTCGAAGTCATATGCAAAGCTAACAAGCACATTGCCGTGACATACATGCCCAGTCGTGTATGTCACTGCGATGTTCCAATGAAACCGCACTTAACACGTTACGCAAAGAAATTTGAATCACTCAACAAAAATGATCATATTGTTATGCCAATTTTAATCATTAATCAAATTTATTTTAATCCGAATCCAGGCCGATTTTAATCAAATAAAGTGAAACTATAGAGTTTTCAGACTTACATGATAATCATTGGTGTGCAGTAGAATACGAAAAATGTCAAGCAAATGACATTTGCAGTACAATGAGAGAAGCACAATTGTTGAAATGAGTGCGATATTTTACCACCTTTTATTAGTATCAACATTGCCAAACCATTGCTGATTAAGCCGAATACACCAACCTAAAAATTAAGCTCAGACCTTAAGTACAGGCTCAGAGCGCGCCACGATGTAGCTTTTATCTGGAGCCATATGAAGGTATGGTGGCTCCAGTTATTTTTCAATTCACTCACCCCACCAACAATGCCGATCCCTAAGTAGTTGTCTGCAGTGAGATTAGGCATGTGGCTTCGATGTGAGATCAGATATCTTTCAACGTAAGCAGGTAGTCTGAAAGATGATTTGAGTGGGAATCTTCGATTTAAAGGAATTCAAAAAAGCACAGGAAGCACGAACGACAAGGCTCTAGTTGGTAAGTCCTGAATTCGAGCTGGAAACCCAGAGGCGGGGAGTAGACTGCCGCGGATACGATTCTCTACCGTAGTAAGGCTCCGCCTTACTAACTGCACGCGGCTGAAATGAGAATGTTGAGATGGGCATGCGGATGGACGCAACTGGACAAGGGCAGGAACGAGAACGTGGCAGGGATCATGCAGACGGCTCCCGTCCAGCTGAAGTTCAGAGAGAAGCGGCTGCGCCACAGAAAGCGCTAGAGTCCGAAGCACAAGGAAAGCGACCATGTGGAGCCCCAAAGAAGAAACGGAGGGACGTCATCAAGAGCGACTGGCGACGTCTGAGAAGAACAGCGCACCCTGCGACGGTGCGGGACTAACGCTAGGGAGAAGAAGAAGAAGAAGAAGAGAAAGAGTAAGGCGGAGCTTTGAGCTTGCTCACTTGTATAGTAAAGCTAAAAGGGCGTGGTCTCTCGAAAACGATAAGTGCGCGATCAATCAGGCTCACCTGAGTAATAAGGACATCAACAGGCTACCTACTCTCATAGGTCACAATCTTGAATAGATACCCAGTTTTAAGGGTTGAAATAACCGCAGCGTCTAGATTACAGAATGACCCTTACCAGTGTTTGATTAAATCAGTAAACAACTATCATGAAATGTCTTACTAGTAATAAAGTTCCCCACTAATGTATAATTTTAGAGACACCGAAAGGGGTAAATCAGGTAGATTGTGGGATATGAGAGTAAGGATGTTCAGCAGTATAAAAAAACGTAATAAGACAACGAAAAACCTAAGGAATAGAAAACCGAAAACCTCCATTCACTTTTGAGCCCTTCTGCGTCACTAGCCGATTGACAGACGGGCAAGGGTTAAATCTGCCATACGCGAACGTCGTCATGCTCTCGGCGGAAACCTCGTCGGCGGATGAACAGCAGCACAACTCGCTGCGCTGTGTTAAAGAACCCAACCCGCGCTTTTTCATACGAGTTTCGCCAACCATCAGCTCTTCTAAAAAGGAAGGCTCGTTTTCCGAGAGCATGTATGTACTCCCATTTCTCCTTTCTCCCTATCTTTCGACAAAGCTTACGTATGTTTTCGATAGAGCTTTTTCTGCTCTACAAAACGCTGCTATCTGTTTTTCGATTCCGTCGATCGCCTAATATTTATAAGGTTTGGAAATGAAGTAAGCTGAAGGCAAAAATCGGCACTCTCAACACTTCATCTTACTGGTCTGCCATCGAAACCAAAGAATGTATGTGCATGCCTTTTCGATAGAACTTTTTAAGCTCTACAGTGGTACTGCTTTTTATACCAATCGGTCAACTTTTTGCTGTTTTTAAGACTCACAAATGCAGCACTCAGCAAAAGTGTGCATTTTAATATCTTCTTTTCCTCGCCTACCATCGAGACTAAAGAGAATGTGCATATATGCATTCGATAGAGCCTTTTCTGCTCTACAAGATGATGTAACTAGTCTTTTGAACTTTCACAGTTTGACATTCCTGAGGTTTAGAAATGGGGTACTCAGTAAAAGCCCACCACTTTTTATCGCAAAAAGTCGAGATTTTACTAGAACTTTAATCGTACAAGTATCCCCTCAATTATAACAGAAGATGGCTCCGGGATGTCCTTTTTCTTAATTTGATATCATCTGACGTGGAAAACGTCAACCTTTTTGGACCTCAAAGCGCCAAAAGTGTAGATTTTTCCCCACAAATTATTCCATTTCTGAACCTTGAAAATAGCAAACAATCAAACGATCGAAAACAAACGGAAGCTTTTTGTAGCTAGAAAAGCTCTATCAAAAACATATGCACATACATTTTTCGATCACGATGGCAGACGAGGAAGATGAAGTGTCGCGAGTGCCAATTTTTGCCTTCAGTTTACTTCATTTTCAAATCTCGTGAATATTAAGCAGTCGACGGAATCGAAAAACAGATAGTAACGTGTTTTAGAGCAGAAAAAGCCTCATCGAAAACATATATAAGGTTGTGAGGAAAATTCTGGACGGTTTTGCGCGTTCACAAGATAAATTCAAATCTGAAAGCGCGTCAACATGAATGAACTTATATATTGCATTCCTTGAATAGACAAAAAGTTGCTCTTTCTGAATATATGCTGTCCTTGGAATGTCACAAAGTTTCGAATTATTAGGGAAATTGCAAAGTACTGCGAAAATGGCACTGACATCAGTTCACGAGTTCTCGTTTAGCCGAGTCCCAGCGAAGGTGACCAGAAATGTGGGTGCTGCAAGGGGAGGGGGTGAAGCATTGGATTGAATACTTTTTCCCTGGTTTCAGAAGTGCAGAAATGAAAATAAGTTGTTCGTATTTCAATGATCAAATCCCTTTAACTAATACGGCTGAAAGCGATGAGCATCTATAATTGCAAGGGATATCTGAAAGCATTGGCCATCCAAACACAAATGTTGTTGACTACCTCGAATAGCTCTGATTCAAAAAAAAAACCAAAAATGGGTGCCGTGACTTCTCGGAGCAGCCATGTTTGAGCGCATTTTACACAAATCTTCCAGTAATTCAAGTGGACACGGACTGAAACTCTCACTCGTCCTTCATATTCATCAGATCTAGCGCTGACTAAGCTCCATTTTTTCAAACATCTGGGCAGCTCCTTCAATAGCACTGTGTTCGAAAAAATGGTGATTTGAAGTCGTTTTTTTGATTTCGCGCAATATAAATCGTCGACCCTTCATCAAAATGAGATATGCATATATCCTAGATATTGCCAAAAGTGTAGTGAATCGAATGGTGCTTATTGTGTAAGAAAAGATGCAGCCAGAGCCAAGTTATTATCTTCCGAAGTTGAAATTGAGAAAACTGGCCAGAACTTCCCTACGAGCTAATATAAGCTTTGTAGAAAGATGAAGGGAACAATGTAAAAGACAGAGAACAAAAAAAGTCACGGGAACTTATACCTCAACGCAATATAAAACGCTTCGTCAGTCTGTACTTCCGTCCGTCCATCCCTCCGTCTGTCACGAAATCAGGTAGTATGTGAAAAACAACCTGTGGAGATGGGGAGAAGTGTGGCATGGTTAAAGACACCAGGAGGGGGTAATTTTGGCTTACTGTAGAACAGACGTAGTGTGGACGAGTTTGAGTGGCCGCCACTGCACAAACTCGCCAATTTGACGCCTTGGCATGGTGTCAAAAGAAGATGGTTCTATTATAGATTTGTTTTTTTCCTTTCAGTTTTTACTTTGTTCTTTCTTATATTGTTTCTAGATGTACTTACGGGTCAAATAAAGTCGGGGGGGGGGGGGGGGGGGGGGAGACGCAGAATTTTCACCCACGTCAAAGCTTCTTTCCCTTCCTAGGGTTAGGCTAAAGCAGATGAGACCTATGCTTTGACAGATGCTTTTTAATGTGGGAGGAGGGTGTATCAATTTTAGTCTAAGCCTAGTAAGGGAAAGGAGCTTCGACGTCGACGCAAAGTTGCGTCTCCCCCCCCCCCCCCCCCTCGACTTTATTTGACCCTTCTGAGATTTTCAGGTATAGAAATGCACAATTAGGAAGATCCATAAGTAAACAAGTAAAATATGTCACTAGAAAACAGTCTTTAGAGGAAATAATTCAAAAATAAGGTTACATCAGGCCGAAGACAAGCTTTAAAATGAACGAAGCGTGGCTCGGCCATGGAAGCTTGCAGTTCGGACGGAAGCGCGCCCTGGGGGCAAATGGCGCCCTATGGCGCTTTTTTCAACGCCGGTTTCGTTACACATCGTATCTACCGAACCCATATGTTTGTTTTCAGACGCCATTGTTTTTGTAAACGTTATTCCGCCCTTGCCCCCCTCCCGGTGCCTTTAAGGCATGGGACAAGAAGTAAGGAGCACACATGGAGCATGTTGGGCTCCGCCCACGATGGGCGGGCCGCGCGTGAAATGTTCCGTTCTCACACCGAAAATTGTAAATTGGATTCCGATGTGACCCCAACGTGGAGGAAGGTGGATTAAGCTCAGGAATGACACCTTACAACAAAGACTCATGACTAGGTCATAACGTAGCCATGAGACCAGGAAAAAAGTAAATAGCCAATGTACAAGCTATTTTGGGCGCACACAAAATAAGCTTAAAACCGCCCACAATGGGTGGAGCGTGTTATGATCTGTGAGTAGAGCTTATTGGAAAAATAATTCCGATCAACCTACTAACACCAATGGTATTACGAGCACAGTATGGTGGGCCAGCCAACTGTTACATTTAGTATTTGCTGACTAAGGGACGCGATGGTTTCAGGAACAAAAAGGGGTCACATGCTCAGGGACGCACTGCGGGAAGCTAATCAGATGGGACGTAAGAATTTGAACTGCGCCGCCGACAACTGTTCAAAGCTTGCTCGGCGGGCACAACAAACTGCTGTCACTTCAGTTTTTCGATTTCAGTTTTGGATTAGTATTATAATATCAGAATAGAAGAAATTTCTTGGTTCTTCGAGATTTTCTTCCGCGTGCCGTATCTAGTAGAGTGATTTTGATTAGGATTAAAACCAAATTTCTCGAATGACTGCTTTAATTTTGACAGTGACACTGATTCATAGAACATAGGTTCAAAGACAGGGTCAGGGTAAAGAGGACAATAAGGAATACTTGGACTGAGTCATCTTAATAAAAACTGGGGGTCTAAGATGTGGCGCAATCCAGGTCATAGGCGTGCCTCTGAGATTCAAAGATTTTTAACAGACTCCCTTTATGGTCTACTTTACCGAACAGTAACTGGGATGTACGTGTGATATGTTTGCCGTAGTGATCGAAATTACGTGATGCTTGAGGTGTCGGTTTTCGTGCTGGAAACATCCAGCGGTCAGTATCGATGATTGGAACCAACGGTACAGCCCGACTACCACTACCATTGCCCTTGATCTTGCTGCAGACTTTAGCGATCGGCAGTTTTGACATTAACCTACAACATCATCCGGTTTTCCACCATGATTAGTCATTTAATCATTGGTTACATTACGCTACCAATGAAATGCTCGAAATGGCACTTTCGACCGCCAATTCTTTTGCTGTTGGGTTGGTCTTGAGATAGCAGATGCTGATACTCATTAACCTTCATGGAAGTTTATGGGGAATCTGCGCAAAAGCCTTAAGTCGGCACAAACCGTCGCACTGTCATCACTTCGTTTGAAGTAGACAAAATGAGAAAAAGTAGGATGCCTTGTTTTTCAAAGTTTCAAGTTTTTTTCTTTGTTTCGAAGTTTCAAGGCACTTTTCAGCAAGAGCTTTTCACAACATTTCCGAAAGTTTTTAAAGACACCAAAAGGGGGCAGTATTGGCCCACGGTAGAACAGACGTAGTGTGGACGAGTTCAAGTGGCCGCCATTGCACAAACTCCCCAATTTGACGCCGTGGCATGGTGCCAAGAGAAGATGTTTCTTTTATAAATTTGCTTTTTCCTTTTACTTTTTCCTTTATTCTTTCTTACACTGTTTCTAGATGTACTTACATGAATGCTAATGTAGTTGGGAATGGCCACTCCACTGCGCTGGGAGTCAGGTGCTACAACTAATGTTGGACCGCGGCCAGTCTCCTACAGCGGGCAACTCGGAAAGTCAGTGCGATGGTGCGAATGAGGCGCGAATACACACCGCAGTGATGCACTTTTGGATTCGGGTTTTTTCACCGATTATCGCTTCTAACCTTCTGCGTTCGTTACAAAATGCTCATTTCTTTACATTTTTCTCTTGTTTCGGACCCCTTCCGGTTCCTTTAAGCTCATTTGGTCAGAAACGACCGAGTAAGGGAAAAAACCTCTCTCTTCACAGATTACTAGTTACGTAATGCAGGAATCATGTTGACTTCCGCATTAAGGGCAACCGCTTCCTCTAAGATAAAGCCTCAAACATCAGTGTACGGTGCATTTTGAATACAGACTAATTCCCTCTCTTGTCGCTAAATTGACATCTTTAAGCAATGAAAATCATCGCATGCTGTATTCAGAAAGGAGATTTTGAGCGTCATAAAATAATACCCATGCTCAAACGATACTTTGAATCGCGAATTCAGAAAAGATATTAATTCCACATGAAAGTGTGAAAATGGGCTGAAAACGCACAAATACAAATGAAATTTACACTACTGTGTTCAGAAGTAAGCTGCTGAACAAGGATGTAAAAATCATTGCTTTTCTTAGTTATTGCCTTCTTATTCTTTAGATATCGTTGTCTCAAGTGATTAAACGCTAATTAACCCCCTAATCACCCTGCACAGGCAATAATAGATAAAAAAAGAAAAATTAAATGAAAAATGATGACACGAAAAAACTAGAAAAGCTCAACATTTGTGGTGATGGGGAGCTCTAGACTACTGAAGTGTTAAAGAAAGTCACAACCCGTAAACAGTGCTTTTGTTCATTTTTTATTATTTTTTGCATAGAAAGCATTAGAAGCGATAATTACAGGCTCAAGGAGGACAATGTGTTCATTGCAAATAAATATCGGGGATCCACGGTCAAAAACCCACGAGATAGGAACCCAACTCTTTTCACTCCTTCCCATGCATCGCTATTCGCTGAGGGCGTTGCCGTCCTCATAGCAACTTGCCCGGTGGATGGATGGCAGCGCACGAAGTCGCGATAAAACCCCAAGACGGGCTTTTCCAATGCCAGATCCGCCACAGATCATCTTTTCTGAATTGAATGCTCGCTCACAGGAAACATGTCTTCCCACTCAACGATTTGAAAATTTACTTTTCTGATTTTTTTTTAATTTCCAAAAATGAAATATTGATCCACATCTCAATACACTAATGTATTAGGTTGTCCGAGAAGTTCTTTCGTTTTTCAAATTTGCTTTTTTTTTCCTCAAACTGCTTTCCAGCAATTTCTTCTGTACATATATATGTAGTACAAGTTCTCACGCATCTATAGGTATTATTGTCTCCCATCTCCCGGATAACCTTTTTCGGCAAAATAAATATATCAAAAGTTAATGTCATCTTCATTGCCGAAGGCTTTTTTTGAATGGAGTTAGATAAGGAAGGGAAAAGATGATAATCCGATGGAGCAAGATCAGGGCTATAAGGTGGTTGGGGTAGCACTTCCGAGAAGTGCCATCCACCTCATAGCCCTGACCTGCGATTATCATCTTTTCCCTTCCCTGTCTAACGCCATTCAAAAAAAGCCTTCGGTAATGAAGATGACACTGACCTTTGATATATTTATTTTGCCGAAAAAGGTTATCCGGGAGATGAAGGATAGTAATACCTATAGATGCGTGTGGACTTGTACTACATGTATATGTACAGAAGAAATTGCTGGAAAGCAGTTTTGAGGGAAAAAACAAGTTTTTAAAAAACGAAAGAACTTCCCCGACAACCCGATAGATGAATACAAACAACATTTTACTTTTCAACAACTACGGCTCAATCTTTGGTGCGGAAGACAGAGTTGCAAGGTTTTTTTTCTTTTGGTAAAATTTCCCGAAAATCCATTATTTGTAGTTCTAATAAGCGAAAATAAGCGGAAGCTTACCGCAAGACGACGTCTGCCCTTTTGCCGTACGTTCCCACTAATTACGCTAATAATAGAAATAAGAAATGTAATTATAATCAAATTATAATCATAATCGAAAAATTGTGGATATTCATGGACTTTTCAGCAATGGTAATGACAATGAAGTGAGGAAGTCGGATAGCCAACCATAAGAGTCGCCTGTCTGACCACCTGTCGACTGCCATAGAGGTATGGCGTCAAGAGTTACAGAAGGATCTACATATCGGCCACAGACCAGTGGGCTTACACTGATTATCGCGCATGGTTCCAATCTCGTTTTGAATTCAGATACTTAGAACTAATGGCTTCCTCAAACTCAAATGAATGGTGAAGTCGAAGTTTTGACGGTGCTATGCAAGACCGCCACGATTCGTGTAGCTCTTAGATCGATAAGTAACCGATAGGACACTGGGAAGAGTATGTCACAAGAGTTAGTTGTAAGCAATCCTGAAAAACGTGTGGGAGCCAACCCAGATCATGGCGTTTTCCAAGAATTGACTAACCATAAGCGGGGCCTCACTGAGTTTTCGGCAAAGTGGCTGTTTCCTAAGATGACGACTTCTGACGAGCTTCTATATAAATAGAAGAAAGCAACAAAACATTCAGCCCTGATCAATCTCCTATTTACGATGCGCCATGCATTTTATTTCCTTTCAAACTTATGGACGCACTTGAAGGCTACATGACCTATACAATGACTGGCGAGGACCAACCAAGCAAGTTACCGCTTTTGTCATCTTAAACAAGTCCGTAGCCCACCGATTCCTGAGCAAAGAAATATTCCGTTTGACGAACGGGCGTTGATAAGAGATTTAAGTTGCGAGTCACGCTGGTGGAGGCTGGGCCACTTATCACTTTACCATATACGCCTGTTAGAATGATTACCTAGCGAATAAAAAAACCATGGTTGTATAAAAAATGGTTTCTGGACCATTTTAGCATTTTATAGAAAAAATTTCCGTTAATTCCATATGAAAGGTGTTCAGATCGGAAAAGGGTAGACGGCGAGACGCCATTAAGAAACATGTGACTATTAATAAATGGATCACCCAAACTCAAAGTTCAATTGTCGCTAAAAAGACGCTCTAACCAGTAGGTATAATGAGACTAATCGCCACATCTGATCATATTTCTAGTGGTGATGATTGGTTGCTTACGTCACGTCACACAATTCCCTTTCAATTACTACGACCACCAAAGTGGTCGGTAATCTTTTAAAGTCTGGTATACCCCACGTAGACAACATTTAGTTGAAAGTTTGAATGTGTTTCAATGTAAATTCGGGTAAAACAATGATAAGCTAGCATTATGTTATGTATTCGTATCCAAAGGCAGGATGAGCAATGTTTGGGTGTTAAAAAGTGAAACAAGTCAACTATGAAGAAAATTTGGGAATCCTAGGATACGGTGTAATGTCTAAGTCAAGGTAAAACGTGCTTCAACCTCATTAATAGGTACTACGATGGCCTGGGGATCTCCGTTGGTCTAGCTCCTCCCAAAAGTGAACTTGTCGCATACCGTACATGACCGCCACACATCACAGATTCATTAGATTCTAACTGATACCTTGACGATAGGGCTCTTCTGAAAACACGTCTGCCACAGAACTTATGGCGAATAGAAGTCTCATTTCTCGAATTCATTACCACGCTCCAAAATTTTCTTCAAACGATTCGAAAGTTCCATAAAAGAATGCGAAAGAATTCCGAGCCTATTGACGAGCTTTCGACGCCTACTGCCTTTCTCAAGCCTGAAATAAAGCAAATTATTTTATTTTATATATCAGCACTTTATGAATTGACGTAATGAAATGAAATGAGTTACTCATTTCATAAAGTGCTAAACAATAAAATAAAGTAAATTGCTCTGTCTGCCGAAAGCTCGCCAATGGGCTCAAAATTCTTTCGCACTCTTTTGTGGAAATTTTGAGTCTTTTCTAAAAAATTTTGGGGCCTCACATTGTTCTTCACGGGCTTCAACATCTTGATTACCGCGTAAACGTTTCGCGCAACGTGCCGCTATCGCTCACGTCGCAGCGTTCTGACCTAATGTCACAGTGGTGATATATACAGAATTAGATTGGCATGAGGCTTCGGGACAGAACATTACTCAGAAAGCTACCACTAGTCTCTCTCATTGGCCCTAACTCTTCTGAACAAAACTAAAGCATCCGCCGACTGTGAAGGCCTAACCCACGAGGGGACTCGTGAAACCTTGTTAATTTTTAAACTTGTAGGGTATTAGCAAAAGGGATAAATATTATAGTTCGTGTCTTCTGCGCTAACCTTGTCGTCCCAATTTTGAACATCGGATGGTTAACTGCACCGTCGAGTAGATAGCCCTAACATATTAAGCGATCATTTTGCGATACTTCAGGTATGCTCACAATGATACCACGTCAGGCACATCGCCATGACATACGAGTGTGTAATGGCGCGCTAGGATGTGACGACACACGAATTTCGCTGCTGGGCACACCTTTTACGTTCGTGTGGCTCCCGAACGATTCATTCTTCTTATTACCGCGCAAACATTTCGCGCTACGTGCCGCTATCGCTCACGTCGCCGCACCTTGACCCAAAGTAACAGTGGTGATATATACAGCAATACCACCTGTTTTCTTCACTTAGTTATCTTTTCTGGCTGGGAACAATATTTATATACAAAACGCGTATTTTACATATGCGAAACGAAGACTGGATTTATAAAGGTTCTTTTATTTTAGCGTTCACCACGCTCCATCTGTTCCCTTTTCTCCAGTCTCTTCGCCCAATGGCAATCCAAATCATACGGCTTGTCGTCAACCTCAAATAGTGCAAGTTTTTTTTACAGTAATGTTGAGTTGATACGGCTCTTTCAAGCACCCAAGTGCTTTCGACCTTATGTTTACTGGGAAAATGGCTAAATTTGGAAACTTGCATCACAAGGATGAACTACGCATTACTATGCATTGAATGATAATGAGGGCAAAAACGAAAAAAAACGTTGCGTCTCTTTCTAATAAAGCTATGAGAGCGCATCGAAGCGTTCGAGGACACCACCATGTATAATGAAGGTAGATATAGTGAAAGGACATCTCCTCTCAAAAAGGGAAAGGTTTTTATGGGGATGATCTGTAGAAAAACTCGCAATTTAAGGCATGTTTTGAGCTATTTACTGCCACCTTGCCTGGATGGGCATTCATCCGCTACGACGGTTTACTGCTGGTCTAGCCGTCTGCATCAGCCCACTGATGCAGAAAGCGCAAAAGCATGTCCTTCATAGGGATAAGCGGTGGGAAAAAGTCTTATCTGTCAGATTCTTGACCGATCCATTCCGCTCTTTCACGTATGTTGCACTAGCAAGATCTTCACTTGTACTTCCTTGATTGGACTAAGTAACCAGCGTCAAAAAAGTGCTGCTATATCTCATGATCCGAGTGTCATAACTCGTCCAGAAAGGCCCCTTTTGCTTGGGGCGAACGAAAAATTTAAAGGAACCGGGAGGGGTCGAAGAAAGAGAAAGATGGAAGAAATGATCGTTTCAAAAGGAACATTTGAGGGTAGAAGCGATAATCAATATGAAAACCCGGATTCAAAAGCGCGACACTGTGGTGTGTATTCGCATTTCCCACCCATCTTCTCGAACTGCAACATCACCTGTTTGAGTTGCTCCCTGAAGCAGATGTCATTTGTTGTCTCGTAGGGTGTATTTCATTCATTGATGATGATGTGAAATAAGTGGAACAACAAACAGCAGCAACGAAGTGAAACAATGAATGGAAGAATACGCGAAAGGGTAAGAAAAAGGTGTTCGTGGTGAAAAAAAAATCCATTGAATTCACATTTGACGTCTTAGCAAGGTGTCATGTGAGCAATTTGTGCAACCTAACGAAGTGCAAGCGTTGCGGTAGGTTCCACCGTGGCCCAAAATTACCACCCCCGATGTCCTTAACTGTACATCATCTGAAGCCTATTAGCAGTGTGTACGTCAAATGACATTCGAGTGGCTTAATGGCTATGTGTGGAAGTAGAGTGCATGGCGCATTCCAGGAAAGACTAATCAGGGCTTAACATAGTTTTTCATCAATTTAATATAGAATTTTGATTATTACCTAGATACATTCACCGAATCACAACAAAAATTCGATCATAATTCTGATTAGAGGCTGTAATTTGAAGAGAAGGGACGAAACTTGCCTCTAATTATAGTCTAGGAAGTCTACGAGGAGAGTGAATAACTCCTGACGTTATCGGAACTATTCTCACATGGGGAAATAGAACGAAGCTCGTCAACTCGATAAAACCCTATATCACCAAACTGCTGTCTCCCGCCATGCCTCCAAATCTCATCGCACCATAATCCGCACCACTATCTCCAAACTCACCAGGTAATACTCCCCATTTGGCAGAGGTCGATTACACGACGAACAGGCGAAACAGCGAGGGTGCCAGTGACGGTCGAGAGCCAAAAGGCACGTATCCACCAGAGTCTCCATACAGCCTACAACTTCATAATATTAGGCCGCCTCTATACTTTGCGCCGGCAAAGCGTGGCTGCGTTCACAGGCAGCGAGGCAGGGTGGCGCGGGGAGGTACCGAGACGACGCAGGCAACGGGACAGGGTGGAACAGGCGCGGACGCAGAGACACACAGTCACGCCCTGCCGCCGGCACTGCAAAGTATGAACGCGGCCCTAAAGATGATGAGGTATAAGTATGGTCGGAGTAATTTTACACACAGAGCTCCTAGTGTTAGCTATCCATTCAAATTCTCTCACTAACTTATATAAGTGCCAGCTTCCAGTCAACCGCCGCAGGCCCATCTTCACCCATGTCCCCTCTTGCCGTAGTCTAGACAAGTTCGCAACCATAACACCATCTTCCCGTTCTCCGATTGATTTTCTCATTTCCTAATGGTAAGTTGTTCCGAGAGAGTATCATTAGTTAGGAATTCGCAATAAGGCGTGCAACGTGCGAACCGATGCGTATGGCTGGGCTCTGAAGCAATTACGCCTGAAATAAGACGCGCTGGACACTGTAATCGCTCTGCGAAAACTTATTTCACTCACGCTCTCACTTGCCCCTACTCCACATTTTGGCCCCATCTTCTCGTCATCTACGCAAAAACACCCTTTTTAGCTAAGTGGTTGGTGACTTGAACAAATGTCATACCGTTATCCTGACTTATCCACGCATTTCTGCACAGGACACGCCACAGTCAGATACAGGGCCGTGAATTACATTTGAGCTAGCATATCGGCATACCCTCTCCATGCTTCACTGGCTCCTTCGTAATACATGAACCGGTTTTATCGCAATGAGAGGGTCATTTTATATTAGGTTGATTCAATATGAATCGGACAAATTGACAAAATTTTGTCTTCATCGTACAACTTTTTAACGACAACTGGGAATCACTTGTAACATGCTCCATCTTTATCGATGACCTTCTGCTACCGGCTAGGCAGATCGCAAATGCCCTTGCTCCAGAAGGCCGGAGGCTGGGCCTCAAAGAAGTTCTCGAGTACCCTCTTAACGTCGTCGCGAGTTTTGAAGTCGTGGCCGTCCAGGTGGGGCCCGAGGTGGGAGGAAAGGTGGAAATCCGAAGGGGCCTGGTCTGGGGAGTACGGTGGTGTGGAAGCACGGTCCAACTGTACGACGACAACTCGGCCTTCTTCAATCTCGCAATGTGCGGTCTCGCGTTGTCGTGCTGGAAGTACACATGTGATCGGCGCTGTCGCGATATTCGGACATTTGCCTTCAATTCTCGTAATCGACGAATGTAGACGTCGGCGCATACTGCTGTACCTTCATCGAGCAGCTCCCAGTATTCTACGCCGTGTCCGCTCCACCAAATGCGGTCTTGGTCTTCGATGGAATAGTCGTCCGACGCAAACTTCGAATGCCACAAGTACACTGTGCTTCTGGCGGGGGCATGCTCCTTGCTAACCACCTTTAGGCGTCCTTCAATATCCGCGGATTCTTGGCCAGTGTGGTCTCTGGGCGGGTTGAAATTTTGCGGCATGGTGGCGGAATGAAACTAGTTCGAAGTGTCTGTTTGACTGTATTTTGAAGAGCTTTTTATAGTCATTCCAACGGTACCTCGCGCATCCATTTTTGTCAACTCATTGCTGAGTTATGATCCCTGGAAGTCATCACTACCATTTGTCCGATTGATATTGAATCAACCAAATAAAAAACTGCTTATCTAAGCATCCTGGACAGATCCGAGAGGGGTCAATCTGCATATTCAGGCGTATTTTGTCTAAGTCTTAGCGGAGGAAAGAAGAGATTCCTTTCTACCTTTAGGCTTAGGTAAAAATAATGTCCATAGTGGAGTGCCACCTCTCACTGCGGTAGCACTCATGAACCCCATGATGCTAGGTATAGGACTTCATATCGCTTTACCTGCACACTTCGGATTGTACTTCTGGGCGAAACAGTGTACGCAGTACGCATGACTGTCAGCAGCCTGAAATCTAAATAATTAGCGACATGTGACCCACGAGGGCTTGAACAAGGAGTCTCGTTATGGCTACGCGTCAACAACCGAAACGTTGTAGCCATTTAAGTGTCTAATGGTGAGCATAAAGAGCGTTTGGCTATAGAGATTCTCTAGGGGTCTTGGGTTAATGCAAAGTAGAAAATCCACCTACATACTCCCTACACATTGAAAAAATTGATTCAAGGTGCGGGGAGAAGAGACACACTATTAGGCCGCGTTCTTACTCTGCTGTGCCGGTGACAGAGCGTAACCGCGCGTTTCTGCGTGTCCGCCCATGCCATCCTACCTCATTGCCTGCGTCGTCCTAGAGCCACCTCCCCCGTGCCACACTAGGCCTGTGGAGGCAGTCACGCCTGCTGGCGCGGAGTGTGCACGCGGTCTGACGCAACATTCGCATCCATAGGTGCGACACATTAGGCCGCAGCCAGCCCTCGCGATTTTGCGCTGTTGTGGCAATGCAAGATCTCAAGATGGCAGTATCGCGTGGAAAAGTGCGACACCGCAAAATCGCAGAGTCGCCAAGTCGCGAAGTCTGACGACGGCTTTAGCCCACAATCCGATCAATACGAGTGAGCTGACTTCACTTACTGAATAACTTGCAATCAATTTCATGAGGTCAATTTCATTCAACTGACCTAGTACAAACCGTAATATTCTTCTGGATATTCTGTCATTAGTACACCGTAGCACGACTGCGACTATACTGAGCAAGTAATTGAATAAGGATAGGGGCTATCACCGCCTTATACTGATGCTGCAAGACCATTAACCTGCTCACCTCCGTGAGTGGTCGTTTTCTCTACAGATCTCCTTATCTCAATTACTGATTTGCGAACGAAAAGACAGACAGACATACCGACAGACACACAAAGTAAGTTCGCGTTTCATAGTTCGGCTCTAGCGCAAAGGTTAAGATAAGTATCGATGTTCATAGTTCGCGATTAAAGCGATCGCGTGATTCTAGCGCAAAGGTTAAGATGCGTATCAATTAGGTGAATGATACGCCCGAATCACTTGATCGATATGTATCATTTTCCTTCCGCCTAAATCGCGAACGCGAACTCTGAACATGCTTAGAAGTGGTTTGTACAATAGAGGATACCCGAGCGTTCCCTATAGTTGTGCAAAACCTCCACACACACAAAACTTCACATGTCTTGCTCATCGCCTCTTTCACATATTCTGGTCTCCATATCTCAAGACTCGCTGAATACGATTTGCAAGCCCGCTTATGCTAACGAGGCATTTCTTTGATAAAAAGTGTTAACTAGCCTTTCTTCAGCCCGTTGGTCCTTCATTGTGGACATGAACGAGCACCCGCTGCACCATTCGAGGGGTGCATCAAAGAAAGCACGGTTAGGCCGCGTTCGTACTTCCCGCCAGCAGGGTGTGGCTGCTTTCGAAGGCAGCGAGGCAGAGTGGCATTGGGGAGGGCAGAGGCGACGCAAGCAACGAGACTGGGTGGCACAGGGTGAGAGGCAGAGACACGCGACCACGCCCTGTCGCCGGCACTGCAAAGTATGAACGCGGTCTTATCGCCCCACCTTCAACTGTTTTCAGCGAATAAAGGAGCGTCGACCCACGCTATGCCGCCTAAAGTGCGCCTTTTGAAGTGAATATCACCACACACCATCCCAGAACCCAAGCGTTCATTTGTATGGATATATGACCCCGTTCCCAAATACTTAAATTCCTTTCGATGCCGTTGCAACTTTAGTACATAGGGCCCCATTTGTGGCTCATCTTGGAGAATTTGATGTGCTCTGAAGCTCCTTTCTGTCCTCCACTCATCTAGATCATACCTGATAGGTCTGCTTAATAGGACGTTTGCAAGCGGTACAGGTGAAATGATCCGGATGCCAAAGACGATTCATCGCTACCACCGCCTGAAATGAAATTCGACTGAACGGCTCTTTTCAAGTAGAGGGCAATAATCGAAAACTTATCTATACCTCATCACCGATAGATGTATGGCACTGCCCACAAAGTCTTCGGTCAGCAGCACGATCCATCCAGCCGTCTAAGGAAGCTGCACACGGTCAGAATGTCAGCAAACCCTACCGCGTTACCCATGATATCCGCTTGATAAATATGTTAAGCCTACAATCAGCTGATTTGACATAAACAACCAAAACGCTGCTGAGTGCTATCGCAATGGGGGGGGGGCATCCCACTATGAACATTATTTTCACCTAAGCCTAGGGGGGGGGAAGGAACAGCTTCTTTCCTCCATTAAGGCTTAGGCAAAAGTATACGCCTGAATGTGCAGATAGACCCCTGAAGGATCTTTTTAGGATGCTTAGATGAGCAGCTTTTTATTAGATGCGCCCCTCATTGCGATAGCACTCACTGCTGATCAATCGTTATGCGAAACCAACTCGAGACTCGTTTCGACGGTGCACTAACTCTTACCCGGAACTGGTTTGAGGTACTCGTAGGAATTCGAATGGAGACCTAGGTGCGAACCCTGTCATTCTGGTTCTTCGAACAACTCCCGCACAAGGAGCGCAAATTAAATGCGTCTAACCATGAACTTTTGTCCAACCATGCCTTTTCACATGGGAAGCTTGTGTGAATCCCAGTCTTATGTAGCGGTTATCATCTAATCATTATTCGTTCTGCTGATGGCCCACGTCGGTGTTCGGGAGTAATCGCGCTCCAACTACAGCACAACGCAATCGATGTAAGAAAGAGATAGTGCCGTGCTGTTGGATTTTCTTTCCTCAAACAGTGAAGGATTTCTACCCCGAACAGGTGAATTGCCGCTGAATTTCGGGGTTGACTTCAGAGATGAGCGCAGGGGGAGAATTGAAATAATTTATCCATTCTAAAGCCCCTTTTCCAAACTTTTTGAAATCTGTAACCCCTTGGCTCACCAATCATTTCGCATCAAGTCGTCGCATCTCACTCACTGGCTTGCTATGTTCGTGTTCGGATATGGATTTGGAAGACCTAAAGATTTATTCCGTATTTTTATGGCGCCCCAATATCCCACTGGCACGTTACTCGAAATGTGAAGGCAAACATATCTGACTTTTTCAACTCTCTTTGTTTTCTTTTCACGTTCGTTACTTACCATTGAAAGTGATTTGGGGGCTAATTTTTTTTCGATGGGGGTGGGGCACAGCACAGCTTTCGGCGTCCAGCTCTGTTTTTGCCTCTGCTGCTAGCTCAAGTCTTAGTTTGGGCGGAAGCTAATCCCCCTCAAGTAAGACTTAAACAAAAATATACACCTGAGCGAACAAATTGATGCGTGTGGAATTGATGTTGCGCTGTCGTCGCTCATTTGATTGTATCAAATGAGCGAGAACAGCGCAACAATGAGTTCCCTACCCCCAATAACACTGGCACCTTTACCTAGTTGGAAAGTTCTTTGAAAACGCGTATATTTAAGGTTCATAAAATGGCACCGAATGAACTATGCAAGAAATACTGTTTAATATGCAATCGAAAACAACCATGGAAGGAAGCTCGTGCTGCATCGTGTCAAGCGAAACGTAACGCTGTATTGTTGGGATGCATGGTGAAGCTAAATACCATCAGTCTGAGTAGAGCACGGCAGATTTTTGATAACGTTTGTCATTCAACGAAAGTCTACCATGATAGAACTCGCACGAATAAGCGGTTCTGTAAGGAACATTACGCGGAAAGTGTGAGTATTTGAAAAAATTATTGAACCTTTCAGGACGGTCCAGGCATCCAAGCTTAACCTGTGCTTGAGGTGCTTGAAACCGTCCCATGGGGACGACTGTATGGTGACATGCGGTAGCTGTGGCCTCGGCCACAACCAGCTACTCTGTCACAAAGGTCGTCCCTCCATGTCGAAGAGGCCTCGCCACAACTAGCCGTCAACATCTCCAACAAGCTGCACCCGATCGAGCCGTTCGCCATACAACTAGCCGTCGTCAACCTTCAACAAGCTGCACCCGATCGAGCCGTCACCACATCACAAGCCGCACATCACAAGCTACAATCGAGCCGTTCTCTCCGCACCAGCCCACTCCTATCGACGAGCAGCACAAGAAGAAATATTGATAAATTTGATGTATTATTCGTTATTCTTGTGCCGGCGGGAGTGTCGTCGTCGACGACGACCCCTGCTATCTTCTGTAATCGTCAGACCCCTCTCTCCCTCGTTGAGGGGGAGGAGTTGGGCAGTGCGGCCAAAGTAAGCACTCCTCTATTTTACGGTGATAGGGAACGGCGCCCTCACCACCTTTCTCGATCTCGCACTCTACGTTATTGATAAACAATTCCACTGAACCGCCTTTATTCATTTATTACATCGCAAGGGCCACCATACCCTAAAGTCTCACGCACCCATCTACACACCTTTGTCCCTCATATGATACGATAAAATGGGAAATTTGCCTTTGAAATTACTTTCAAAATGCTGCAGGTTGCGCTGCTTACTGCAATGGTTGAGGCGAGAACTGATAAGGAAGTTAGCTATGGATTCGATGTTATTCCTCTTGGTGTAATCCTGGATATGCTCGAAGAATTGGATTTAGCGAAAATCAGTTATGACGTAAGTAATTTCAAGAGCGACTTTTTCAGCCAGGAAAGAGACCCCCGAGATTAACTTTGCTAACATCACCGTATTCAGCCTATTAGTAAACGCTCATCTTACGCGCGTTACCACAAGAGTCAAAAGTTAAGCTAATGGTTAAATCGCGAAGTACCTCTCCGCTTGAAGGAATCGTGTATAGGAATTCCATGATTCGAATTCCTCTCAAAATTGCTCCACTAGATACAATATATGAACAGAAACATACAGGAACCGAGAACATTCCATTATTCCAAAGAAGAAAGCAAAAAAAAAAATGAAAGAAGAGCAACTGGTTCGAATTCCCGCCGCAAAATTTGTATAGCCGTCACCGGCCGGAACGTAGTTCAACTTTGCGCGTGCAATGTTGATTTTCTTCTCACTGTGGGTCTCTTACCACGTGAATGTCGCCTTTTTGCTTCTCAGTTCTACATATAGCGTCCGAACCCACTTGAACGTCCCACCCCGTTTGCCGTCACTTTGGGGAGCTCTACCTCAATTCGATTCTTGTATGTGAACGTGAAACTTTGCATGCGGCTCTTAGTAAGCAAATGTACATAAATATTTGAGAAACGGAAGATTTGAATTCTCCGTGGGCACTTCCATTAACTATCGCGAAGCCTGAGTCGGAGGCCGACGTCAGACATCGCGGTTTTTTTGATTTTGCGGTGTGGAACCTTCGTACACTGTTTTGCGGCACCGAGAAGTCGCAGCATCGCAAAACTGCGAAATCACAATTCGCTAGGACCGACGTCGGCCTAATATAATGCAAGGTGTTCCAAATTTTATTATTTTTCAACTACCGACTTCTTCAGCGCCTAATTTCATTGTTCAAAATCTTAAGGTCGATGTTTCGACAAAACATGAGATACTTCCCTATAAGTGAAGATTTCGCAAACCAAAAAAGTCAAAACGCATCAAAACTGTAAAGAAAACTAGCAAATTTGGGAGTGGCTGACCTTGAGCTTCAACTCACACCCAACCGCAATGTGCATCCTAGATTTACTGAGTCAAAGTTGTGTGGTGGGTGTTCTATGAAGAGTTTCCAGAAATATTGTTTAAGGGAGACATCAAGGTAGGACCTTCCGATTTGTCAGCATTCTATAGCAGGTACGCGTCTGAACTGAATGAGACTGCGAAGAGGCGAGTTAAAGCTCAGGTAGGCTTCACGTTCGCTGAACCGCTGACTAGAGCGGTCTTTTATAAAACTTCCCTTTCAGGTTGTTGCTACGTCTGCCCAGCCTGTGGTGCAAGGTGTAAAATTGGAGATAAGTGAATTCTTACCCGAAACTACTTATTGCGCACCCTCAGCTGAGCCGTCGGCGGATATCGGTACTAGCAATGATCTGTTCCATGTTCCTACTCCAAAGTCAGAGCCACAAGATCCAGAAAAAGAGGTGTCATTCCCTGATACCGATCCCAACTTATTGGATAGATATTTCCTTGTAAGAGGAGAGAAACTTTTGAACCTTTTTCAATTTTGTCCACAATGTGGTCACAAACTCTACCGAACCGCTCTTACAGCCAATGGAACGGCTCCTGTCGTACACTTTCTTTGTGATGAATGCGATTCTATAGCAATTAGGTGGGAAGGGCAGGATTCGCGCTTATATTAGATTGAACCATAATTTCCGTCACACTTTTTATTTTTCTTGGGGAAAACTGTGGAAGCTTCTGGAATATTTGGTATTGGGGATATATGAAGCGGGTGAAAAGGACTACTGATTAACACATTATATTCTCTATGGCTTCAACTAGCAGTGAATCTACGACAATTTCGCTAGAGGGACGAGATTCACGAACACCGCCCCGGTTCCTCAACATGCAAGGCCACTAACCGAATCAACCAGTCGATGGGCCCAGATACTGTCTCTCATATGGCGGCAACCCGATGGCTCGATCGACTCAAATTGACATAAAAAAATTTCAGAAAATTGCAAAGCAAAAAAAAATTTCAAATTTTCAAAAAAAAGGGAACTGTTGCCATCCAACACGACAGTCACTGCCGATCTCCACTGCAGGCAATTGGACACCGTAGCCGCAAAACTTACCGGAAAAATGGACCGAGAGTCCTTCCTCCACGACAACGCTCGCCCACATGTGGCAAAGTTGACGTGTCAAAGGATCCAGGACCTTGGTTGGACGAAGCTTCTCCACCCACCGTAATCTTCGAACATGGCCCCAACTGACTACCACCTATTTCGATCTCTGATCCATTTCCTCGACGGACGACAGCTCAAAGATGACATGATCTCAAAATCGACCTCCAGACTTTCTTCGACCAGAATCTCCAGACTTCTATAAGCAAAGCATCTATTCCCTATTCACTGGCAATATATTGTTGATTATAACGGTACATATTCTGTTGACTGAAGTTAGACACAAATAAAGAAAAATAGATTTGAAATTTTTTGTCATTGTGTGACAGAAATTACGGTTCAACCTAATAGCTGACTCGCGAGGTTCCCATACCTCGCGAGTCAGCAATAAGCGCGAATGTCAATACACTGATGTTTGAGGCTTTATCTTAGAGGAAGCGGTTGCCCTTAATGCGGAAGTCAACATGATTCCTGCATTACATAACTAGTAATCTGTGAAGAGAGAGGTTTTTTCCCTTACTCGGTCGTTTCTGACCAAATGAGCTTAAAGGAACCGGAAGGGGTCCGAAACAAGAGGAAGATGCAAAGAAATGAGCATTTTGTAATGAACACTCAAGGTTAGAAGCGATAATAGGCGAAAAAACCCGGACTCAAAAGCGCGACGCTGCGGTGTGTATTCGCATCCCATTCGCATCAGCGCATCCTGTCCGAGTTGTCCGCTGTAGGAGACGGGCCGTGGGCCAACGTTAGTTGTAGCACCTGACTCCCAGCGCAGTGGAGTGGCCATTCCCAACTACATTAGCATTCATGTAAGTACATCTAGAAACAATATGAGAAAGAATAAAGTAAAAAGTAAAGAAAAAACAAATTTATAATGGAAACATCTTCTTCTGACATCATGCCAAGGCGTCAAATTGGCGAGTTTGTGCAATGGCGGCCACTTAAACTCGTTCACACTACGTCTGTTCTACCGTAAGCCAAAATTACCCCCTTATGGTGTCTTTAATGAAGTATTAATGAAGTCAGTTTCTATTATAAAACGTTCTAAATAAGTTTTTTATATTTTCATATAGTAGGGGCTTTGAGAAATGGTTCAACTCGATCATACATCGTGTATCCTTAATAAAACCTAGCTCATCTGTGTTCATGATTTACTAACTACCTTGTAGTACCTCGCATGTTGTAGAAATAAGCAGTGAAATAGACTTTTTCTAGGAAATCCGACAAATCAAATTGAACGAGAAATTCATCTGTGCTGTGCGAAGCATTCGGATCGTAAAGCAAAAACTAACACCGCAACACGCTAAAAAACAAGCCACTAATTCTCATCTTTCCAAAATTTGAGAGCGATAATTTTGGTCCACATGGCCTCGACCGATGTCCAGTAACAACGTTTAACAGAATGCAGAGATTGAGTCGCATTTCTTGGATATTCCAATTCGTTTTTCCTCGCTTTTGCCGCGCTCACCCCTGCACTATTATTTCCGACGAGTGACCAAGCTATTGCTTCTACTGATTTAACATGACAACAGACTGCTGGATTTAGGTAACAAGCTTTTAGCTTTCGTAACCCATAAGGGTAAGTTAGATTAACGGACAACCGTAACACACGAACCATAGAAACTCAAAAATTAGGTTCCTGTAGAAAACGGAGGGATCGAATGGTGATACTACCTGTTTCACAAAGTCAATGGCCATGTCGTAGCGGAGTTAGTTCCTCGAAGAAGGAGACATACAAAGTCTGGTGCTCATCAATGCATCGCTGCTCCATTTGCTCTACTGAATCTGCACTTTACTTCGTGTTAGCAGATTCTAGAGAACACTGCGAACCTAAAACTTCAACTATTTTGTACCGATTATATATAGTAATGACGGGTTGCTACGAAGAAAGCATGGTGCTAATGTAGTTACCGAGGGCACCTCTCTCGACGTCCGGCACAACTTTTGCCCAGGCTTTTGCTTAAGCCTTATTTGGGGGAGGGGGGGGGGGACTTCTACCTCCCCCTGAATAAGGCTTAGGTGAATATACACTTTAATATATAAATTGCTGATTGTAGGATGGTATATGGTGAGTAACGACAGCTGGAACTGAGTGCCTATCCACGCCGCTCCCCCCCCCCCCCCCCCCCCCCCTCAAGTACACTAGCGCCTGAAGCTGTACTCATTTCAATGTCTTTGATGGAAATGAGGCAAGACATACCTTCAAGTTTCCTAAAATAACAGGATCTAACAGCTTTACTGCCACATTTGTGAACATGAAAACAATGTCAAACAATGGCGAGTCCATCCAAAAAGGACTAGTTCACGAACTAAGTTATAAAAATGATACAAACACTACAATCAGATCATTTCACAACTAGTTACACCGGTAAGCAGAAAAAGTATGAATCTATCAGTTACAAGGCACTAGCAACTTGCAGCAGGAACTAATCTTAGAATAACAATCTATTCTTTGGATCGTGACCCAACTTGTCTAGATTCGGATGGCAAGCAAACGTAATCATCGGTGGCGGACCACACAATAGAACTGCTGTATCCTCCGCAGGGGGTGAGAGGTGTTCCTAGAAAGAAGACATGGAAGAGGTACCACTGCTAGACATACACGAATAAAAAACAAAAGAAAATTAGTTTCATTGTGAAAAGAGAGTTTTCCTGTAATATAGCGCCGCCCATTGTCTATAACTTCATCGTTAGATAAGAGCAACGTTCCGCCCAACCAAAAAGTCCTTTGGCCGCCTTCACACTTTGCGCACCGGCGACGACGGCGGCGGGTATATGATTTTGACGCCAGCACCGGCGGTGACGGCGTCGGTGCGCGAAGTATGAACGCGGCCTTCCGCTAGACTTTGTAAAAATCACACTTCCTTGACTTGGTGCAATACGGCAGCTGCGCCATAATACACGAAGCTCCCTATTTTTTTACACTGACCGAAAAATTTCATTATTGTCAGCATACCTTGATCATCACATCAGTTATAAACCCTGCAGAGTATTTCCATACGGCTGGTGGACGATCAACCGTATACCACAGCTTGAATCTGTCGCTATGCTTTGCAGCTAACTCGTCCAACTCTTTCCTGAAGAGAAAATTGATTCATACCGTAACAAGCAAAGAACAATATCAAAATTACCTGCATAGGATGTCTTCTTCGGACTGATTTGCGAACAACAAACTGATGTGGGTTTTGTCCTCAGGATTTTTGAGGATGGCTGAGATTATCTGAACAATAATAGCTCAGACATCATTCTGAGAGAAACATCAGGTTCTGCTTCAACAGACCTGTAGCATAGGAGTGATACCAGTTCCACCAGCAATCATTGATAATTCCCGGAAGACGCGTTCTTTTGACGGTGATTTTTTATCTGGTCGTATAGCAAATTTCCCATGGCCTTTATATACAATCAGCCCAGATGGTCCACGGAAATCAATCTGAAAAATAGGTGAATTGAAAAAATAAAAAGTACAAGAAAAATGTTAGTTTTCAACTGACCGTATCACCAATTTTCATTTGTTCCAAATATTGACTCATTTTACCACCGTCTGGGAACTTTTGATTCACACCACGGAAGTAGACCTAAAACGAACTTGTCCTGAAGGCTAATCTTCCCCGTTCTTCCTAATGAGAATAGAAGGAATTCCTGCAAAAATGTCAATAACAAAGAAAAAGAATTCAAATTTCAATTGAAACAACTAAACTTTATCATCAGCTCGACGTAACCCAAATCGTCATCGCTGGATATTGGAGTGTATGGACGTACGACAAGCTTCCCGTCTATCTGAAATTCTTGAGAACTTATTAGTGACTACGTTATCTATATAATCGTAGAACAGCGTGAAATCTACTCCATTGGTACCTCGCACTTTCCCCTGGTTCTCTAATAAATAGGTCATCAAAAGCGATTATCTTTTTTTAAGCAATCACCCAGTGAAGGCAGAGAGCTCCTAGCGAAGGGTTGAAACTTCAGTTCGATTTACCAGGACAGCCATTTTATTCAATGTCGCATTTATACTTTGTGGCGAGCAGATATTTTTGATGTACGGGAGTGGCGTAAACTCTGGATAGATATTCGAGGTTTTAGCACAGCGTATCGTTCTTCAAAGTATGAGTGCGGCATGCTGTGTCAAACGCAGCTTCATGCAATAAGCGAAGAAGTACAGTAGAAAGCACCATTAGTCAGCGACCGGTGATGAAACTTGAAAAACAAAAAAACTCACTTTGGCGCTTAAGTACACATGCTGCCCAACAGGAAGTCCTAGCACATGCTTCTCCGACGGTAGCCGGAAACGGAATTTACGTGTATCATGGCTGACTTCTATCTTCTCCGCTAACGGAAGAGCATACTTAGTTTCTTCATCGACCAAGGTCACAGGATGCTGAGAAAAAAAAACGAAATTTATATATTGATTGTGCTATTGAACTATTGACAACGCAGGCAAGAATTTTCAGTAAGATAGAAATTATAATAAACATGAGAAATATACCCCTGTACTCCAACAAGTGCCCAAGATGCATTTTTTCTTTCGTAAGAAGTAAACTGCTGCTATTGTGGAGATCAACAGCACGACACATGTAACGGCTATCGTCGAATTGTCCAAACCCATCTCGTCCTCAGACTGAAAATCGCTATTCTGACAGACAATCATTCCTTACAAGCAGCGTTACATGAATGCTGAAGCGCCTCTTCCACAGAGCATTGCTGACTTTCGACGGCAGCATAGGAGTGATGCACGGGACTTTTCAAAAGGGGGTGCTACTAGTCAAGTGAAGAAAAATAGGCATGTGATGATCAGAGCGGCAAGCATCTGTGATGTGTAGCGGTGATGCATGGTCCGCGACACGCCCACATGTGGGAGGAGCTAGATCAGCGAGGGTTCTGTGGGCAAGAGTCCTTAGAAGAGACGATGTTGTGCGGGACTGTGAGCCTATGAAGAGAGTGCATACAAAAGGTCTTCCATCTATGGTGGTCTTATCATACCCTATATATAAACCAGGAGTTTGGTTTGTCCGTTTGTGTGTGTGTGTGTGTGTGTGTGTGTCCGGTTCAATTACCCAAGTTTGAGGTACGTGACACTATACAGACCCTCAGAAGTTAGCAGGAAAGGTCGAGCCAAGTGCTGGCTGGGTGAGGCGTAATGGGGGATGTACAGAACGCACATCGACTTTGTCGATATCGATTGAATCGATCGATATTGATCGAAAATATCGGCTTTGTGCAGAAGGCTGGAAACGGCTCATGTACCCGATCCAACGAAAGGTCGGCTCATCAGCGGGAAAGGTCGGGTCAAGTGTGGGTTGGGTGGGGAATGGTAGGAGATGCACTCATGAAAGTTGAAATTCTGCAACACACGCATCACCGATCGATATCGATTGAAAATATCGGTTTTTGTGCAGAAGGCTGGAAACGACTTATGGACCATACTATTGCTTAAGTGCCCTCATAGAGGTTGAAATTCAACAACATCATGCATCACCGATCAATATGAATTGAAAATATCGGTTTTTGTGCAGAAGGTTGGAAACGGCTCATGGACCATACTACTGAGTGAGTGCCCTCATAGAAGTTAAAATTCTACAACATCACGCATCACCGATCGATATTGATTGAAAATATCGGTTTTTGTGCAGAAGGTTGGGAACGGCTTATGCACCATACTATTGATTAAGTTCCCTTATAAAAGTTGAAATTCTATAACATCATGCATCGCCGATCGATATTGATTGAAAATATCGGTTTTTGTGCAGAAAGTTGGAAACGGCTTATGGACCATACTATTGATAAGTGCCCTCATAGAGGTTGAAATTCAACAACATCATGCATCACCGATCAATATGAATTGAAAATATCGGTTTTTGTGCAGAAGGTTGGAAACGGCTCATGGACCATACTACTGAGTGAGTGCCCTCATAGAAGTTAAAATTCTACAACATCACGCATCACCGATCGATATTGATTGAAAATATCGGTTTTTGTGCAGAAGGTTGGGAACGGCTTATGCACCATACTATTGATTAAGTTCCCTTATAAAAGTTGAAATTCTATAACATCATGCATCGCCGATCGATATTGATTGAAAATATCGGTTTTTGTGCAGAAAGTTGGAAACGGCTTATGGACCATACTATTGATAAGTGCCCTCATAGAGGTTGAAATTCTACAACATCACGCATCACCGATCGATATTGATTGAAAATATCGGTTTTTGTGCAGAAGGTTGGAAACGGCTTATGGACCATACTATTGATAAGTGCCCTCATAGAGGTTGGAATTCTACAACATCACGCATCACCGATCAATATGGATTGAAAATATCGGTTTTTGTGCAGAAGGTTGGAAACGGCTCATGGACCATACTACTGAGTGAGTGCCCTTATAGAAGTTAAAATTCTACAACATCACGCATCACCGATCGATATTGATTGAAAATATCGGTTTTTGTGCAGAAGGTTGGAAACGGCTTATGGACCATAATACTGAGTGAGTGCCCTCATAGAAGTTAAAATTCTACAACATCATGCATCACTGAACAATATTGATTGAAAATATCGGTTTTTGTGCAGAAGGCTGGAAACGGCTTAAGGACCATACTATTGATTAAGTGCCCTCATAAAAGTTGAAATTCTATAACATCATGCATCGCCGATCGATATTGATTGAAAATATCGGTTTTTGTGCAGAAGGTTGGAAACGGCTTATGGACCATAATACTGAGTGAGTGCCCTCATAGAAGTTAAAATTCTACAACATCATGCATCACTGATCAATATTGATTGAATATCGGTTTTTGTGCAGAAGGCTGGAAACGGCTTAAGGACCATACTATTGATTAAGTGCCCTCATAAAAGCTGAAATTCTATAACATCATGCATCGCCGATCGATATTGATTGAAAATATCGGTTTTTGTGCAGAAGGTTGGAAACGGCTTATGGACCATACTATTGATAAGTGCCCTCATAATAATTGAAGTTTTACAACAACATGTGTCAAGGGTGGAAACGGCTCATGGACCATACTATTGATTAAGTGCCCTCATAGAGGTTGAAATTCTACAACATCATGCATCGCCGATCAATATTGATTGAAAATATGGGTTTTTGTGCAGAAGGTTGGAAACGGCTTATGGACCATACTACTGAGTGAGTGCCCTCATAGAAGTTAAAATTCTACAACATCACGCATCACTGATCGATATTGAGTGAAAATATCGGTTTTTGTGCAGAAGGCTGGAAACGGCTTATGGACCATACTATTGATTAAGTGCCCTCATAAAAGTTGAAATTCTGCAACAACATGCGTCACCGATCAATATTGATTGAAAATATCGGTTATTGTGTAGAAGGTGTCCTTACTGCACACCACTTTACTGGATCATGTCACACTCCGCACACTGTGGACACTGTTGACGGGCCTGCATTAAAATGTTCGGTGTTTAGATGAAAATGTCTATAGTTCGTTCGGAAAGAGCCCAGGTGTCGGGATATCATACCTCATATATAAAACAGGAGTTTGGTGAGTCTGTATATCTGTGTGTCCACCCTTTGGTTTAACTACCCAAGTTTGAGGTGTAGAGGGCGTGGCCTACGGGCTTGGGTGAGAGTGAGAGTGTGTGACGGGATAAGAGAGTTCGATACACGCGCTGACTTTGCATGCTTCCATGTGACGCGCAGTAGTGTGCTCCAGCTGGCATACCAAATTGAATGAGAGTTTTAGCGCATCGGTGCATCCGCGATTTGGAATTTTTGGCATGCCACGTCACTCTAGCAACCGCGGTCAGTTGAACGCGGCGCTTGCCAACGTGCGGTTGATTTCTTTTTCTGCTATTTCCTTTTCGTAATTTTCCATATCTTATCGAAAGCCGATATCTGTCATGGCAAATATCCAAAATCGCGGATGCGCCAATACTTTCACCTTCCGATTAATACGTATCTTATCCTTTACGCAAACGCGCCAATTCTCTCGAATCGCGGATGCGCCGATCCGCCAATTGTCTCAAATCGCAGATGCGCAAATGAGCTCATTTTCTCGATCGATACGTAAATTTAACTTTACGCCAATGCGCCAAAACTCTCATTTAGTTGGGTATGGCATAACAAATTGAATGAGAGCTTTAGCCCACCGGCGCATCCGCGATTTGGAATTTTTGGCATGCCACGTCACTCTAGCAACCGCGGTCAGTTGAACGCGGCGCGTGCCAACGTGCGGTTGATTTCTTTTTCTCCTATTTCCTTTTCGTAATTTTCCATATCTTATCGAAAGTCGATATCGAAAGCCGCACGTTGGCAAACACCGCGTTCAACTGATCGCGGTTACAGGAGTGACGTGGCACGCCAAAATTCCCAAATCATTGATGCGCAAATGTGCTCATTTTCTCGATCGATACGTATATTTAACTTTACGCCAATGCGCCAAAACTCTCATTTAGTTGGGTATGGCATACCAAATTGAATGAGAGTTTTAGCGCATCGGCGCATCCGCGATTTGGAATTTTTGGCATGCCACGTCACTCTAGCAACCGCGGTCAGTTGAACGCGGCGCTTGCCAACGTGCGGTTGACTTATTTTTCTCCTCTTTCCATTTCGTGATTTTCCATATCTTATCGAAAGCCGATATCTGTTATGGCAAATATCCAAAATCGCGGATGCGCCAATACTTTCACCTTCCGATTAATACGTATCTTATCCTTTACGCAAACGCGCCAATTCTCTCTAATCGCAGATGCGCAAATGTGCTCATTTTCTCGATCGATACGTATATTTAACTTTACGCCAATGCGCCAAAATTCTCATTTAGTTGGGTATGGCATAACAAATTGAATAAGAGCTTTAGCGCATCGGCGCATCCGCGATTTGGAATCTTTGGCATGCCACGTCACAACCGCGGTCAGTTGAACGCGGCGCGTGTCAACGTGCGGTTGATTTCTTTTTCTCCTATTTCCTTTTCGTAATTTTGCATATCTTATCGAAAGCCGATATCGAAAGCTGCACGTTGGCACGCACCGCGTTCAACTGATCGCGGTTACAAGAGTGACGTGGCGCGCCTAAATCCCCAAATCGCGAATGCGCCGATCCGCCAATTCTCACAAATCGCGGATGCGCAGATGCGCTCATTTTCTCGATAGATGCGTATATTTAACTTTACGGTGATGCGCCAAAACTCTTATTCGATTTGATATGTACGCAGCATTAGAAACTCTTTTCATTGTAATTCCGCTCTGAACCACTTATTTGAAGCCGACGATGTCTGCTCCTGACATGTGACGCCCAAGTGATGAACGGTTTTGCCCCACCGAGGTTCGTGGCTGTCCAGTACTATTAGTTCCATCTACATTACGAACGAGTGTCGCCCATTCCGCGTAATCAGGAGGTTGTAGCTCCTCAATTCCAACTTATTATTATTTACTTTTGCAGAATACAGCTCTAAAATGCTTTTCAGTTCGTACATTTCTGCGAGTCCCCAGCCACATGATCTCTGCCACCTACCGCCATATAGACGTGATCAACTGATATGTGGGGCTCTCTGTTGATCTTACCCATGCGCGACCCGTATTCGGAAGGCCTCCTCGATGCCGACGATGCCTGCTCCTGACATGTGATGTGCCCAAGTGAAGAACGGTTTTGCCCCACCAGGGTTCGTGGCTGTCCAGAACTGTTAGTTCCATCTACATTACAAACGAGTGTCGTCCATTCCGCGTAACCAGCAGGTTAAAGCTCCTCAATTCCTACTTTTGCAGAAGCATAACCTATAAATAAACAAGGAGTTTGGTGTGTGTACTATTGTCTGTCCGTTCGATTCTCCGTTTTACCAGTAAGACAAGTGGGGAGTTCAGGTCAAGTTCGGGTTGGGTGGGCATGGCCAAGATGATCAGAGCGGACATGGGCAAGCCTGACTCCGTCCGCGGTAGGCAGGGCGTTCGCTGCATTGTCTTCAGATCAACGCTAAAATTCTTTCATCTCAAACTTCCACGGGCAGCGGGAGAAGGTGAACCAAGATGAGATCGGAGTATATGTAGCAGTTAAGGGAAGCCCACCTTCAACGGGCGGAGCGTGCTGCAAGCGGCCGGTGCTTACTGCAACTGTTCATAACCCAGCTCCAGAGCAGTCTAGAGACTGAGGAAAAATCGCTGGAGATCAGCGAGATCTGAGCTGTTTCCAGTATATTTGAAGTGAGGGAAGACCCACCCACAGTGGGCGGTGCAAGCAACCGAAATCGTGTTCACTCATGAAACATCATATTCTTCTCTAGAGCGGTCCAGGGACGGGGTGAAAACCAAAATGTGTAACAGCCGAAGTGGCAAAAATAATGCCAAATGATCACGTTAGGCGGAGCCTTCGCTACGATGTTGATTGAAAATATCAGTGTTTGTGCCGAAGGCTGGAAACGGCTTATGGACAGTTGAAATCCTATAACATCATGCACCACCGATTGATATTGATCGGAAATATCGGTTTTTGTGCAGAAGGTGTCTTTACTGCACACTACTTTACCAGACTATGTCAGACTCCGCTCACTGTGGACACTATGGACGAGGCCTGCGTTAAAATGTTCCGTGTTCAGATGCAAAATTCTATAATTCTTTCCAAGGAGCCCATGAGTCGGGATAACATAACCTATATACAAACCAGTAGTTGTTGTGTCTGTTAAGTTGTCTGTCTGTCCCAAGCGAAATTCTATACTGCCTGAAAAACAAGCGGGGGAAGTCAGGTCATGTTAGGGTTGGATAGGTTTTGCTAAGAGATGGACAGGTAGCACATGGACCATGTCAGACTCCGTCCCCTGTGGGAGGGGCGTGCGTTACAATGTTCGGTGTCCAAATGCAAAATTCTATAATTCGTTCCAAGAGAGCCCAGGAGTCAGGATAAGGTGGGCCAAAATGAGTCAAGGGAGTTTGTGACTGCGAAGAGGCCTACAGGCCCCTTCGCTGTAATTCGTTCCAAAAGAGCCAGGAGTAGCGATAAGGTAGGCCAAAATGAGTGAAGGGTATATGTAGTAGATGAAGAATACACGCCTTCAGTAGGCGGAGCACGCTCCACGTAGGTGGTGCTTAACGAGCGTTTATAAGTTGTCTCAGGTGCAGCCCAGAAACTGCGAAAAAAATCGATGGAGATTAGTGCTGTCTAGGCGGTATTGCACATTATTGAGGTAGGTGGACCCGCCTACAATGGGCGGAACGTGCAATCACCAATATCGTGCTCACTCATAAGAAATATAACACCGCCCGGAGCGGTCTAAAGTGCCGTAGAGAGCGGAAGTAATTCGATGCTGCTAGAGTGACAAAAATAATGTCAACTGATCACGGTAGACGGGCCGTCATCAGGATATTGGCTGAAAGTATCGGTTTTTGCGAAAGGCTGCAAACGTCTTATGGACCATAGACTCAGTGAGTACCGTCATGAAAGAAGAAATCCTGGAAAATCATCAGCAAGCCACACCAATAGGTGAAGCTGTTGCAGAACTTCAATGAAGTCCTATTGGTCGACATCGATCGAAATCATAGATCTCTATGCAAAGAGCTGAACAGGTAATGGGATCTCATTGAATGATTATAGTCGCAGAGGTTGAAAAACTGCAGCATCATGTGCTATGGGTCGTAATTGTCGGTTTTCTTACAGAGGGCCGGGCAATGAGATGGGCCACACCAGTGGATGGACATAATTGCAGAAGCTTACATTCTGTAGAGCTTATTGCATGTAGATCGATACCTATTGCTATAATGGACCTTTGTAAAGAAGGCTGTAAATGGGCTACCCCTCAGCACAAATGTAAAATCTATGTGTTGATTTCCGCCAAACCACATTGCTGTGCAATTTCTTTTACATCATTTCGCCCACAGCCCGCTTCGCACCGGTGTCCCGTAACGCGATGTAGATCGCGAAGCTCACCTGTTTACATCATTTCGCCCACAGCCCGCTTCGCACCGGTGCCCCGTAACGCGATGTAGATCGCGAAGCTCACCTGGTTTCTCCAAAACACCTACGTTCTTCTAGGTGGGTATACGAGTTACTACCATCTCCCCCTTCTAAGACATTCACCGTGGAATGCTGAACATTTTACTGTAGCGGGGTTAGTAACCTACAGCTTTATCCTTTTCCATATTTCCAATTCGACAATATTTGGCAACAATAGATGTCCAAGCCATATAAAGGCCCGCTACTCCACTGCACTTACTGCGGTTGTGTAAACGAACACATCATAACGAAAAACTATCCCATACAAAAGCTGAATAAAGGCCCAACGAAGTGAAACCGAAAATGCTTCCGCTCCTTTTTTCGCAGTAGCGATGTGTCCTCACCCTTATTACAACATTAAATCGAGTGTGTTAAAAATACTACTCAGCAGAACTAAACTCTACAGTTCCAACAGGTCTGATTTACATCAGAACACTTTGACAGCATCCTAAACCAAATTCAAAAGAAGTAATATACACAACATCAACTCTACTGAGTTCCAAGAATAGTTTGATATACCAAGCGAACAAATTCATGACCCACCACGGAATTATCAGCAGACTGTGCGGCACACATAGCTATATTAACGTGAAAGGTCGAAGGCAAAAATGCAGACGCAGGCAAAACTGGCTCACTCCAGCACCGATAACAACCACTTCAACGCTGTCTCAAAATTGGGCACTGGGGAACTCGGAACTCGCACTGTTTGACGCCGAAATAGTGGAATGTCACGCAGGTATATGCGACTGAACACAGATAATACCGTCAATGCCACAGCAATCGAAGACACACATAATTACTGTACGGTTTATTCCTAGACCCATTGCATTACACATCATGCAGCATGAGCGGCGGAGACAAAAAGAAGATAATAGAAAGGAATCGAGATGATAACACCCTCCTACGATGGAGATAGAGGAGTTCTTGATTGAAAGATGTAATTTCACACGGATTGCGATCTACACATAAACATCTCTGCTGAATAAAAGAAATCCAGTACGATCACAACATGAGTTTGACCCAAATAACGAGAACAAAAAATCCTCTTGAAAACCGGCGACGAAAGCCGCCAGACGCCATCTTCAGACGATATGAAGGATTCAACAGCGAGGAGGGTGATGTTACGCACAACCGGGCAGAATGGTGCAGGCCCGAGAGTATCGACCAAAACATCCCACCTTGAACTGAAACAAAATCAATTAGAAAACCATGAGAAGCGAGCGAGAAAAATTTACAGTGTAACTAACCCCTGGCCAGTAGTTGAAACACTTAAGGATAGCTCTGCTGGCGCAGTCTTTGACGAATTAAGTGCGCACAGCTCGACAGGCTGCGTCCTGACGCCGTCAGCTCCTGTTCGACAGACGGCGGAATACATACGGCGGCAGAGCGACACATCGGGCTGGACCAGAGGTGGATATAAGGCCAAATCAAAAGAATGAAGCAATGAACTCGAAAGAAGTGGTTCCCAGAATCTACGGAATGAGGACACTACAAGAGAAAAACGAGTAGGTGAATTACATAGATAATCATCATAAACAAAACGAATTTTGCTTGGACAGAAATAAAATGACAATCTGATCAAATATATTTGAAAAACTTTACAAAAAATCATTAAAAAACAGGGTTCCCGATGGTCGCCAGCCGCCGCACGAGGTCAATAGTCATCGAAATTAATCTCGTCAAACTCGTCAACCATATCATTCATCAGATCCACCCGGTAACGCAGTAGACCTATACAAACATGTGGTTCATTCGTAAACAACAAACATTATCCATAAAAACAATAAATCATTCAGCACCTCCAATTCCTCCGAAACCACGCACAAACTGTGCTCCTTCTTGTGACTTGTCGGTGACAATCTCGAGAGTAGCGCCGAAGTTCTTAAACAAGAAATTCGAGAATTACGAAATGGAAAGCAACCTTCACACTTGAGAAATCCTACCTTGTAATTGTTAGCAAACCACTCCAGTAGTGGCATTGTTTCGACTATTTCCATGTCTTGTCCAGTTTCCTTATCCGTAAAGTGTGACTTATCTCGTTCCTCATCCGGCCTCAGATTCAAAATTTTCTCCTCTGAAACACACGAAGTGAGTGAACAAGAGAAGAAATACAAAAAAAACTAAAAACATGGTGCGAGGTAGCTGTCGAGGCTGCGAGCCAAGTAATATGCTCGAAGGTACGGGGTAGGAGCAGTGACCATGTTTCAATGCAAAGGGTGGGGTCCACGAGGTCGAATTTCCGCTTTGCGGCGGTGCACTCGCGGCGCCCCCGTACGTCTCGCCGTATCGATTGCCCTTGGTCGCCAGGCTGAGCGTGACTGCGTCACGTCTGCGCTTTCCACTCATGCCACACCGCCTCGCTTGAAGGCTGCCATGCCCTGCCACTGGGACTCGCACCCGCTGTGCCGCTCATCGCGCGCGGCCGCGCGGAAATTCGACTTCGTGGACCCCACCCCAATGCAAAGGGCTTTCTAACCTTGTCGCTAGACCACTCTCCTTTCAGAAACATTTCAAAAGTGCATTTCAGTACTGCCCCTATAATTGGGACGCTGCGGGACCACCTCTACTCAGAAAACCGGCAAAAACCATTATGCCGAAAAGTAGAAACAATCGTTGCCATAAAAAAAACAAAAATTGTCATAATTAAGGCTGACCCAAGAATTGTTGTGATATTGATGAAAAAAGTGCGAAATGTCATCTCGAGAAATATCAAAGCCAATGCCAGTAAAAAAGCCAGCAAACTCAGACATATACCGATCTGTGGATGGGTGGTCTGCCGACTTCGACAGACCATCCATATGATGATCAAGGGGGAGGGATGTCATCAAAACGGACCTCACGGAAGTAAAAAACCGGCAAAAGATCCCTGCGATAAAAGAATGTGGCGGCAACTGACAAGAACAGCGGACCCCGCCGCGGCACGGGACTGACGCCAGGGAGAGGAAGAAGTTTGCCGGCACATACTATTGTGCGCGAAACATTATGGAAGTCAGCAGGTCGATCAAAAGTGCTGAGAAAGTCAGCAGACATCGCATTTTTCCTAGTGAGTGAATTTTCAGACGTAAATTCACTGCCTTAGGAAGCATCCGGACCTAATTTGGGAAACGGTTTACGTTTGTTGCAATCCGCATATTTTGCGACACGGATATACTACTAATTAGAACAGCTGGTGCTATGCACATCAGTGGGGTGGGGGCATTTCGTAGAATGTTAACACCTACGACCTCTGTCGTATCAAGCTTGTTAGATGTTCAGCTTTGACAGGCCCTTACATAATCAACGTCCCACTAATATTTCCCTTGATATATCACGTGAAGAATGATGTTCCGGAATAGCGCCCTCTATGGTGACTCCCCTCAGGATAGCACCCGCTAGCCATTCAAGATTTCATACCCGAACCAATAATGTTAACATGTTCTCTTACACTGCTTTGCGAGTTTGCACTGTCGCAGCTTTGCATGCAAAGTTGCAACATTGCACAATCTCGAGGTCGCGTGCGAAGATGCGACGTTGCAAAATCGCAAAACCACAAATGCAAAATCGCAAAGTCTGACGGCAGGCTTACTTCACCTTCCGTGCTGTTTCTACACGTGCATTCCCGTATTCTAAAAGAGGCCATACCCTGCTTCACCATTTAAAACGTCCATATCCCCCAACATTTATGTTGAACAAGACATTTAATAGCCAACATCTATGTTAGTCGTTATATCCAGGGTACATATTTCGTCTATAATATCATTAAATTCATGTTATGGAATTCATTACCACATTGCTCTCGACAAGTCACGATTTTTCATTCACTTGTTTTTTGCTTATATAAGAGTTAAAGACGTAGGAAAACGTCAATTCTCTCACTTTTCGTCAAACCGTTCAAGAAACAAAGCTGACATTCAGAACAAACCAAGTGTCCTGGAAAACAAAACAAATTTTTAGAGAAAAGCTCTGCGTACCTCCAGATGAATTTTTCAGCCTGTATCGAATTATGTCGAGGTTTTCCCAACAAATAAGAGTCTCAACGGCACCCATCTCAAGCGCTTGAAGTGTATCCTTCACTCCAAAAACGTACTTGCCAGTATCCTTAACTTTTTTCTCAGAATAAACTGGATGCACGCAATAACAATAAAGTAAACATTAATATGTTGATTCATTGAAGGCTCACCTGGCTAATCTCATCGAAATACCCTCCAATCAGTTTCTTCTCCTGTATGAACTTGACGTTGGCAAGAGCATCAGCAGCAAGTTCAATGGCCTGAATGAAACCAAAATTAATGCTAAATTAACAAACGCTACGAAGTACTTCAATCGAACGCTCTAACCTGATTGAAACCATTTTCACCTCCGTACGAGATATCTACAGTCTTGACCATCTTTGCTTGTAGTCGCTGAATGAAGTCGTTTTTATGTTATATCAACGATAGGTATTCGCTACATCACTAGTACGATCATGCAAGAAAATGAGTGAAGGCACCAATAAATGAAGGTTCTGGGTAAAGGACTACGCAGTTTGTGTCTGCGTTGAACATGAACTCCCCACAGCCACGCTCCGTTCTACTTGGTCGGCTAATCATTAGTAAACGCCTCTTACCGGAGAAGCTATTCCAGTGTCTGAGAGGCCAGTTTGATCAAAATTTGAAACCGTATCACGCTAACGTGTAGCGATATTAATTCAAAAAGTCAAAATTACCTGATCAAACATATCGGATTGTCCGAGCTCGGTTTTGAAATCGGCGCTTCCAGCAAGAATTAAACCAGCCACAACAACCTTAAAAGACACCGAAGTGTATCAGGAGCGGACATGAAACTTTGAAACCTTCAGAGTAGGAAATGCTTGACCATGTTCGTACCTTATCATTTTTGATGAACATCTCTACTGCGCACTCAGCTACCTTTCTTACATAATTGTGCCGCTTCTCCATACGAAGTCGAGCAAATCGCAAAGCAGACTGTCCTCCTCTTCCTAAGACACAGCGGAATGATATCAACTTATTTGAAGGAATCCAAAACAGGAACAAAGTGACGGTTTGAAAATTACCGTGTTTCTTTGGTAAATCGACTGTAAACTTGTGAAGCACTTCTCGAGTATTCCCTTGCAATGTTCCGAACAATGTCCCATTTCCATCCATAATGATGAATCCGAATTTGTTGTCGTCGGCAAGAAGACCTCAAAAGAAATACGATCGATAGCATAATCGTGGGTAACTGTGTGACCTACAGAAATCGGGAAGAAAAGTCATGGATTATGAACGAAAAAAGAGATATAAATCTTTTAAAGTACTAGGTGGAGTATAATCAATGCAGCTTTTAATGCTGCGTTTTTTTTTTGTAGCGGAAATTGACGTCTTGACGACTACCGAGTGGGAAGCAGTCCCTGATTGCGATGAAGGAAACGCCCCGAATGTTACTTGAACAAGTTTTTGCCCAATTTTATTATTGTTTTAAAAGTGGCATTAATTATTCACCAACCCAATAATATACAGTAATCAAAATACCTTGAAGAGCTTCCGTATGGAATTTGTTGTCACATAGATAGAGCGAGGTGTTGATGGGCTTGAAGGGCTCGAAATCAATATTTACTTTCTTCTCCTTTCCTTCGTCTGTCACAATGGTACCGCAGTACACAACGAGCCCGTTTGGAGGCACTAAAATTGCAAAGTGAGAACGGCTTTCTAATAATTACGGTAATAAGCCCTGCACAAATCAAATGTCATTTATTTTCTCTTGCTGTTCGAAGAAATCATGCACACGCTTGCCAACGAAAGGCAACCATTATCACAGACTGTCCTTGCTTTACCTGATAGAATCACCCCGTTTCTGATAACATAGGTCGTAAAAAACCATGGCCCCCACTATTTGCAATGTGGAAGGATTCCCACGAATACTCGGACTACAATTTAATTCAAAATGAAACACGACTGCTGGTTAGTTCAAATACTTGAAGAGTAGGAAACTTGAATCAAATACAATCACTGTTGGTCATTATATAAAGTTTATAAGGCCGCCGTCTGACCTCGCGTTTTTATGATATTGTGGCGTCGCACTTTCGCACGCGATGCACTGAGCTTGAAAACTTGCACTGCCGCAAATTCGCGTGTGGAGCCGCGACATCACAAAATCGTAGAATCGCAAAATGGCGACGCTGACGACAGTCTTAGCATTAGTACACGAGGCGAGAGTCAGACCATTCACCCGAGATTAGTCTTGTAAGAAGTAACAAAGAAAATAAATTAGAAGAAACCCAGTTTAGTTTTTATGCTTGGGTTTCTGAGGTACGTTCCTGTTCATTTTTCTTGTGTATTACTTTGAAGCTGCTTTGAATCGGATAACACATTAAAAGAGTCAGAGTTCTGCCATGAAGCGCCAGATAATAATTCATCTAGTGACTCAAAGATATGTTCGAGTGGGCAATACAGCAAGGGACCTTGTTTTCACGACAACTAACGGACAACACCATCAGACAGCCTGCTAGTCGAATACAAATACGTGATTCCCATACTGCGCATTCCAGGCAACAAACGAAAGCGGAAACTTAATCTGTTCAGAAACGAAAAATTCATTCATAAATGAAGATGTAGAATATGAAAAGCTCACCTTTGCTGTACAACTTCAGACGGCCTTGTACCGAAGTAATTGCTCCAAGCACAGAAAGTCGATTCACACGCGATTTGATGTTGGATGCAGTACCATATTCATCGGCAAGCATCTTCTGGACTCGAGCTATCTGATCTCGTGGTGGGATAATCAGCGAAATCATGGATGTGCCATTCCTGTGAGAAGCGCAATAAATTATCGAACATGAAGCTATTGTAACAGCTATGTATGGCAACACATACCCTCTAGCCAGCTCTAAACTTTTTATAAGCCTTTTAATCTTCCACATTTCGACATTTCGATCAGCCGAATCCTCGACACCGGCGACAGGTGGTGGAGCCGACATGGTCCGCTAAGCTTACCAACAGGTGAGGAGTTCGCCTAAAATAAGAATCATCAATGAAGAAAAAAATGAAGAGGACACACATGGCATTCATCATTACGATATCATTAACACACTTGATTATGGCGTAGACTGTAGCTTGAACTAACAGAGATAGAGTAATTAGAACATGTGATGTACTACACCATAATATTACTCAGGTTCTGCTAGAGTGTTCCAGTAGATGTGAACACTCCCCCAAGGATACATGTAAATTATCACAGACAGTTAATGATGGGACATAGTAGCGGTAAAGTTCAATTCAGATCAAAGAACAAAGGATCAAACGAAAGATGCGAGAAAAACATCGCAGCATGGTTTCCCATCAGAATTGATATTCTTCACGTAGCCCACTGGTGAAGAGCGGGACTGGTGAAGAACTATGAGCTCCAATCAATAATCGGCTTCTATGTATATAAAAAGGAATACAAGAGTAGCATTCTCATTCACTTCGCTTCTCACAACTCTTCTGATTTTTCGTGAAAATAATGAAGGAATGACGGAATAAGATGTTTGCCAAGTTTCTCTGTACATCATCATCTTCCCTACACAAAACTTTTCTTAACTTTGCGGAGAATGTTGGATCCTGACCTTCGCTGGTTCAGCTCCACGAAGCCTCGACATAGGAAAAATCTTTTCGAAACGTAAAATATCTTCTTGAAACGTACAACTGTTGAAATGATCAAGTACGCCTTTTACACCACAGAAACGTTCCAGGGTGGAGCACGATGGCTGGCGGTCTCTCAACATAATTTTCGCTTCCTTTGTATGATACTGATGGCATTCTCAATGCACCTTCATGGGTGGTGGTAGCTTAAAAGAGCCAATCACCAATAGGAGCTGTGTGAACTGGTTACTCATAAGTCTCTGTCAAAGGGGTGACTGGTGAAGGTAGACCAAAAGTAGGGAAATCGAAAAAGAATGTGGGCGACGACCAACGTAGGCTAGTTGATAGAATTTGATGGGCAATAAACTTCGCATGTCGTGATTTCGCTACTTTCTTCAAAGGTGCGGGTGTAGGTCATTCCTGAACTGCCTTCCTTCTACAAAAGTTATCAATAATGAAATAAAGTGAGCGAACACTGAATACATTATGTATTACATTTACTTTGCTCATCCTGCACCCTCTGTACTTCATATCTCTACATGAACACTTACAAGAGATTACAATAAAGCCCTATAACAATATGAATACGAGTTAGTAATTTTTTCAGAGGCTTCATCGCCACCCTGTCCACCTCTCCCAATAACTCAAATTTCATCGACCTTGTACAAAGAAAACGCAACGTAAAGGGAAAAAAGGACATGAGTCGCTTGGACTCTGAGGTTCCAGTGTGGTGACTTAGAGCGATAGAGCGCAGAGAAGCCATAGCGCTAGCCGAACCGGCTTCGAATACTGCATAGAAACGATTCTAATGAAGCAAATTCGTGCTTTTTTTCCATCCTATGTTAGCCTAAGCCTTGGGGAAGGAGATTCCCTTTCCCTAGGCTTAGGCGAATATGCGTAAGTGGTTGTTTAGTCTAGTTGAAGTGAATTTCTCGTTATATTCTGATGGAGGAATAGTTTGATTGTTTTTTCAGTTAGTTAGCTGTATCTAGGCATAAAATAACCTTGAGAGTGCCTATAAACAGAAATTGGGGGCAACTTATGCTTTTGTCGAGTGGCCCCCCCCCCCCAACTCCAGTAGCGCCAAGAAATATGGTAATACCACATCCATGCTTACAAAAGGGAATTGTAAAAACTGCGGACTTCGTCGCAGAACCTGAATATCCTAAACCTAATGAAGACCTCATATTTTTGAAGACGGGTAGGTACAAGAAGAACGGAAAATAATCAAAACCGGACCACAAAATTGGCATTTCATGAGTAGCTGCTTTTCCTCTCACAAACTGCGAGGCAGCAATAAATCGAACATCAGCTTGAAACAGCTTAGAAAAAACGATTTTAGAAGCATTGGTACTCCAAGCACTCACTTTGCAATAAGATAAGAATGTTACTGTAAAATGAAAATAACCGGTAAAATTGTCAGCAACTATTTTTTTGTGTTACGAACAACACTAACCACCGGATGATCATTTGGGATCACAGCATCCCGACTTTTCTATAACTAAAAATGAAGAACACGTTAGTACAACATTCAAACATGAAAATTTGTAGGACAACGGCCACGAAGGCAAAATTTGCGAAAATGACCGAAGCGAAGGTATGCACGGAAAACTCGTCCACCACAGGAAGCGGGAGCTTGGGTCGCGACATTGGAAATGATCAAGTTCCCAGTTTCGAGGAAGACTACATCTTAGGTATTTAATAAGCATTTGGTTGAACCAGCGTTACTAGATAGGCTAAGTAATGTCTGTTTACAGGCCGAGTAAACATTGAAACGCTCTAGACCGGTAATTGCACAGCCTGTCAACACACCGTCCTGGACGCCGCATAATCAATACTATGGAGTAGTCATCAAACCACACTCACTCGAACAGCACCAGGTTAAAATCACCTCCTTGTTTTTTTTTTCTTTGTTCTTTGTTCCTTCATAGATCAACATTTTATCGTTCCTTGATTGCTAAAACGCTTGAACCATACACTCCCTGTCTCTAGTAAGAAATATGAAATTATAAGTTATAAGAGGTTCCCGTTGGTTGCATAGACAAAGACGTCATTCATGTCCCCTCTCCAACGCCTTGGAAAAGGCGGAACCATTCGGCGATGGACGAGTTTCTGAACTGCGGCGTTGTTCCAAGTTTCACATTACGGTACATTGCCTGAAAATCATGACGAGTTGGATTGTTGCCAATTCGAGGTGGTTTGTGATGGGCTCGATCTTGCTGATGATCGGACTTTAGCAAGCCGAGATTTCTTGGAGATATGTGTGACTATCGAAAATCAAATACAACAGGAGGTACCTTCCAAAGTAAAACTGGAAATAGGCTGAAAGACGACGTTTTACTCAAAGAACTGCTCATGGGGTGACAATGCTCGAATATTCTCCTTCTTGATCGGCTGGAAAAATCGCTGTTCATCGTTCATCGAAGGCATTTGGTTTCCATTCAAATTATTATGTTACGGTTAAACTACTTGCGCATTTAGTAGAAAAATCACTTTTTTGAAAACTACCACTTGTCGAGTACAGACGCTATTTTTCGTTATACGGCACAAACACTTTGTTTTGTACTATAAGCATTTGAGAAACAGAAAATAAGTATGATGATGAAGTCATTACGAATAATTACTTGTAATTCCGGTAATCCAGTGAATTAACTTTTTTTGCAACAATGATGACGGAACCCTCATATTTCTATCAATTTAGCTATAATGCAAATGTGCTCGTTAAAATTGATTTATATACATTTCACTAATTCAGTTCAATTTTCAACTTATATTCATTTGGAAATGATGACATTCCTAGAAATGATGCATAACGGGGACAACTGCAGCTCTAGAGAAATAATCGATCTTTTCTAGGAAACATCGAATTCATCAGGCATTCGTTGAACTCTTGATTCACTCGCGTTTCATGCTTTCTGCTAATTTCTACACTATTTTCTCACTGTTTTCACATTTGCAAGAAGTTAAAGATTGCGATAGCGTAAGTCACCTCTCGCCGGCCTCCACGAGTGCGCCATGCTTTCCATTTTCATCTGTATTTATGAAGTCATTGAGGTGGTATTTTCCCCAAACACATTGTAACCACTGGACATTGCTTTCACTAACCCATAACAATTATTTGTAAAATCAAGCGATTATCACTTAGCTGATACTTGAATGGAAATTCAGCATTCCTTATTCGGAAAGTAAGAATCGCTAGGATGCAGCTAATCACAATGATGATGCAAGTGGAAGTGGCGGGTAACCTCTGGCGTGTGCGATTTCTTTGCAATCCTTTGAAAAAAGGATATATGGAATGAGATTTATTCGAGCGCCGCATCTGCAACGATCTATTAGCGAAAAACATCGAAAACCATTCAGTGATTTGTTTCCTGCATAAAAACTCTTTTATGAATTATCTTTTTGTTCGCGTTGGTGATTCATGGAGCCGTGATTTCACATTTGAACAGAGGTGCTTCGTTCCGTGCCCACGCTCAGTGGTTCTCTTTTGATCGGTTGAACGGGGTCAAAAATGGCTACGGTGATCTTTTACCTTCCTCCAGGGCACTCCCAGATGTCGATGGAAATAGCCGCTTTAGTACAACCCCCCCCCCCTTCTTCGGCGACCGAATACGACCCCCCTCTTTTTTGACCTCTACAATACCTGTTGCCGGATTGCATAGTTGCAATGAGTTTTATTACTATGTATCCTTTCCTGAGACAAAACCATATTTATTTTACATTCTGTCACACAGATTTGCGGTGAAATACCCTTTGCTTCCCGACTGCTTATTGAGAATTTGGATTTTAGTGCATATCGCTGATCTTAGGAGGTACGACCCCCACCAATTTTTGTTAGGTTTGAAATCTGTATGCGTGGCCTATTCTCTAATGGTACATAGCTAAATGAGATGAATAAACAGAAATGACCGTGAGCTGTATTCGTGGAAATGCGCTAGGTTAGGTCACACCTGCGGCGTGGTCAGTGGTCAGATCCATTGGCCAATCATGATCACGGTCTTACCCACCTCCAAGCGAACGTGAAGTGTACCTTCAAATCATCGAAGGTATATTCCGTAGCAGTTAAAGTAGCTTTGTACATGCATGATCCCTAGGAATCATTCCGAGCCAACCTAACCTTTAATTCTTTCATTGGAAATGGTTGGTGTTACTGTGAAGGGAAAAATAATAATTAATTAAAGTGAAGCTAATTTGTCAATGTTCGAGTTTCTGGCAATTCAATGCTTCATGTGCGCTTCTAAAGGCCTAAGCAAGTTCAGCCAAGGGTCGAATGCATGGCGTATTGTGGAGTGTTTGGGGATACTTATTTTGATTTTCCTACTTTTAAAGCAATAAATTCTCGCGTATTTCTACTGCCGAGCAATTAGCTTGGATATTCCTTTCCAGTTCTTCTCTAACTCTTGTGATTCAGTCATCGAGCTTGTCCGAAGAAACAGATTGGCCATTTTTCGCCACCTTCCCCTCTAAAGCCGCGTTCATACTTTGCGGCACCGCAAAGTATGAACGCTGCTCAAGAGGAAAAGCTGGCGAAAAATTGTCCGTTGGTCACTGCAAGGGCGCGGAACAGGGTCGGTTATTCCGGCATTTTGAGGGCTTTTGACGGAACTTTTCTCGAGTAGTATTTCATAGTGGAATTTCTCATAAAGAAACCGTCTATGGAAAAATGAGTTTTTTTGTGACCCATATGCTTATGTTGTTTCTACCTAATGTAGGCTGCATGCGAAGTTTCACGCAAGAAAATGTGTTTCCGGCTAAGCTACAACGCCAAAAAGTCTCGGCCGGAAGGGCGGGGCCTTCACCCCGTCGTCCGCCGCTATCCCAGACGCATTGTAGGAACAGAAAGTAACGTTAGCAGTTCCATTTTCCGTTCTCATCCACACGACGGGACGAGGCTTTTACTCGAGGGCCTCGCACACCCGGTCGAGAATTTGGGGCGCTGTATCTTGGCCGAATTCTCACTTTTTCGCGTGAAACTTTGCATGCGGCCCTTACTCGGCAAATACAAAATAAATATATGGGTAACAAAGGGACTCATTTTTCCGTGGACGATTCCTTTAAGTCAGGCCCGAGGGATAGGTAGGGCACACTGCGTAGTCTAAGTATTAACGCCATAATGAATGTGAGTGTACTTGTATATTTCGAAATTTGGGTGCCTATGGCCGCGTTCATACTCAACGCCGGCTAGGCGTGACTGCGTTCAGGGCAACGAGGCGGAATGTCATGGTGGAGGTGCAGAGGCGACATAGGCAGCGAGGGAGGGTGGCATGAACGGAGACGCAGACACACTCATCCACGCCCTGCCTACGGCACCACAGAGTATGAAAGCGGCCTATGACGCGATACCATCTTCACCTTCAAATTTCGGTAACTGCCGACTCATTCTTTACAAACAAAAATTTTCCCTCCCTCGCCCCCGCATGATCCGACGATCATCGGCCGGAAGAATACGTAGATTTCCAAATTCAAGATTTCCATCCAATATCTCTGAGTGAGGCCGACCAGCGGTTTTAACCAAGTCTGTTCACCCTTCCCCTCCCTCTTTCCGTGGTTCATCTGCTTTTATCGTAGACCTAAGCTTCAGACAAGCTTTGCAGTCAAGGTCGATGGTCTCCTCGCGCCACTACGATCTGTTGACCTGCTTGAAGAAGCCGGTTGTTGCCGCTGCTACCGTTGTCGTCGTTCCCGATCAGTGATCTCGTTTTGTTGTAACTTCCTCCATCGTGGCGTAGCGGCGCTCGTTACAGCCATTTGACCAGTCTTCTTTCTCTATTTCAAGGGGAGTTGACAGGTTGTAGTGGTAATTTCAGTCTGACCTGTTCCAGAGGTGTTAACCACGGTGTGGTGGGTGTTCACTTCAGATTCATTTTCAATTTCGCTATCATTCCGCGGCGGTCGAGCACGAGGTTGTGGATCACTTCGTCTTTTTTCGTCTTCCATAATTTTCATAATTAGTTATTGAAATATACATAGACCATGGGAAATCACGACATCCTGGGGTACATTTCTTTGGGGAAAAGGATCGAGGCAAGCAGCCGTAAGGGATGTAAAACTTTTTTGTTCACTGTTTGAAGACCCATTAAAAGCATTGAGAACATTTAGAATCAGAAAGAGATGTTCTTTGTAAATAATAGGTTGGTGCATAATTAATGAGGCTTTATATTGTTCCTTTTCTGCTGTGAAAATTGACGTTTTGACCCACCAAGTGAGAAGCAACCCTTACTTGCAATATAAATCGCTACCGAGTACATTAAGACACGTTTTCTAGATTTTATTGTTGTTTTCGCCAAACACAATGGTTGAAAAAAGACTGCATTAGTTATGCACCAACCCACTAGACAAATAAACAAATCTCTTAAATAATAGAGCGACTTTAATGATACGATCTGTGGTCAGACTCGTTTTGATGGGCGTGCCTTACGGTCTTTATCGCCGCGTGCCGCGTTGCGGCGGTGATCGCGGAGGGCGGGGCATTGTTCATCGTTTGCTTTGACCGTCTTCATCACTCTCTTGAAGGGATCGTGCTCGAGAAAATGAGTTTCCCTGTTACCAATATAATTATGGTGAATTTGCCTGATAACGATCGCATGCACAGTTTTACACGAAAAAAGTGAGAATCCGGCTGAGATACAGCTCCTCAAAGTGGTGGCCAAAGGGCGGGGCCTTGGCGTTAATGCCTGCCCCGTCGTCCGCCGCGGCCGAAGACATAGAGTGGGACTGTTTACGTACCTTTCTGTTCCTACTATGCATCTTCTACCGCGGAGGGCATTTACTTTGAGACCCCGCCCCCTCGGCCACATTGAGGAGCGGCATCCTAGCGGAATTCTCATTTTTCCAAATTTTTGCATGTGTCTTATTCAGCAAATTCAACATTAATAAATGGAAAACAAAAAACTCATTTGCTCGTACACGATTCCTGTAAAAGGCGTGAAATCAGTCCTCAATGGGAACAGTAACTGGAAGGGATCTTTTTTTCTTCGGTTTTCGAGAGGTCTTTCTCGGTTGACCAGATTTACCCTATGGATGCCTTGAATAACGATGCTCTCATTCTGCTTCTCTTGGCGGCTACCTTCACTTTATACTCAGTGCTGAACATACGTGGAATATGAAAATTACCCAAATTCGGAAGTCGAATAAAAGAATCATATAACTTGTCAGGCTCGAGTATTTGAAAAACTCCCAAGCTCGATGAACTCATCACAAGTCGATTCCAGTCCTGAAAATGCCCATTCCATCTCGGGCCCTTCAGCACCTTTGCAGGTGAGGCATTGAAAGCGTTAGGCTATAGTTCTTTTACTTCTATCATGAGGACTTTTTTAAACCATGTTCCGATTATCGTTTGTTTGAATGTGATTTTCTGAATTTTTCATAGATGGACTGTAGACTGCTCGTCATTATTCTCCGTATATAGCAAGGTATCAAAATGTGGGTTTTGAGCCTCGAACAACAATAATGAATTTTAATTAGGGAAGGATGTTTTTAGGATTTCAATATGGCTTCATTTCCAGTATTTTTTCACCTTTTGTGACATTTTTTCTGAAAAGCAAGCTTCTAGCGACCAGTTTCAATTAAGCGCGATAGGCTGAAAACAGGCATCAGTTGAATTCCTTTATATGTCAACAACAGTTTATTACGTACTGTACTTTACAGCTTCACTTCATAAAAACTTAGCTTGTTTCCATCCCACATCATGCCTGACCAGTACACCCATGCTCACTTGTGGGCCATGTTGCTTTTCCAGACAAGTGGTCGGATCGACCGGCCGTTTTGTCCATTTCTCATTCTTTAGAGTATCTTCATGTCGCAATACTTTGAATGCTTTTACTTGTTATGTGTCACTTGCCTTTAGATTGCATTCTCGGTCCAGATTACAAAATGGATATCGATTAGATGCGCGCAAAATCAATTCTTATTTTTGAGTACGCGTCCACTGCCGCACTGTAAAAGAAATGGAATTTGACTCACACACATTTCAAGAGAATGCAAACATAGATGATCAGAGTAAGGGTGCCTGGTTCGGCATCTCCCTTGGGGGTAGGCCAGAACGCTCGAATCGGGTCAGTGCTTGCGACGAGTGTTCAGGTCCGGCTTTTAGATCTTTGAGACCTGCATTCCATAGCCTGCAGAAGGCTTAGGAATGTTAAAATGTTGTAATGTCATATTATTATTTACATTAATGTACACTTTGTTTCGCTTTATCGTTTTCTCCATTTCCTGATATGTAAACCCAAGACCAGGGAAATAGGCGAAAAGTGTTACTAAAAAACAGTTCCACCTGTTCTATGTTGTTGCAATGTCAGAAACGGCATGACACAACCTCAGCTGCTATTTGCATAGATTTTATCAGCTTAGCATTTATGTTGATCGTGTATGGCCCATTATTTCCGTTTGCTGTACCAACTGGGCATTGTCTGTAAGGTGGGCGGAGCTCGTGGAAGGGGCGGGTTCCGTGGCTGATCTTTTTCGTTAGCCTGATATTTAGAAATAAATGCATCCAAAGTACTAGTACAATCCTTTCTTTGTAATGGCCATGGCTAGACGCGATTTAATTGAAGAATTGGTTGTCTATCAAATTAGCTACACGTGTGCTTCCTCCTAAGGGATCGCTTTATCTATTTGAGCAGATTTTTCAGAAAATTTTCAACAATTCTTTGAGATTGGAGTGGACTTTCGTGTGAATTTTATGTAATTTCTCATTTTTTTGCTGTTGTTTATTGATGTACCCAACTGGAACTTCATTGCTTATTTCTTTTTCGTGGCTGACGTTCTTTCTGCTTGCTAGTTGACGTAACCCTCCACACAAATAGGCAAGAAATATGGACGGGTTTTTGTTTGTTTGGAGGTTCGATGAAGCGTAGAGGCCATGCGACTTATTGGTTGTTTGTTGCATTGTTGTTTGGCTGCGTCATTTGAAGGTCACCCGCCGCCCGCGTCATAAATATCGCTAACAATCCTTGTTTTCCAAATCTCCTCTTTCGTTTTATCATGCCTTCAAGGAACTGGACGGAAGTTCAAACTTGTCTTTAATTTATGGTGACTCCTGCCCATTTTTTATAATTATTTTCACTGTTTTTTCTTTGGTTTCCTTCTACTCTTGCTCGAACTTTGACTTGAAAAATCCAAAATATCAGAATGATTCTATTTAGTGTCTGCTTTCCGTTTATTGTGAAGTGAAACAAGTGTAGTGTTTTGCGAACCTCACGCTCTCCGTAGGAAAGTACAGAGTTGTGGAACTTTCTAGTGTTATCGTGCTTCACTAAGCTTCAAATCAATCGTTATAAACATGGGCTTATTTCAAATTTTAAGTTATCAGTTTTTATGCATCATTGGACTTGTCATCATGTTTACCCTTTTTTTTAAATTAACATTGCAGCAACAAAATTGCCATATGCATGAAGCAGGTTGTTCGTCGCTGTAAATTACGTAATTACAATGAGTATTATGGAACAGAATATGTAAGGAATCGATGGAGCAGCTGAAATAGTTTAGTAATCTGCCGGTGGACAATTCTGCCATATTGCGACCACGCGCAGTAATATTTCTGCAACTACGACCTTTCAGTCGCGATGCAGTCCCGCAATCGCATGCCTTCATTTCTGGTTGGTCCTATTTTTTCCCTGACAGACAAAAAACATAGGTTAATATAAAAAACCAATGGGCCAATATGCATGACATTTTCACTTTTATTTGAATCATGTGAAATTAGCATGAGCGACGTCCGATATTTCATTTCTAAAGGTTTTTCTTGATGCTGCGTACCTTACTCCTTTTACCTGTTGGTTACTGAGTCCTATCAGTTACTACCTTTTTCTTACCGCCTTTTTACTGTATGTATGGAAACCGGACAGTCTGAGTTGGAGCTAGGGAGCAGTACAGTGTGGTCTGTTTCTCTAATAACGGTTTGTTTTTTTTAGTTGGCTGTATCTCGACATAAAATGATCATTAGAGCCCCATAAGCAGAAATTGGGCGCGGCCTATGTTTTTGTTGAATGCCCCTCCCCCACCCCTAACTCTAGTAGACTGGAATTTCTTACCCTCCAAACAGAGTTCTATGCACGTACTATGATGCTAGGTAAAAGTTCCTGGATATTGTTGTGCTTGTTGTACAGGTGTTTTCTCCAATTTCCTACATCTGCTCTATGACGCAATTATGACGGTCGAAGTGCTTTTTGTACATTGAGTTGAACAAAATTAATTAAAATCAGAATCACTTCCATTTTTTGTTCCTTGGTCGTAACAATGGAAAACAAGCTCTCTGAGAGTTGCCTACTTTTTATGGGAATATAACATCATTAGTCCAACAATTTTGTCCAAATTCACTTTTTTCTTTTATTGAAAACCGGTCCTCATTCATCAGTTATCCTACCCTTTTTTGTTTACTAGTCAGCCGCTACCTTGTGATATCAACTTTCATTCAGCATAATCAGGCCTTGCAGACGTACGACCCCCTTCGAACAACACTGCTACAATTCTGCATTGAAGTAGCATGCGTGGCGCGTTCCGAATAAAAATTAATCAAAGTCTAAAGCCTTATCCTTCATGTTTAATGATGTTACACTGTTTATGTAAGAATATCAACTTATTATATTTTTTGAATACACTAACTATTCTACAAGTCAACGAGCTTTCTACTTCTTGTCCTATAAGAATCAATGAAACCAAAATACTCTATTATTCATCTTTTTACCTGTTTTCTATCACCTCGGAAGAAGAATCGGTGAATTATGTGCTCTATAGGCTTTAATCAATATTTCAGTGGACATCACACTATCCTCTGTTTACATTAAAGTTCAACAGTACTTTGAGGACAATTTTTGTGAGAACATTCCACATATTCCCACCGTTCAATACAGCCTATAAGCAAAACATTCTTCTTCTTCTGCGACTATGTCACTGTCCATTTACGATAGTATCGAAAGTCGTTATCATTGCCAATTGTCGTCTAAGGATTGTGATGCCTACGATACATTCTGTAGTGTGGTCTTATCTGTACCCAACAACTCGTAGCCCTGTACTGCATTCCCTAATAAGGTCAAGTGACGACCCGGTTCTCTCGACCTCATTCTTTGTAAACTCGTTCGGTTCCTTTTCACTCACTTACTCCTCTGTCTTTGGGAGGTTAGGAGTTTGGAATAGAATGGGAAAGGAAGAGAAGTGTAAGGGCTGGATGAACTTAGGTCTCAGGTGTGAAAGTAATGTAACCACTTTTCTCCTAAAGCCGGCTGTAACTCGCAGTTTCTCGCCTCTCCAACTTCCCCCAAAACAACGGGGTGTTGGATCAGCAGTTGCACACCTACGTCAGTCTCCCATAATAGATGGCTCACTTTCCGTTATTTTCTCCTGAGTTGGAAAATTATGCAGGTTACTAAAAAAGACTAAGAAAAGAAAGAAATACTGACTAGAAATCAACGGGCTAGAAAACCATGTTAATGTTTTCCTTTCTCATATCCTCTCTTCGGTGACCGAAACGCCCTTTACTGATTCGCGTGGCTCGTTTCATGGAATCGTTAGCGTTTCTTTTGACACATACGCACGGCTAACAATTCGAAGCTAGTGACCCACTTCTTCCCCTAGCCTTACCAGAAAAAAATAAGTTAAACTTTGTGATTCAGAACAAAAGCCGTAAAAGGGAACGATTGAGATTAGCGAATACTCGCGGTTTCTGAGCGAACTTAAGTTTTATATTTGCCTTTATACTGTGCAACATAGACGTCTTTGTGGCGATTCCAATGATATTAGGTGATATGCGGCGAATCGTGCTGAAAAAGCGCAGTCTGGGGTATTACCACGATCCGCAGCACGGCTTGTCATCCTGGAGTCCTGCAACCAGGCGAGTTGCCGGCGAAGGCGGAACAACGCTTGCGGTCGGTTGATTTAGCCTTTCCGCCCTGCAGTCTGCCCTGGCTAGTGACGCAGAGGGGTTAGAGACAAAAACGGTTTTAGGGTTCCTATTTCTCGGTTCCGCCAGCTTATCTCGTTTTTTTCTCAGCTGTTACATTGCTGAGCACCTCTACTTTCATATTTCACAGTCTGCCGAATTTACCTCTTCCAGTGTCTTCAAGGTGCTATACTGGGATACCTAGGTGCCTGAGTAGACAAGTGGGCGACCTTTCCAAATGCACCCCTTCAGTTTCTGTTTTCCCGGTTTTCCTCTGTTGCGATATCCTAGAAAGCTGCTAGCAGTCTGTGCTTGTGTTTATCGCCTAGCTTGTAAATCAAAAAAACTCGTGTTCAGACAGACCCTCTTTGCTGGGCGGATCCTGAAAGTAGGCGGGATTCA